>CAWUFW010007736.1:620000-972005 GCA_963921515.1 Calotriton arnoldi
GTTGGGTGTCAGTGTTGTGGTGTAAGGTCTTCACATAATTCTTGAATGGCCCCCAGATGTCTTTGGGACGGGAGGAGCGAGGGAGTGTGCTGGAATAGACCTCACTGTTGGTGTTGCAGAATGTCAGACTGTTCAGCCAGCTTTGTAATGTGGGAACAGACTTGCGGCCCCAATGAAGTCCTATTTCCCTTTTGGCTAGTAGTAGACTAATGGAGACAAATTTCCGAATTCTCTTGGGGAAGTTTACCACATAGCCTAATAATGCTACTTCTGGCGTGGGGACCAGGGTCAATTCAGTCATGTCACCCAGTGTTTTGTGTACCGCCTCCCAATATGGCTGTATTTTCTGGCAAGTCCATGTAAGATGGGCAAAGTCAGCATGTGGGGCTGCACACTTTCGACCGTTATGAGGGCGGGATGGATCAAGCCTGTGGGATCTGGCAGGGGTAATATACATGTGACGCAAGAATTTAAAATGGAGAAGCTTGTGTCTACTGTTTAAGGAGACATCTTTCGTTACTGAGCAGCATTTGACCCACTGTTCATCTAAGATGGGGTGTCCTAAATCATCTACCCATGCTTTGCGAATCTTGTCGTCATTGACCGGTATAATACCAGAGCATGTCCTGTATAGCTTAGAAATAAGGTGAACCCCGTCCTTATTCTCAATCATGGAGAGTGGAGTGAACGATTCCGGTTCAATGGGAAAACTAGGAATGGAGGCACGTAGAGCCGAGCAGATGCGTCCCAGGACAAAACGATCCATAAAGGGCGCGTCGTGGAACCGCTCCTCCTCCGTTACTGAGAAGACATGCCCTCCAGGAAACAAGTCTGCAGTTTTAGTGATATCAAAGGCAGCCAAGGTGCGCTGCACCAGCCTCTCACCTGTGATCGGTAGCCAGCTAGCATTGGGAATGGGCAAAGCTGATGAATATAGTGTAGCAGTGCCGGTGACCTGCTTCAGTTTTTCCCAAGCCCAACTGGTAGTAGAGACAGTCTGTATGTCATTGGGGTCTCTTGGTATGCCCTTGGGTAATACTGTTGATAACGTCCTGGGCAGGACGAAGTCTGCCTCTGGGCGGAGAAATGGGATCCTAGCATTCGGGTGGAACCAGGCAAAGGCGTAACTGCATTGGGCCACTAAGTAGTATAACTGAAGGTCAGGAACCCCAAACCCCCCTCTATCATACGGAAGGGTCAGTACTTGCCAACGCACGCGAGCCTGTTTGCCCCCCAAAACCAATCTGATCAGGTGCGAGCGTAATTGCCAAAAGAACCTGTTCGGGAGGGGTATGGAGATGTTGTTAAAAAGATATAAAAATTTGGGAAGGACTATCATCTTAATCAACGCTACTCTGCCAGCAATGGACAACGGTAACCGCAGCCATCGCTCCACCTGAGCCTCGAGCGCTGACTGCTTGACCATAGTTAAGACGGAGAATTTGAGCGGTGTCCAAGTGTATATGAATGCCCTAATGGAATCAGTGCACCACTCAAGGGGGAATTCACACTCCCACTGCACAGTGCTCGATGTTAAGGGGAATATGACTGACTTGCGCCAATTAATGCCCAGCCCAGAATGTTGCCCGAATCGGATTATTTTTCTGATAAGTGTATCCAAGTTGACATGTGGTTCCCTAACATAAAGGATGATATCGTCCGCGTAAAGCAAAACCATGAGAGGACCGGTGTTAAATTGCAGGCCCCTATGCAGGTGTCTCTCCTGGAAGTGTCGGACCAAGGGGTACATAGCGAGAATAAACAATAAAGGTGACGGGGGGGGCAGCCCTGCCTGGTGCCACGCGATAGAGAAGGGATGGGAGAGCGTGCCATTCAGGCGAAGTCTCGCCATATTTTTTATTACTGTGTTTTATAGAGCGCGAACTTGACCCGTTAGGGTATCAGAGCACTTTACAGGCAACATAGCATTGTACAAAAGGTATAGAATCACCAGGTAAAAAAAAACAGATAGTAGGGCCAGGATATAGGATACATAGAAAGACACGTATTTACAAATTACATATACAGTTACTCAAGATGAGATACGTATTTACAGATTACATTTACCATTACTCAAGACAAGAACCCAGGTTTCTAGGTCGGGTGATTAGGAAATCCGAGGGGAGGCAATAAGCAGACGTGGATCCGTGTCTTAGTGGTGGTTGAGGGCAAGTTTAAACGAGGAATTTGCTCATAAGGAAGGTCTTGGCGTCCTTTTTGAAGCGGGCCAGAGAAGGGATTTTTCTGATGTCAGGTGGGGGAGAGTTCCATATTCTTGGAGCGGCTCCAGAGAAAGCCCGATTGTACGTTTTTTTTTTTTTTTTTCCGAAAGCGTGCAGGTTGGAGCAAGAGGTCTCTGGCAGCCCGGGAGTTTCTGGATCCTCCAGAAATCACAAATTTCCGTGCAAGATATGCAGGGGAATTTGAGTATAAAGCCTTGTGTGTGATGCATGCTAGCTTAAGCAGTATTCTTGCCTCAAAGGGAAGCCAGTTCAAAGCTTTCAGGTGTGGGGAGATGTGGTCGAATTTCCTTGTGCCGGTAAGTAGTCTGGCTGCTGCATTGAGGCAGGCTTTTAAAGGTGCCAGGGAGATCTTGGGTAAACCTGAGAGGGTAGAGCAGCCATATTCCAGTCTAGAGATGAGTGCTTGGACAGCCATTTTCAAGTCAGGAGCATCAAGGAATGGTTTCAGTTTCCTAAGGTAGCTCAGGTGGAATCTGGCTGCTTTGGCCATCGAGTTGATATGGTCCCGCATGTTCAGATTGCTGTCAAGGGTAATTCCCAGGGATTTGGCTGAGTCCACGATGGTCGGTGGGCAATTTAAGGCAGTGATGGCATTAATCCATGTTTGGATCTTGTGGTTGGTATTAGGAGGGGAAATTAGGAGAAATTCAGTTTTCTTAGTGTTGAGTTTGAGATGATTGGAGGCGAGCCATTGGACAGTGAGTTTCAGGGCTTCGTTCAGGGAGAGAATCTCTTCGAGAGATGAGGTTTTGATGTAGATCTGAGTGTCATCAGCATACATATGGAAGGAGATATTTGCAGTGCGTAGCACTTCGGCAAGCGGTTCTAGGTAAAGGTTGAAGAGGGTGGGGGACAAGGTTGACCTGAACAGCCGCCATGGGGCGGCTGTACAATTATTGAGTGGTGGCAAAAAATCCCTTGGGCATTCCCATGCGACGCATGACGGACATAAAAAAAGGCCACTCAAGGGAGTCGAACGCCTTCTCGGTGTCCAACACAATGGCGGCAGCTGGGACCTCAGGATTAATCCTGTGGAGGATCGCAAAAAGTGTCCGGAGATTTAGTGAGGTGGAGCGATGGGGGACAAAGCCGGACTGAGCTGGGGAAATAATAGTTTCCATCAGGAGAGACAAACGCATGGCAGCATCTTGGCTAATATTTTATAGTCCAGGTTTAATAGGGACAAAGGTCTGTATGACCCACACAGTGACAGGTCTCTGCCGGGTTTGGGAAGGAGTATAATGACAGCCTCACGAAGTGTGGGGGTAAGATTTGACTTTCTAGGGCCTCCGCATACACTTCAAGTAATTTAGGCGCCAGTAGATCTCTATATGCCTTATAGAAATCTCCCGTAAAGCCATCCAAACCAGGGGCCGAGGAGCCTCGGAGGGCCTCAATGACGCTCGTGATCTCCGCCGAGAATGGCTCCGCCAGGAACTCCTGCAAGTTCTTTTCTAAATAGACCAACGCAATCTCGGAAAGGTATGCTTCCTGTGCAGATGGTTCGCTCCCAACTCTAGAATTATACAGAGAGGTATAATAGTCAAGGAATTCATTGGCAATCTCCGAGTGTTCCGTGAGTATCTGGTCGGTGGAGGATCTCAGCTCAGTGATGTAGGATTTGCTGTATGGGGGTCGAAGCATCTGCGCCAACACACGGCCTGGTCGCTCACCTTCGCCGTAGCGACGTGCGGTTTGATATTTACCCAAAAACAGTATCTCGTGATCTGCAGTTTCCCTATATTCGGTGAGGAGGACAAGCCGGCGTTTAACGACTTCTGGGTTAGAAGTGGACGCTATGGCGCTATCAATGCCTGACAGATCGCGCTCCAAGTGAGAGTCCCTCTTAGATCTTTTAATACCCCCTAGTGTTTGGCAAAGCAGACGCCCCTTATGTATGCTTTAAAGGCTTCCCACAGGACTGCCCAGGAATCCACCGAGCCCGTGTTAATGGCAAAGTATTCCTCAATGGCTTTGCGTACCTCATAGTGGAAGAGGTCATCGTTAAGGGCTCGACTAGGAAAACGCCACTGACGTTCATACCCATCTGGACGAGGAACTCTAAGAAGGAGCTTAACTGGAGAGTGGTCGGAGTATGTTCTCGGGAGAGATATGATTGAGTGGTACCAGCTGGATATGCCAGGAGAAACCAGCCAATAATCAATCCTGGGTCTACGTATTTTGTTGCCCAGAATAGTGTGTGTATTCCGCGGCAGACGGGTTACGCGTACGCCATATGTCGAAGAGCGATAGGCGGTCACAAAGATCCAACAGAACCCGACGCGCACGTGGTTTAGTGCCGGGAGCCCTAGCGGTACCATCCAAGGCAGGGTTAAGTGGCAAATTAAAATCCCCCCCCCTCCCCCCCCAACCAGCAAACGAGCAGAATCTAACTTGAGGAGCTGGGCGTATAGGGAATGGAAGAATTCAGGAGAATCGGTGTTCGGGGCATAAACGCACACCAGTGCGATGCTATGGCCCATCAGCGTCCCTGTAACAATGGTGTATCTACCCTCGCTATCCCCAATGGTGGCGCGTAACTTGAAGGGTACACTTTTGTGTATAAGGATGGCCGTTCCTCTGGCATAATTGCTGAAGTTGGAAAAAAATCTATGCTGGCCCCAGCTAGCAGCAAAATGTAGGGAGTCCGATTTGGGCAAATGCGTTTCCTGTAAGAAAGCAATATCAATGTTATGGCGTAGCAAATAATGGGCAACATGCCGCCTCTTACGGTTGTCATTAAGACCCCTGACGTTCCAAGACAGTAAGGACACACCGGAGGGACCATCAACATTACCTAGCTGGGCCCATCTGGTGGATTTGGCGTATGTAACACAGTCAATCAATCGTTGATAAGTGGTCAGTTGGACAGGGAGCATAACAGTAAATAAACAAAGTTTGTGCAAAAACAGTTGCCCCCACCCTCCACCCACCCTCACTCCAAAGAAAGCGAGGCATAAACCACAACAAACAGTGAAACATGGTATACCAAGCAGCTTTGAGTTGGAATGAGAAATCCCTGAAATAGTATACCCGTATCATTAGAAACAAATTCCCGGTGTGCACCATGAGGGGTGGCAACGCCTCGACAGACGCCCGGCTAATTGAAATGTCATGTTATCAAGTGATATTATCCCCATTCAGTAATAAGAACACATATGAAATGAACAATGCGGCAAAGTCGGCCAGTTCCAGAGCTAGAAAAGAGATCAGCACTTGCGTTGGAGCTGCTGCGCAGAGGGGGAAGTTCCAGCCCCATTGGCAGTTGTCTGGTTGTTTTGTTTGTAAGTATGGCAGAATTCCTGCGCCTCAGTTGGGGTATCAAAAATGCGGGCCCGGCCATTCACATCGATTCGTAACCTGGCAGGGTAGAGCATGCCATACCTCAGACCCAGATTCCTGAGGGTGGCCTTGACCCCATTATACTTGCGCCGGGCCTCCTGCACCATGATTGTGAAGTCTGGGTAGAGCGACAGTTTGGAGCCCTGCCATGTGGTATCCCCGCGCTCCCTAGCGAGGCGCAATGCGGTGTCACGGTCACGAAAATTCATGATCCGCGCGATGATGGGTCTTGGTGGGCATCCGGAGTTGGGCCGGGGCCCCAGAGTGCGGTGCGCGCGCGCTCCACCGCGAAGCCAGAGGTGAAAGTCTCCCTCCCAAATATGTCGGTTAGCAAGGTTTTCACAAAGAGGTCAAGGCGGCCAGTGTTTGTGGTCTCCGGAACCCCCAAGATGCAGATATTGTTTCGCCTGCTGCGGGCCTCAAGGTCCTAATTTTTAATTGCCACATCCTTAAGGATACGCTCAACGCGCTCCAGCCTTTTAATGGATTGCGCAGTGCCATCTTCTATGTCCGATACGCGTGCCTCCACAACATCCAAGCGTCTATCCTGCGCTTGAATTTTGGCCCCCAGCCCCTCCAGCTGTTTATTTAGAGTGTCGAAACGTCCATCCATCGACCGGAAACCCGCTCTCATCTCCTGCAGTAGTGATCCGGTCAGAGCACCGGGGTCGTCCTCCCGGTCTGCGCCTCGGCCCCCCTCCGCCATGCTGGAATCGCCCTCATGAACCTTTTCCACTATTTTTTCAAAGGGGAGGGTCTTCTGTCTAGGGTCCTTGCGTCCCATGCCGCCGTGCCGCTACCAAAAAGAAGGGAGGGCAGCCAAATGAACCAGCAGCGGGGCAGAGAACCAGGCCCTGCAGTTAGTTGGTGCTGAGTGTCGCTGCGCCTCAGGTTCGCAATAATAAGAATGTAACCCACAGGATGAATTCTCGTGTCCTCAGAAAGACAGTTGGGCATAAAGTGGGAGAGGTGATGGCACCTCCGTGAATAATCAGGCAACAATGCAATGTGTGACAAAGTAGCCCACTTAACCACCACCAAAGCCCAATGTGCACTGCGGGCTCAACCCGCCACCCGGCTCCAGCAGCAGCAAGGTGGTCAGTAGTTAGGTCAATGCGATGATACAGAAATGCGCTCACCTAATGAACCAGGCAGTGGCGCCAGAAACGTGAGTCTTGAGGCCCATTCAGGTTCGAGGGTGAACTGGGGCAGAGCCACTAGGCAGCAAATCTCGTATTCCCACCCGGGGCAGCGCCCAATCCACAGGACTCAAACAGGGAAGGGGTGCACAGGCATGACCAGGTGTTAGCGGGAACCGGCCTCACAGAGGGACATGGTGTCGGAGAATGACCCAGGGCGCACCAAGAGCAGGCAGGACGTCACTCGGGTTGGCCCGGTGAGTGAGGTGATGGGCGCTCAGGAGTGCTGGTGATTCCGCAGACACACCAAAACTACAGTGTGTCCGTGTGGTAACTGCGCACTGTGCGCCGATGGAAGCTGTGGCCCAGGATGTAGAAAGCCAGAAGCAGGCAATGGATAGAGCTCGGCGGATCCAAACAGACGACGATGCAGGGCCTGAATCCCTTCAGCGGCCGCGATGTGCCGGGTTGTGGCGTCATGTGATTCAGGCCTCTAGGCTTCGGGATCAGCCAAGGCGACAGCCCCGTCCCACAAGGGCCGGAGCAAAGAAGCGTTGCGAGGGGGCTACCGGGCCTGGGGAGCGATGTAACGGTTCCCACCCCCCCTCCCCTCGCTGCCACACCTGCTTGCGACCGGGTGGCCGCCTCCCAGGCTCGCCTGCGGGCCATGTCCCCGCGGGGCCTCCGGGAGAACCGCAGGGGCAAATAACGCAACTCAGGCGTCGCAATCACCTCAAAGTGAGTGGAGGGGGGGGGGCCTGTCGCGTGAAGAAACCCACGCCGGGCGCACTTACCGCCTTTGTTGTTGGTCAATCGCCGCGGCCGCTGGAACCGGCCCCGCAGCCCTCATCCAGGCCGAACAAGGAAGGGTGCCAGCCGCAGCCGATAACCGCTCCGCCCCTCCGACTCCGCATGCCAGGAAATCAGCTCCGGAGGTCGCAGATTTGATCCGACGGGATCGCCATGGGCACCGCCCGCTCAGGGCTCCGATGGTGACCTGCAGGGGTCTGTCAATGCCGCATGATAGAGGGGAAATCGCCGCTGATCAGGAGCGACTGGTGGAGCTTCAGTGCCGCGCGGCCATCTTGGTCGGTGGCCTGGCCACGGCCCCATTGAAAGCATGCTTTACGAGTACATTTATTGTTTTTATCAAGTGTTATGCAAATCTCTTTCCTAGCTGAGTTAAAATGGGAAAATGCAACCCCTTTTCCCCTCCTTTTTAGGTCTCGCCTAGGCAGCGCTAGCGCTTTCTCTTCGAGGCATGCTGTGTTCAGGATATGTGCTTTAAGCTTCACCCATTGCCCATCCATATTTTCAAGTGGCTCCTTGTGACCGTCTTATGAAAATGTTTTTTTCCTTTGGTTAGTTTGCTTAGTAGTCACTTCTCAGTCCCTCCTTTTCTACTTTTGTAACCTCCCATAAGGACTTGCCCTTTTACATGTACTCTTACTCAGTGCTTCATTTACAATTGCAGAGCACTACTTTCTTTATAAGCTGGTGTTGCAGGCACGAAGCTACCACTTCGACTGCACTTCCCCCACCCTAATGGTATTTTTAATGTCTTTTATTTGTTTTGGTGCAGCGCGGCATGCCACGCTTTATCTTGAAGTATGGAGGCCGTGCCTTTCTTTTGTTCGCACGGAGCAGCTCGTCCAAATCCTTTAAAAAAACATATATAAACTGAAAACATACTGTTACTGTCAGCGCAGCACCCGTTTCACGAGCGCCACACTTTCTTTTAGTTGCAGCTTCGACACGTTCGCCCACCTCTGTTTTTAAAATAAAGAACTTAAAGCATACTTTTACTCCGGCGCTGCATTTCTTTAACTCCAGCCGGCCGCTGTGCTTGTTTTGTTGCAGCGCGGCATGCTTGCAGAAACGTATCTAATGATGGTTTTTATTTACTTTCTTTTGTCGCGGAGCATGATCCCTCACAGGGTGCAGTACCTTATGTAGCTAAAAGTTGTCCCAAGGGACACCTAGTGATCTGTGGTACTGCAACCTTTCACTGCTTCTTGCACATTAAATAAATATTGCTCTACCCAGCATAATGTTCTGCTTAGTTAAATACTTATAAGGTCCCAAAGGCGAGACCTAATGCATGGCAGATGCTTTTTTTTAATTTTTTTTATTTTTTACCCTGCATAGACCAGCATAACATTTGGCATGCTTAAATATGCTAAATGCAGCTAATGTGACGCAGATCAGTCCATAGGGTCTAAAGTTGCAGCTCATAAAAATTTCTAATAGACTATTAGTTGTAGATTCTTTACCTTAGAATTTCCCCCAGGCATCAGTCTGGATCTGGAGATTTTTCTTCAGCAGGACCACGCGCGTTTTTGGGTGGCGTCTGTGGGCTCTGCGTCTGTAGTCTATGTCGTGGGCACCAGGATGATGTCGCGGGATCTACATAGACGCTGCCCATGCGCGCTGACAACAGGTATTTCTTTTTCCACTGCAGCCTAAGCGCAGATCCTGAGAGAGCTTACCCCTAAGCTGTTTTTTGGTTAGTCTTTTTTGACTTTTGTAGACTTCTTTTTCGAGTTTTGAACTCCTGGTGCATAAAGGGGTGTCCCAACGTCGGAGCGGCTTCAAGCCATGCAGCACCTTTCATCGGACGATGTCCATGATGGATCCGCACCTCGTGTGCCTTTGGTGTCTGGAGCGCGACCACGACCCGGAGTCGCGCACCGAGTCCCGGGCCATGAACCGGAAGGAGGCCCGACTCCGCGTCACTCCTGTTCTCGTTCAAGGGGAAGGTCTTAAACGGTCGCGGAGCCCACACTCCTCGCACTCGAAGTAGTCGGGTAGGTCATGAAAACAGAAAAAGTCTTAGAAGCACAGGCATTCTGCGACTTCTCCCGGTCGGCTGACACGATGCAGGATTCCGAGCGTTGTCACTCAAAGGTTCAGTCTCTGGTGCTTCTTCTGAGTCTGCTTCGCCCCTCCTTGCTTTTCCGGGAATTAAAAATTCTATGACGCCATGTACCTCATTTTTGGGCAGCCTTGGGCCCCGCAGAGTCGGTCAAGGGCCTTGGGTCTTTGACGTCAGCTGCTTCAGCCTCTGCTCTGGAGGGCCCCCGTGGATCCAGGTCTGGATCCAGATCGACGCCGGTCGATCTCACTCGACCGTCACCGATGTCGATCCAAACGACAGCGCTCCCCATCCTCCTCCCCGAAGTGGACACCGAGCCGGACCAATGTCGGTTCTGACTCTGGAAGGGACTTTTGTCCCTGTGTTCATTCCTGGCGTTCCTTTTGGCCCAGAAGGTGAGGAAGAGGACTGGGAGGTGCCGTTGGACCCTTTAACTGTCCAGCTTGAAGAACGAGACAGACTAATGGACCTAGGTGATGCCAGTGATCTGGACATGTCTCCTGACACTGGCTTGCTTTCTCCCTCCCCCACCGTGGCTATGGAGGAGGGAGCTTCCTATGCTGTGGTGGTGAGGGCAGCCAAGGTCCTTGGCCTCTATCTCCCTACGGTGGCAGTCAGGACTAACCTCCTGACAGAGGTGCTTCAGCCTGCGGCTTCCTCTTCTAAACCCCTTTTGCCATTCAATGACGCCCTCACGGACGTCCTTCTGGGCACTTTGTCTGAGCCTAGCACAGGGGCTCCTGTGGATAGGATGATTCCCCGCTGCCACTGCCTCGCTCCGGACGACCCAGCGTTCCTGAACCAACACCCCTCACCTGAGAGCTTGGTCATCCAAACCTCATCGAAAGGCACATTCCCTTCTGCTCCCCCAGATAGGGAATCCAAGAAGCTGGACCACTTGGGAAGAAGACTTTTTTTTCCTCCATCTTGGCATTGCGGTTGGTAAATACTGCTTGCCTCTTGGGTCGATATTTCCATACAATCTGGGATCCGGTCGCGCATGTGCTGCCTCAGTGTCCGGAGGAGGACCGGGCCGTTCTCTCTAGAGCTGTTGCAGACTGGAGAGATGCAGCCAAAGTCGCCATACGATGTGGACTGGATACCACCGACTCACTGGGCAGAAAAATTGCCACGTCGGTAGCAGTTAGACGCTACGCCTGGTTGAGGACTTCTAGTTTCTCGGGGGGGGGGGGGATGTCCAGTCTTCCTTTATGGACATGCCGCTTGATGGCACTCGCCTTTTTGGCGACAAGGCAGACTCTACACTTGAGCGCTTCAAGGATTCTCAAGCTACCGCCAGATCCTTGGGCCTCGCAGCTACCTCTCGCCCACCTCAGTCTGCCTTTCGTCCCTTTCGTGGTTACGGAAGGGGCGTCCAGCCGCGTCCTGCCCAGCCTAGCCACCAAATCATGGACGTGGGACCCAGCGTCCTCGTAGGTCAGAGAGCCAGCGGGCTGGCCAGTCCACCCTTTCCCAGTCTACCACCGCCTCCAAACCTTCCTAGTCCGACGTTCCAGGCCCATCACCAGCCAGCCGGAGGCAGGATTCGCCATCACCTCCTCCACTGGCAATCCATCATGTCGGACAGGTGGGTTTTGAAAATAGTCCGAAGGGGCTTATCCTTCGAGACTACCCCTCCCTCCTTACCACCTTCTTACGATCACATGCCAGAGGATCATTTGGCACTTCTCCACCAGGAATTATTGGCTCTCTTGGCCAAGGGAGTTATAGAGCGGGTCCTATCCAATACGTCCGGGCCCTCAACTTCTTCCTCCGGAAGGAGAAGCTCAAAATGCTCACCCTAGCCCAAGTTCTGTCTGCACTCGACCCAGGAGACTGGATGGTTGCGTTGGACTCGCAGGACGCTTATTTCCATACCCCCATCCTGCCAGCTCACAGGCGTTACGATGCCACGAGCATTTTCAGTTCACTTTGCTCCCCTTTGGCCTCATCAGTGCCCCTCTGGTGTTCACAAAGGTGATGGCGGTGTTCCCAGCTCATCTGCGCAGATCGGGTGTTCGCTCCGTCTCCTTTCGTAATGCCCCAATCTCTCCCACGTTTCTTGTGTGCCCCCTTCGAGCCTCTTCATAACTGCCCTCTCAGGTTGCTGACTCAAAACTGCCTTCCTTGGCATCCCCTCTGCTCACAGGGTGAGCGAGCTGCAGGCTTTATTTTCTAAGCCACCTTACCTGTCTGTCTATCCAGATAAAGTGGTGCTTCGGAAGAAACCTTTATTCCTTCCTAAGGTAGTCACGCCTTTTCATGTGGGACAGTCTAATCACTCTGCCCATCTTTTACCCAACCCCGCATCCCTCCAAGGCGGAAGAGAGGCTACACTGTCCAGACCCAAAGCGTGCATTGTCTTTTCATCTTGATCGCACAAAAGACTTCCGGGTGGATGATCAAATCTTCATTGGCTATGTGGGAGCCAAGAAAGGTCGGGCTGTTCAAAAACAGATCATCTCCCGATGGGTTGTCCTCTGCATCAAAAAATGCTAGGCTTTGGCGAAGAAGAGACCTCCTGTGGGGTTGCATGCTCATTCCACCAGAGCAACAGCGGCAACCACGGCGTTAGCACGTGCAGTCCCAAGCCTTGATATCTGTCAGACCGCAACGCAGGCAACCTTGCACACGGTTACCAGAGACTACTGCCTGGATAGCCAAGTCCAGAGGAACAGGTATTTTGCCCGTTCGGTCCCTCTGGACTTCCTGTTAGGATTTTGGTTTGCAGACCCTCTTCCGGGGATGGCATTGCTGGGGTATCTATTCTAAGGTAAGGAATCTACAACTAATAGTCTTTTTTAGATGAGCAAGTTACTTACTTTCGGTATCAATGTATCTGGTAGAGACATAGATTACTTGTAAATTCCTTACCACCCCACCCATCCTCCCCGCTCTGCAAACTGATTTCTAGGGATAGGGACTCCCCTACAGGGCCCTAGTTTTGACGCACCAGTGGTCAGTGTCTTTCTTGGCTCTGCGCTTCTGGCGTGGAAAGTCGTGTCAAGAACGAATGTCCACGCGCATATGTAGATCCTGTGATGTTGCTCCGGCGCCGACGACTGATGGGGAGCCGATTGACGCCACCGAACGACGTGCAGGGGTACTGCTGAAGAAAAATCTCTAGATCCGGACTGACGCCTGGGGGAAATTCTAAGGTAAGGAATCTACAGCTAACATAGGTCTCTACCAGATACATTGTTACCGAAGGTAAGTAACTTGGTGTTTTCAATGAAAAGTGCGCCTTAATTGTACACTACACAGCGTCTACTGCCACAGAATAATAAAATATATATTCTACAGTTGCTGTGATGAAGTTGTGGTTCAACTGCACTTTTCCATTGAAAGGGCATTTTTGATTTTCCTGTAACATTTGACCCCATGCACTGATGAGCCAAATTCAGCAGTTGCTTAGCATAGTCCATTAAGGTCCAGCAGACCAATGGTGGTGCAGAGCTGTGCAGGGGAAAAAAAGTTAAGGAAGAGTGGGAGGTCTTATGTAGCTCTCTACCATTTAAAGTTGATTCATGGGGGGCGTGGCCAAGATGGCGACGGAGTGAGTCTCATTGCTCCTCCACTCCGTCCCAAATCGAGCCGGTGACCTACTTCCGCCCTTCTACAGCTTTTTCCTCGACTGGATCGGCAGGGGGGAGATCCGGAAGACACGCAGGATCCCACTGGGAGAGAGATTGTCTCGTCGCATTCCCGGAGCAGGGATCAGCGGCAGCTGTATCGGAGGCAGAGGCGTGGCCAGGCCTAGAGCGGCGTCTCCTGTAGTGCGTGGAGAGGAGTACGGGACCCCGGCTGCTGGGCAGGATATTGAGCTGGAGTCTTCGCGGCCGAGCGAAGACTGCATCGGACTGGAGCCGCCCGCCTGGATCTGCCGCACCTATTGAGATAGGGGCTACTGGACTGCGGGCACCCCGGGGCGCCGCGTGTAGACCTGCCGGTGAGTTGAGCGGCATTGGCATGCCCGGGGCTTGGAGGGGAGTCCCGTCCTTTGCAAATCGGGGCCACGGGTCTGACAGAGGCCCTTGGATAGCTGATTCGGAGGAGGAGACGCTCAGAGCGGCAAGCGCTTTCCCACTGCTGGGCGTGGCGCTGATTCGGAGTCTCCGTAGAACACCTGAGACGGCGCTGAGCTGGGATCGGAGGGTCAGTGGGGTCACATCAGTGGAGGTTGGGGCCTGCAAGTCCTGCGATTAGCAAAGGACCCACCCGGGGCTGCACGAACGCTGCTGGCGCACTGGGCGAGTCTTGGAGCTTTTGTGGCTCCCGGTGCACAGCTGCGGAGCCAGATCTCCAACATATGTGGGCCTGAGACTGTCGGGTGCCTCCGGAGTGTCTGGAATCAGTGCATTGGCATCGGAGGAGACAACGCTCCGAGAGGCTGGCGATCGAAACGGGGCCCAGCAGTGGGCGGTTGGGCCTCAGGCAAGATTGGGCCTAGTGAGCGACTGGCCCTCGGGGAAGCAAACTACTTCCTCCCGTATCATGAGAAGGGGGCCCGCGTGGGCATAGGACTAGGCCTCCTGGATGGGTGTGAACTGCGCCTGGCAGACGGTAAGCCGGATATGCCCATATTGCAGGGGCCGACCCACACTTATAGGGATTGTAGGCTGAGCTGCTGGGAGTGAAAGGGAATTCAGATACTTGATAGGCCCGGACATAGTCATTGGGATCGGTTGGCAAGGTGCCGGCTGGCGCTGATTCGACGGGAGGCCCGGCTATAGTGTGATTCGTGTGGACAATGCATACAGCAGCAAGTGGGTGAAGATTGCGAAGTGCCAATCCAAGGCTCATCGAGTCCCATCTGGGCCCCCTACAAAGGGGCGCAGCCCCTGGTTCGCTCTGTCCAGCGGCAGTGAGGCGCCAGGGCGAGGCCCAATCTGAACCACACGCTCGAATCGTAAGGGGCGCTCCCTCTCGAGGAGCTGACCACACACCTACACTCTCGGAGTCAAGACGCCGAGGCACTGTACCCTGCGCAATGGCAACCGGCAGGGCGAAGAAGGAAGGCTCTATTAAAGGCATGTTTACTAAAACAGGAGGAGCACAAGAGGGCGAGAATAAAGGAGAACAAAGCAGAGCCTCCTCCCCATCACAGGATGACACAGAAGCCCCAGTTACACGGCCCTATCTGGGGTCCCTATTCTCAAGCCTGAGGGAGGACCTAGTGACAAACATGATTTGGCGAGTAAATTATAGGCGGTCCGGAAAGAGATGACTGATGTTGAACAACGAGTAGACACTCTCGAGGAACAAAGCTTCTCACGAGACGAGGGAATCGTCCAATTACAGCAGGAACTCATACGTATGTCAGAGCAACAATTGGACCTCCAGGCTTATGCGTAGGACTTGGAGAATCGTTCCAGGAGGAACAACAGCCGTAATAGAGGGGCCCCTAAAAACGCAGAAAGAGACCATGTCGAGGCTTATGTCACACAACTATTTGCCCAAATCCTGGGTGATACCTCCACAGAGCCAATATGACTGGACAGGACACATAGAGTGGGCAATTGGAGTTCTGGAGGTGGTCGTGTTCCGGACATCTTGACATGTGTGCACAACTTCTGGCTCAGAGACCGTCTTGAAAAAGGCCAGGGAATTGTCTGCTATTCAATTCAATGGCCACACTCTTCATTTATACCAGGATCTGGCGGCCTCCACACTCGGGAAACGACGGGAGTTCCGGCCCATCACTAGCTTCCTGAGCGACCAGAAAGTACCTTACTCATGTGGCCACCCATTTCGCTTGGTGTTTAAATGCCAGGGTCAACTGCGGCAGCTCTGTTCCCTCTCCGAGGTGGCCGAGCTATTGCAGATCGATCTTCAGGAGGATTCGCGGCTGTGGACCTCCCCCAACACGCAGAGAAGAGGAAACAAAGGGAGGTGGAGGAAGGTATCTTAGGCAGGCCTGAGGCCTGGCCCTGACCCGGACACAATGGCGACTGAAAGGAAATCCCTCCTGGCTAAGTTGTCGGCAGACAGTGGAAGCAATTATCGGGCATGAGGTGACATAGCATTCATGTGGGAGGGGGCACGGAGCGGGCGGGGGACAATGGGACCTGCCACATCACCCCACTTTATAGACTCTTTACTGATATGGGAATGGTGAATTCACAACTGTTCCTGATCCAGAGACTTTTGTTAATTATGGGGTTAAGTTTGGGGTTTGTTTACGGGTGTCTGCTAACTATTTTATATATGTATTTGCTTCTTGATCAGGTTGCTTTCCTCCTGATAATGATTAAGGACAGAGAGATAGACATAGTACCCCACATAGCTCTTCCCAAGCTCCCTGAAGAATAGCGGACTTCCAACCTTGAGGGTGTTGACCCTTAACATTAAAGGGCTAAATAATCCGGTAAAAAGGAGGGCGATTCTTTCATATCTGGAAAATACACGAGCAGACATTTGTTTCTTGCAAGAGACGCACTTACTACGCAGAGATTGCTATAGTCAGCTGGGGTGGCCTTATTATTTTCAAGGATCTTTCCGGGAAATGTAGGAGTAAAAGTAGCAGAGTTCAAGGGCTGCTTCTTGGGTTACCGCATACACATTGGCACACATTCTCTCCTGGTGGGGTCGATTATACTCCCCAAATAAACATCAGGAACAGTTTCTGCAGGACGCAGTGAGGGAGATAATGGTAGCGCAAGACAGATGGGTACTTCTGGGGGGTGATTTGAACCTAGTATTTCATAACGACCTTGATCGCTCTGTTCGGAGACACAGATCATCTGGGGCACTTAGTGAAGGGGAGCCCGATGGCTACGGGAAGTACGACTGAGAGATCTTTGGCGGGAGTCCCATACCGAGACAATAGACTATACTTTCTATTCACATGCGCACCGCTTGTATGCACAATTGGATTATCTGTTGGGTTCCGGGGAGATGCAACCAGTGGTGCGGGCAATAGAAATACAGCCGAGGGTCCTGTCAGACCACTCAGCGATACAGTTAGACCTTGCTCTCCCGCCCCAACATAGAGCTCCAGGAGGTTGGCATCTACGAGAACCAATGCTTTGCCGTCCTGAAACTACCCAACAAATAGGGCGATTCAGAACTACCTAGAGATTAACGATCGCCCTGAGACTTCTCCTGTGATGGTGTGGGATGCACTGACAGCTGTAATTAGAGGGGAGTTGATAGCGATTTCGTCTGCCGAAAACCAGGCTAGACGTGAGAAACGCTCAGAGCTCCAGACTGGGGTACGTGAACTTGAGTGCATTCATCAGCGTACGGGCGCCCCGCGGGTCTTGAGGCAACTGCATGCGGCAAGGAAACAGCTTGCTGGATTAGACCCAGACTTCGCGGGATACTCCATTTTGCGTCTTAAGCACGCATACTATCTGGGGGGCAACAAATGCAGGAAATTATTAGCTACGAAGCTCAGGGGCAACGCCAAGCCAACACAGTAGAAGAGTTGAGATCCGACTCGGGAGATAACATAACTAGTGATGAGGAGATAGCGTTTAGATTCGGAACGTTCTATAGAGACCTCTATACAGCCCAGGATATCCCGCCCACCTCAATCACATCTTACCTGGATAATTCAACAGTAACTAACTAAATTAACAGCGGATCAGGCATCTACATTAGATTAGCCTATCAAGATAGAAGAGGTCATATCTGCTATATCGCGATTAAAACTAAATAAGTCGCCGGTCCCGGATGGCTTCCCGGCCCTGTTTTATATAACCTATTGCGCCGGAATAGGTCCTTTGCTCACCAAGGTATTTAATGCAATTACGTGTATGGGCGCCCTCCCCCCATCAATGCTTCAGGCCTCCATCTCAGTTATAGCCAAGCCAGGGAAAGACAAGGCTGCTTGTGGATCTTATCGACCCATTTCGCTTTTAAACGTGGATGCACAATTTTTCACCGGCATATGAGCAACTCTGTTGGCACCACTAATGCCTGGGCTGAATGCACCGGATCAGTCAGGATTCATACCAACCAGGCAGTGCGCAGACAACACCAAACACCTCCTTCATCTCCTAGACTAAGTCCCCCCTGTACACAGCATGAATCGATGCTCTTCTCCATAGACGCCGAGAAGGTGTTCGATAGGGTGCATTGGCTGTACTTGACGGCAGTGCTGAGAAACTTTGGGTTCGGGGACAGATTTTGTGCATGGGTTTTGAGTGGGTATGAGCAGCCATGGGCGTCGTTCCGGGTAAATGGCAGGACCTCAGACTGTTTCCCGATTCGCCTGGGCACTAGGCAGGGATGCCCCCTCTCTCCATTGCTTTTTGCATTGTATATGGAGCCATTTGCTCAAAGCCTGAGAGAGAACCCAAACGTGAGGGGTATTCGTTTCGGTGGCGAGAACTACTGCATCTCTCTATGCGGATGATGTCATTGTCTCGATAGTCCTGGAGTGTCTCTTCCGGAGTTTCTGGAAGAGGTGGAGCGCTTCGGGCTAGTCTCTGGCTTCCGCATCAACATAGCCAAATCACAGGCTCTGAGCTTGACAGTCTCCCCCGGTACACAAACCCGCTTGCAGCAAGGGCGCACTATCAATTGGCAAACTTCTATCACCTACTTGGGGATACGTTTTGCCCCGACAATACAGGAGACCACAACGGTCAACTACGAGATTCTACTTGGGAAGACAAAAGCAGACTTGGCCAGATGGCTCCCATATTCCCTGTCCTGGCTAGGGCATATCGCGGCTCTCAAAATGACCGCCTTGCCAAGAATTTTATACCTGTTTTTGACCCTAACCCTGTGGCCGCCTCCGGGGGCACTTCAGGAATTAGAGAGCATTTTGCTCCTTTGCATGGGCTAATAAGTGGCCTTGAATGCGAAGGAGCCTGAGCATGCGCTCCCCAGGGGAGGGCAGATTGGTTATACCATCTATACAAAGCTACTTTCAAGCTGCCCAACTTCGATATATAGTGGAATTGTCTCGCGCGGAATCAGAGAAAGTGTGGTTGTTTGTGGACAGGGCTTTAGCAGATTCACCATTGTGTAAGATCCCTTTCCTGGAGAAGTCCAGTCGCGCTCCCAGTCTTTATCTATCGGCAGTCACGGCCCCCACGCTTAGGGTCTGGGATGCAGTTGGGGCAAGGAGAGGTTTCACAACGGTCCCGTCCCCCCTGACCCCTATTGTCGGGAACCCGGCCTTCACTCCAGGGTTGAACCGCAAGGAATTTGAGACCTGGCAGAATCCAGATTGCAGGTCAATAGGTCATCTATTTGATAAAGAAGGCCTTCTCCCATTCAACTCCTTGCGGGCAGATGGGGTACTTCCTGAGGAAGAGAGATTCCGTTATACACAAGTGAGACACTGGGTGTTGGATCCAACGGTGAGAGGGGCTGCACAGAGAGTTTTAACTACATTTGAGAAATGGCTCCTTAGTAGAGACCTGATAAATGGCTAGTCACAGATTTATACAAACTATTACAGGGACCGGAGACAGAGTTGAAGTCCGGGGCACAGCGTCGTTGGGAGAAGGAGTTGGGGAGGGAATTGACCCAGAAAGAGTGGAGGGACATTTACTACAGGGCCAGACACTCTGCTTTCAACTCATCTAGCACTGAAACAGCTATGAAAATAACTATCTACTGGTATTGGACCCCGGCTAGGGTGCACACATTAAATCCTGAGAGCGATGATAACTGCTGGAGATGTAGCGCAGCAAAAGGAACTTTAACGCTCATCCTGTGGGATTGCTCCAAACTCTCTCAATTCTGGGAGGACATTTTAGCGGAGATTGACACGTGCTTCGAGACTCTGCTCCCCAGATTTCCATCATATATTCTTTTAGGACTCCCCAACCCACTTACGTACCCACTAACATCGAAGAGAGGTAGGCATATCACCCTAGCTCTTAGAGCAGCTCACCAAGCTATACTAGCTCTTTGGGGCAGAGAGAGAGTTCCGACAAAACTCAATTGGCTACATAGAAATTTGAACTTCTTGGGCATGGAGCGCCTATCTTCCTCGCTCAGGTCGGAGGGAGTCTTTTTGCGAGAGGTCTGGCACCCATTTTTAACCCTCCTGTCACGAGTTTTCTGAATTAACCTGCCCACGGTACCTTAGAATACTGAGACTGACCAGGGACCCCCACCCAGGGCCCACACTTTGAGACTCATGGGTCTCTTAATGTAGCTAAACGAATTATTAGCATAGGTCTCTCAGACACCCAGGGGGGGTGGGTGAAGGTGGCGGGAGTTTGGGTTTACATTTTCTTTCTTTGTTTCATGTAAATGTTGCATCGCATACGATGAGGCTGAATGTTGAAGCCGAATCGATAATACAGATTTTGCCGTACTTTTGGAGCAACAATAAAACAAATGTAAACATAAAGTTGAGATTCATGACTCCTTCTGCAACTGCAGCCTTTCTTTCTGAGTTTCACATGTTCAGCAGGTGTGGTCCTACTTTTGTCCTTTAAGAGTCCAGCACTAATCTGTGGCTGGTAGCCATGGTCGTGGGTGCGTAGGATTCCTTAGCCAATCGGGCTACAATTCGGACGGGACACTTTTCCCTTTCTTACATCATTTCCTGTGTGGCAGACACTGAACAATCCTACAGTGCATCTCTCTGCTCAAATTGTCAGGGCCCTTCTTCCCTGGGTTAGAGCAATAGACCCATCCCTGCAGTATGTCAAGTATAATTAGCGACCCCTCTGGGAAAGCCGCTTCTGCAACAGGTTTAATTCCCGTGGAGCAGATGCCAGCCTGTCTAGCTACACAAAGGAGCGGGCATGCAAAGGTGTGACATGGATTTTGGTAGCCCCTTTAAAGCTGAGATGTGTGTGTCCACAGCCCTTTGGCCGTCCTGCTGAAGGTCATACCTCCTCCCACCAATAGTCCTTTTGTGCCCTGTTTCTGCGAGCTCTTCCCACCTCCCAGCAGGAGTGCAGCAGGCTGTCTCAGGTGACAGCTGCTGTAGTTAATCAGAAAGGGCTACTAAAATGTTTGGGCAAGAAGGTGGTGACTTTCTAAAGTAACCTTTACATTAAAAGTTAATTTAATTCAGACATTAACATTAGGTCACGTTTAATGTAACTATTACTTTGATACCTCAAAGTATTCTATTTGATGGTCCCAAATTGTAGTTGGCAATTAGCTAATTAGTGTTACCCAGTGGGACTACTAGCCTTGCTACAGTGAAAACCGTTCCAAGTTTTCACTGCCAGGACGTGTAAAATATAAAAGGAACATGTCCTTTTTAGGTTTTGTCTGCACAGCACTTGCGCTGTGCTTGCAAAATCTGTTGTAACGAATAAAAACATCTTGAAAGGGGCTTAGAGCCAGCCCGTTATATACCAGTGGTTGGCTCCCACATCGCTCTTGTTTTCCTAATTCTTATTGGACAGTGACTCCTCTCCTCCGGCTTCCTCCATGGGCTCTGTGTCCATGCAATGGAGCTTGGACCAAGTACTGCTTCCTATCTGTTCCTGCAGAGGTACTTTTTAAAAACTTTTGAACTGTAGCACTAAATCAGAGTGCATCGTTTTTCAGGCTGTCTATATTTGCCCCTCCCACCCTGCCTGCCTTCATTGCGATTTGCTGTGTTCACCCCCCACTTGCCCTGTTCCCTCTCACTTTCTCCCTCCCATCCCAGCTTGCTTCCTCTCACCATCGGTTGCTTGCCCGCTCTCACCACCAGTTGCTTGCCCTGTCCACTGATTAACCCCCTCTCCTGACCCTGCCACTGCATTTCCCTTCTTTGCTGCTTGCTAGGTTCCTCCACCTTCTCCCTCCCCTGCTTGTTCCCTTTGCACCTCCCGTTGCTTGCACCGTCCACAGATCACCTCCTCCCCTGACCCGTCACTGCTGTTCCCTTCATTGCTGCTTGCCCTTTTACTCCATCTCCTCCTTCCCTGCGATGCTTGCTCTCGTTGCACCTCCCGTTGCTTGCCCCGTCCACAGATCACCCCCACCTCTTACCCCATCACTGCTTTTTCGTTGCATGTTTTTTTGTTTGTATTTGTGTTAAAACTTCATGGTTGATTATCCGGGAGAGCAGGCCAGCCATGTTCTGATGGACATGTGCGATAGCACTTCAAGTGACTGGGTCAAAGGGCCGACTTCCTGGCTCTCGTCCTCCAAACCCAGGTGAAAGTTAAAATGTATGTAAATGCAATACATGATAAGGAGTTTTTTTTGTTTTGTTTTTTAATCGGATGAAATTAGAACATCCCTGATTAAAGAGTTGCATCGTGGCTTTTACGAGTCCATTACAATTTAAATGTGTATGTACAATGCCTGAGTGCCTGCAGAATGTTTTGTTCCCTACAAACACCATCCAAGTAAGCATACAGTTGAGGGGAAAGTAAGATATAACTCAGGAATGCTGGAGGATGCTCTGTCTTATCACACCCCCAACATGAGCGCTTCCCTTATCCCGAGTAAGTTGAATGTCCCAAGTGATAACACACTCCACAGAATGGGGTCCAAGTGAAAAGAAAATCTGCCAAAGTATTTTGTATAACTTTGTATATTTTTGTGTACACTTGTTTGCCATCACTTGTAAAGAGAACCAGTTCAATGGCAGACATCGGACGCCCTCCATTCTTTTTCCGGGAGACATGCAAGTGGTTAGCAAGACCAGGCTATGCCCCTGCATGAGGTCACTGGCTTATACTGCGGGGAGAGAAGGAATTCAAACTGAAGTCCTGATCTGAGCACAAAAGACGAGGGGATTGTTATTCATGCAGTCATTCTGACCAGATATCTGCCGTTCAAACTGCCAACAAAACACCAATGGACCGCAAGAGAAAGCAGACAAATGTATTACTCAATGATCTAATAAAACGCATGCCACTCAAGACCCATTAAGCCAGAACAACCAAAACAAATGCAGGCAACCTTAGGGCATATCTCTGAATAGAGGGGACCTCATCCCATCCTGCAAAGTCATGCAATTTTGGGCTGGTATTCTGGTCTCAGTGCCCTGGGATCAGCAGAACTCCAGGCAGACCAGAAACCTTTGTGGTGCATAGTTTCACTACCCACCCCTCCTCACCCGCACCACTTAGCATGCCGATACCAAGAGTGATCTGCTAGCTCTCAAAGAGCAGCTCAGAAACAAATCCTGCTTTAAAACTGTTACATCTTGTAGCCCTTGTGCTTTTTAATTTTTTTTTAAAGAAAAGTACAAAATATCACTTTTTAGGTTTCGTTGCACAGCACTTGCAAAATCTTTTGTAACGGGAAAAAAAGAAAAAAGTGCTATGACGTCAAAGCGTTTTTGTGGAGTTTATTCTTTAAGTAATTTGGCTCAGCAGCTTAGTTGTTATGCAATATGTAAAAGAACATTGACAAAGTCAACAGAATTGGCATAGGCGAACCCTATTGGCTTGGCCAATGCTTGTTAATATTTGGCACACTGCCCAGTGGGTTACCAAGATCTTCCTGAGGTGGGAATTAAAAATATTAAGCATTGGCAAGGCCAGTAACTCTGCCTATGCAAGAGCTATTGTCTTTGTCACCCTACCCAATGGGTTACCAAGCCCTTCCCGAGGTGGGACTTAAAAATATTAACAAGCATTGGCCAGGCCAGTAACTCTCGTCTATGCAAGAGCTATTCTTGGTCAATCAAAGCGAAAAATGAAGAGGGATCCCGGAAAACAAATATGGGCAGGGGATCCCGGAAAAACAATAATGTAGAAGTAACCCTAGAAAGGGAATGTCACCTGCCCAGGATATAAGAAAGTGTAAGTATCTCGCTATACATAGAAACTGAATTTCAAAATGGATCGAGTTTGAACTAAATTTAAAAAAAAACATTTTTATATATTAAACAGTTCTTGTTTTCATTTGATTGAAATTTATTAAACAGAGGACACTATTTTTATTTATTTTTTCTAATTATTTTATTTGGACATTTTACAAAGTGACATAACTTCGTAAGTATACAGCAATATAGGCCAATTCAAAAAACTTAGACTTCAAGCAATATGTCTACTCAATTAACATCTCTATGTGGAGAGCTGTAGCCATGCAAATGCCGAACAACATGCTTCATTTTCCTTACAATTGCAGTGCTTATAGTGGAATTCCCCAGTATATTTCTAATTGAACTCTATTCAGGGATAACATTAATTTATATACAGATAAATAGTGGACATGCATAGTCAAACCTTGTCGTTTCCTTCCGGTTCTCCTGTTTCTTTCCCAACGAGGTATTGTTGGTATCGTCCCCAAAAGCTCCTGGGCCGGTTTTGAGGGGGCAACAGTTCATTGTACAGATCAGACTGCGTATTACTATATAACATATCTCTAGACCAGTCTGCCACCGTCTGAACCGGTCCACGTGCCCAACACATTGCAATTCCAATTTTTGCAAGCAGTAATTCCATTGTTATCAAACGCCTGACTCCCTTCTTCAGAGTTTTAGTGTAGCCCAGTGGTGCCAGCAATGAATCTAACGTCCGCTTAAGCCCTGTAATTTCATTTAATGTGTGGATAATCTCCCAGAAATCAGCGATCTTTGGGCAAAGCCAGGCAACTTGCATGAAACCTGCCATGCCTTCCTTGCAGCGCTCACAATCTGCCGTGTCTTAGTCCATAGCGAATCAATCTCTCCGGTGTATAATAGACGCTGTTTAGGTACTTGAAATGGATGAGGCGGTGCCTCCCGTTTAATGAAATATGCTGAGTGACTGCACAGCAATACCACCAGATACCATCATCTAGAGCTACCCCTAGGTCACCCTGCCATTCCAGCCTGGCCTTACTGAAATATGACCTCCTGGATTCTTGTGACAAGTTACTTATGGTGGAAATAGTCTTATTAGGAACCGCGGAGCGCAAAAGAAAAGTGAGGGATAGTAGTTCAGAGGGTTCCCGCATGTCTTCTAACTGCGCACGTAGTGCGTGTGTGACCCTATGAAAATGATAGTGAGTGGTGTGAAATCATGCCTCTCAACCCACCTGCGAGCTGCACCCTCGTTAAACAAATCTCCCATTTTAGTGATATTAAGTGTCTTTAGAGCCTGCGGTACTTCTTTTTCTGTACAAACTGAAAGCCAGTGACACCACTCCAGTGGGATCGGGGGGGGGAGGGGGAGTATAAAAAGGCACCAGCCTGTCTATTTAACAAGTTCTGCCATGCATGAACTGTAGAGTTGATTGAGTCCAGGATGCCGGAGCGTCTAATGGGGCTTTAACCACTTAACCGCGGCGCGAATTCCGCCGCGGTGCGGCAGTTTAAAAGAGTGGGCGGGGCCGCGTCGGCCAACGGACGTGCGCAGCACTAGCGAGGTAGTGCTCGCGACGGCCGTTGGCCGACGGAAGCACGGAAGGGGTTAAACAGCTGTTGGGGGAGGGACTAACCGCTACTCTTTCAATCTGTAGATGAGGAAGATTCTGTGGGCCTTGTATCCAGTAATGTGCGTGAGAGCATTGTGCAGCTCTGTAATATAGTTCTAAATCAGGGGCACGAAGGCTTCCCATGGAATATGGCAATGTGAGTACCTCCCATCTTACACTGGGATGCTTCCCTGCCCAGGCGAGTTTGATAAGCAATGAACGAAGAGTCTTAAACATATGCTTTGGGAGCACCATCGGGACATTTTGGAACAAGAACAAAAATCTAGGAAGGACTACCATTTTCATAAGGGAGATGCGACCCATTAACGACAATGGGAGACTGATCCATCAATTAATATCCTCCTCAAGTCTGAAAATAGCTTTCCCATAGTTCTCTCCAAGCACCTGCTCCGAGTCCATATAGACCTGCACTCCCAAATAGCGCACCGGGTCAGAGGACCATTGCAGTGAGTAGTCCAGCTCCACAGGTGTCATGACCAGAGTCAAAGGTAAAATAATGAACTTAGCCCAGTTGATCTTGAGGCCTGATATTTCACCAAAACGCAGCACCTCACTGAGTATCGGGGTGAGATTTGATCCTGGTTCTCAAACTTACAAAAGCATCTCGTCAGCATATGCCGATACGACCAGGTTGTAGTTGGGGAAACAAATTCCTCTATTTCCGTGTGTAGGAAAGTAGGATCTGCTTCTTATGGTTACCCCCACTTTTAGCTAAATGTGATACTGTTTTTGACTAGTCTGACTGGGATCCTGCTAATCAGGACCCCAGTCTATCTGCTTTCTCCCTAAACTGTTGTTATGTACGGTACACTCCAGATTGGATACTGGGGTACCCTTGTCAGTCCCTAGTATATGGTACCCATGTACCCAGTGCGTAGGTACCTCAGAGGCCTCCCATGGACTGAAGCATGTATTATGCCGCCCATGAGAGGCCATGCAAAATGGAACTTCAGGTCTGCCATTTCAGCCTGTGTAAGTTGGTGCATGCACCACTTAAGATATAGGTTTACTATATCTAAGGGTCACTACACTTAAAACCTATAAGTCACCCCTATAGCACACCTTGACAATCCTGAAGGCAGGGTGCTTGGTTCTAAGTGAGAGGGTGCCACTGCATGACCAGGACACCCCTGCAGCCTACGGAGTCCATTTTCCCGGGTTGTTGGTGCATCAGCCATTTACGACAAATAGAGTGGCATTATGCGACCGCATGATGACCAACTCTAAAACGGCTGAAAGTAACCCTATCGTGTTTGGTGTCAAACCTTGTGGAATCATACCCCCACACTGGTAACCGGTGTGGGAGGTATGATTCCACCCCTCAGAAGCGAGCTTCGTTGGGTCCCTGGTGTTCCCGGTACCAGCCTACTAGTCTCGGGCAGCACAAAATGATTGCTGCCGATCAGAGACACATTTCTGCCCTCTTGCTGCTGAGCCAAGCTCTAGCAGGGGAAGGCAGAACAATAGGCATCCTGTCACAGGGAGGTGTGATTGCCTCCCAGACAGGATTTAGTGTATTAGGGCTGGGTGGGTGCGCTTGCCAGCGACCGAAAGTCTGCATGAGGGGCACATTTGGTGTCCTGGTGCATAGTCCAGTTCAAACCAGTCCTGGGAGCTGTTTGCTCCTGCGCGAAACTGGACAAAGGACATGGGAGTAACCTCCCCACTGTCCAGATCCTCCCCTGGGAGGGTCCCCTGAATCTGTCCAACCCTCTTCCTTGGGCACAAAAGGGCTTACCTGGCTGTAGGACCCTAGATTCGACGTGGACAAGATTCTGAACAAGAAACCACTGAACTTTGACCGTCTAGACACTGGACTTCGCTGGACTTCGTTTGGGCCCGACTTAGTCTCCCTCTCAGTCTGAAGCATCGTCTGTCCCCGTGCACCATACAGGCTCCATGCAGGACCTGTGGAGCATCAAGGACAACCGAAGGTATCTCCCTTGGAGTGAAGGAGTCACTCCCCTGCAACCGCAGGCACCACATCACGACTGACCGGTCTGCTGCTCCTGACCTCCTACGGACTCCGAAGGCTCCAGCAACACAGGAGGTGGGTTTCTACGTCCCTCGAGGTCCGCGCTGCCCTCTTACCGAGTTTGAGGCCAGAATCCCTCGAGGGGGCTGCAATACCAGTGCCCCTGTGCACTGCGTTCATTTGCAAGTGCATATGCTTGTTGGTGTTTCCCGAGCAAGTGCATTGGGCTCAGAGTAGCCATAACCTCTGGCACCATTTTGTACCAAGAACTCCGGCCTCCTCGCACAGTGCTCCGTGGGCTGCTGTTTGGTGAAGTCGCTCGAGGTCCTCTCGCGACTCCTTTGCCTCCGGCCTGTAAGTCCACTTGGGCTCCCCTGGTTGCTCCAGGCGTGCCCTGTCTCCCCTGTGTTTGGTGAGTCTCCTGGACCTTGCTGGTCCGAACCGTATCCTCCTTTGACCTTCTGCGTGGGTTGCCGTTGCCAAGGCTTGTTGGTGCTCCCGCCTGACACCGACCCCTCAGCACTCTGCATCCTTCATGGGACAGCTCGCATCCGGCTCCTGGTCGTCCTTGACGTCTCCTGGCCCCCGTGACTGCAGAGTCGAGAACTCCCTCAACGCACCTGAAGCACACGACATCGGTGGGCATTAGTGGACAGCATATACCAGGCCAACTTCTCACATTAGTGTGCAGGGGTTGGGATTCAAGCCTGCATTGTTTTACCAGATAAATCTTTGTATTGATTAACTGAAAACCACTAAGTACTAGGTACATATAATACTAGCTTAGAATAAGTAAGTTCTACTGAACTTAGGGTTGGGTAAGTCAAGGGTCTAGCACACCCTTTCTCCAACCCCAGAGTGTTTAGTTCCCACTAGGTTAGGTAGGTGCAACACCTCACACTTAGTATGTCTAATAAGGAGATGCCAGTGGCTCTCTGCCTTCTAGATACAGTGAGCTTTCATTCCTAGAATTTAAAGCCCTGTGTGCCTCTAGAAAGCTGAAGACAGGGAGAAGTGCCAACACTCAACGTCTGATAGAGATGTTACTGTTAGATGACCTAAGGAAGACTCATGGGTCAGATGAGCAGGACAGAGTGGGTGGGACAGGGAATGAGGACAGGTCAGGCGGTGACCTCTTTTATGACCTGGAATCTAACCCTGACCAGGGAGAACCTGATGGTTCTCACCTGGATAACTCAGATCTTCAAGAGGAGAGTGGAGGAGGCCATGAAGGCCCTCTCTTTACTCCTCCTGGAAGAGTGCAGAGTTTACAGAGGAGATCTAGATCTCCCTCTGCAGAGTCTAATCACTCAGGACAGTCTGTAAGGACCTCTGTATCTAGCAAGAGGGACCTCTCTTATGATAGGGAATACCAATTGCTTGAACTTGAGAAAGCTAGGCTTGGGCTCAGGCAAGAGCAATTGGCCCTTGATAAAGAGTCCCTAGAAGTCCAGAGAGCTAGAAAAAAGTTGGGACTAGAGTCCCATGGTGGCAGCAACAGTGTCCCTAGAATTAAGGAACATTCCTTTGATAATAGGAACCTGAGCAAGATTGTCCCTCCCTGCCATGTTGGGGATGACATCCATAAGTAGATAACTGCTTTGGAGAGGGCCTGTAAAGTTCAGAGGGTCCCTCAAGAGCAGTGGGCAGCTATCTTGTGGCTCTCCTTTGCTGACAAAGGTATAGATACGCTCCTCACTGGTAGAGAAGAGGATGCTGACAACTACTCAATCTTTAAGAGTGCTCTCTTTGATGGGTTTGGCTTAACCACTGAACAGTACAGGATTAAGTTCAGAGACACCCAGAAGACACAGACTCCGGATTGGGTAGACTTTGTGGATAGTGCCATTAAGGCTCTGGAAGGCTGGTTGCTTGGCAGCAAAGTGGATGATTTCAAGGGATTGTACAATTTGATTACGAGGGAGCAGATCCTTAATAATTGCCAAAATCAGTTATTGCATCAGTACCTGGTTGACTCTGATCTGACTTCTCCCCAAGAATTGGGAAAGAAGGCAGATAAGTGGGTCAGAACCAGGGTGAAGCAGAAAAACCAGAATAATGGTGGTGACCAGAAGAAGCAAGATGCTGAAACTCCAGATAAGGGTGGGGACAAGGGTAAAGATCAAAAACAGTTTTCATCAGGGCCCCAAAAACCTGCATCTGGGGGGAGTCACAGTCCAACAAAGGAAAATGCAAAAAGAAACCTTGGTGTTACTTTTGTAAGGTGAAAACCCATTGGACAAAAGATGCTGATTGTCCAAAAGCCAAGAAAAATCCTTCTACCACCACTGCCCCTAAGGCAACTGCGCCCCCAGCACAAGTACAGGTGGTGGTACAGGGAACAAGCGATTCGTTGGGGTTAACCTTGGGCTCTGAGATGGGTTCTAGCCTAGTCAGAACTCCAGCTCAGGCTGTGCTCGTCTGTGATGGTGGCATGGATCTTGCCACCTTATTTGTCAGTCCTAGTAACCTGGGCAAATACAGACAACAGCCTTTAATTAATGGTAAGGAGGCCATGGCATACAGGGACATGTGCAAGTGTCACTATGGTGACAGAGAATCTTGTGGACCTTGACCAAATCATACTTCGACAAATGTACCAAGTGACAAATGCTAACAATGTCAGGACTGACCATTCCTTGGCAGTTGTTAATTTCAGCTGGGGAGGGGTAACTGGCCCTTAGAAAGTTGTGGTTAGCTCAGACCTTCTAGTGGAGTGTTTTTTGGGCAGTGATTTGAAAATTTCAGCTTGGGCTGATGTAGAATTAAGGACTCTTACAGCAATGCTGGGCATCACTGCAGATGTGTTTGCTGTGACCAGGCCAAACTGACTAACACTGAACAGGCCCTGGGTCCTGAAATAATGGACCAAGGGCCCTCCAAGAAAAGGCGCAGGAGGGGTAAGGCTGTGTCTTCCCCCAGACTCAGAGTGAAGATCAGTCTCTTGAGGGAGATGATCTTAGTCCCTGTGAAGGAACTGTCTCAGATGAACTTGAACCTGATCAAGTTGAGTTCTTTGGGACAGACGGCCCTTACAGGCCAGACTCTAGTTTGGAGCAGCAAACCTGCCCCTCTCTTGAACCCCTCAGACAACAAGCTGCTGCTGAGGCTGCTGGGAGTGTCGGTGGATCCCACAGGATCTATTGGGATGAGGGACTCTTTTACTGAGAGGGTAGAGACCCCAAGCCTGGTGCCACCAGGAGGTTGGTCATAACTCTGAAGTTTAGGGGCTTCCTACCCACCTTGGCACATGACATTCCCTTAGCAGGACACCTTGGCCAAAGCAACACTTGGGACAGGCTTGTCCCTCACTTTCACTGGCCTCACATGTTTGAAGACAGAAAGGAGTTTTGTCGCTCCTGTACCACCTGTCAAGCCAGTGGTAAGTCAGGTGGCACCACAAAGGCCCCCCTCATACCACTACCTGTGGTGGGGGTTCCCTTTGAGAGGGTTGGGATTGATATCATTGGTCCCATGAACCCTCCTACAACATCTGGACACGGTTACATACAAGTGGTGGTGGACCATGCCAATAGGTATCCAGAGGCCATACCACAGCTCCTGTGGTGACCAGGGCCCTCCTGGGAATCTTTTTCCAGAGTGAGTTTCCCTAAGGAGGTCTTAACTGATAGAGGAACAAACTTCATGTCAAGTTACATCACTGCAATGTGGAAGGAGTGTGGAGTGAACTATAAGTTCACCACACCCTATCACCCATGTTGCAATGGGTTAATTGAAAAGTTCAACAAAACCCTCAAGGGCATGATCATGGGCCTCCCAGAAAAGCTCAGGCGAAAATGGGATGTCCTATTGTCCTGCCTTCTCTTTGCCTACAGAGAGGTCCCACAGAAGGGGGTTGGCTACAGCCCTTTTGAACTTCTGTTTGGGCATCCAGTTAGGGGGTCCCTTGTGTTTGGTGAAGGAGGGATGGGAGTTACCTCTCAAACCTCCTAAGCAAGACATAGTAGACTATGTACTTGGTCTCCGCTCCAGGATGGCTGAATACATGAAGGCCAGCAAAAACCTTGAGGCCAGTCAAGAATTGCAAAAAGCTTGGCATGACCAAAAGGCTGTTCAGACTGTTTTATCAGCCTGGGCAGAAAGTTTGAGTGTTGGAGCCTGTGGCCCCAGCAGCTCTCCAAGACAAATGGAGTGGATCCCATACCATTCTTGAGCAGAAGGGAGAGGTCACCTACTTGGTGGACCTTGGTACTCCCAGGAGCCCTCACCAGGTGCTCTATGTGAACAGACTCAAGCCATACATAGACAGGGCTGACATGGGCTTGCTCATGGCAACTGATGAGGGACAGGAAGAAGAGTGACCCTCTCCCTGATCATCTCTCTCAGAACCCCGATGATGGGTCAGTGGATGGTGTAGCTTTGGCTGGCAGCCTCACTGACCAACAGCAGATTGATTGCAGGAAGGTCCTCAATCAATATAGACACATGTTCTCTCTGACTCCTAGTCAGACCACCTGGTGTACCCATGAAGTGGACACAGGTGAGAGTCTACCTGTTAAAAATAAGATTTACAGGCAGCCTGACCATGTCAGAGATTGCATCAGGACTGAGGTCCAAAAGATGCTAGAGTTGTTATTTAGCCCTCAGATAGCCCTTGGGCTAGTCCAGTGGTCTTGGTACCAAAACCTCACACCCAGGGTGGTAAAAAAGAGGTGAGGTTTTGTGTTGACTACAGGGGACTCAATGCAGTCACTAGGACTGATGCTCATCCAATTCCAAGGGCAGAGGAGATTGATACTTTGGCCTCAGCCAAGCTCTTGAGCACATTTGACCTCACTGCTGGCTATTGGCAAATCAGGCTAGCTGAGGATGCCAAACCAAAAACAGCATTTTCAACCCCTAGTGGGCATTATCAATTTATTGTAATGCCCTTTGGTTTGAAGAATGCACCTGCCACATTCCACAGGCTGGTGAATAAAGTCCTTACAGGCCTGGAAGCCTATAATGCAGCATATCTGGATGATATAGCTGTCTTTACCTCCACCTGAGAGGATCACCTGGTCCACCTGAAGAATGTTTTGGAGGCTCTGCAGAAAGCAGGCCTCACTATCAAGGCCACTAAGTGCCAGATAGGGCAGAACAAGGTTGTATACCTGGCCACCTTGTGGCTGGAGGCCAGGTTCAACCATTACAGAGCCAAATCCAGACCATCATGGACTGGGTTGCTCCAACTACCCAGACTCAGGTCGGAGCTTTCTTGGGCCTGGGTACTACAGAAGATTTGTGAAAGGATATGGGTCCATAGTGACTCCCTTGAATGATCTTGTATCACAAAGAATGCCCAAGAAGGTGCAGTGGACAGTTAGCTGTCAGAAGGCATTTGATGATCTCAAGCAGGCCATGTGCACTGCTCCCATTCTTCAGAGTCCTGACTACTCCAAGCAACTTATTGTCCAAACAGATGCATCTGAGTTGGGGGTAGGGGCTATGTTGTAACAGCTTAATGCAGAGGGTCCGGATCAACCAGTACCTTTCATCAGCAGAAGGTTGACCCCCAGAGAGAAACGTTGGTCAGCTATAGAAAATATTTTTTACATTTTAAGCCTTTGCTGTGGTCTGGGCCCTGAAGAAGCTGATGCCATACCCGTTTGGCACTCACATCATTGTTCAGACAGACCATAAGCCCCTCCTATGGCTAAAACAGATGAAGGGTGAAAACCCCAAACTTTTGAGGTGGTCCATTTCCCTACAGGGGATGGACTATACAAGGGAACATAGACCTGGGAATAACCATGCCAATGCAGATGGACTCTCCAGATATTTCCACTTAGAAAATGAAGACTCAACTGGGCAAGGTTAGTCATCTCCTTACGTTTGAGGGTGGGGGGGGGTTGTGTAGGAAAGTAGGATCTGCTTTCTATGGTTACCCCCACTTTTTGCTAAATGTGATACTGTTTTTGACTAGTCTGACTGGGATCCTGCTAATCAGAACCCCAGTCTATCTGCTTTCTCCCTAAACTGTTATGTCATGTACTTAGGTACACTCCAGATTGGATACTGGGGTACCCTGGTCAGTCCCTAGTATATGGTACCCATGTACCCAGGGCGTAGGTACCTCCGAGGCCTCCCATGGGCTGAAGCATGTATTATGCCGCCCATGAGAGGCCATGCAAAATGGAACTACAGGTCTGCTATTGCAGCCTGTGTAAGTTGGTGCATGCACCACTTACTTAAGATATAGGTTTACTATATCTAAGGGTCACTACACTTAAAACCTATAAGTCACCCCTATAGCAGGCCTTAATAATCCTGACGGCAGGGTGCTTGGTTCTAAGTGAGAGGGTGCCACTTCATGAGCAGGACACCCCTGCAGCCTACAAAGTCCATTTTCCCGGGTCATTAGTGCAGCAGCCATTTATGACATATAGAGTGGCATTATGTGACCGCGTGATGACCAACTCTAAAACGGCTGAAAGTAACCTTATTGTGTTTGGTGTCAAACTTTGTGGGATTAACCGGTGTGGGAGGTATGATTCAACCCCTCAGAAGCGAGCTTCGTTGGGTCCCTGGTGTTCCCGGTACCAGCCTTCTAGTCCTGGGCAGCACAAAATGGTTGCTGCCGACCAGAGACACATGTCTGCCCTCCTGCTGCTGAGCCAAGCTCGAGTAGGGGAAGGCAGAACAATAGGCATCCTGTCACAGGGAGGAGTGACCACCTCCCAGACAGGATTTAGTGTATTAGGGCTGGGTGGGTGCGCTTTCCAGCGACCGAAAGTCTGCATGAGGGGCACATTTGGTGTCTCTGTGCATAGTCCAGTTCAAACCAGTCCTGGGAGCCGCTGGCTCCTGCTCTGGTGCGAAACTGGACAAAGGACGTGGGAGTAACCTCCCCACTGTCAAGACCCTCCCCTGGGAGGGTCCCCTGAATCTGTCTAACCCTCTCCCGTGAGTACAAAAGTGCTTACCTGGCTATGTGACCCTAGATTAGACGTGGACAAGATTCTGAACAATAAACCACTGCACTTCGACCGTCTGGACACTCTGGACTTCGCTGGACTTCGTTTGGGCCCGACTTCGTCTCCTTCTCAGTCTGAAGCATCGTCTGTGCCCGTGCACCATACAGGCTCCACGCAGGACCTGTGGAGCATCAAGGACAACCGAAGGTATCTCTCTTGGAGTGAAGGAGTCACTCCGCTGCAACCGCAGGCACCACATCACGACTGACCGGTCTGCTGCTCTTGACCTCCTACATACTCCGAAGGCTCCAGCAACACAGGAGGTGGGTTTCTATGTCCCTAGAGGTCCGAGCTTACCAAGTTTGAGGCCAGAATCCCTCGTGGGGGCTGCAATACCCGTACCCCTGTGCACCGTGTTCCTTTGCAAGTGCATATGCTTGTTGGCGTTTCCCGAGCAAGTGCGTGTGGCTCCGAGTAGCCTCTACCTCTGGCACCATTTCCTACCAAAAACTCTGGCCTCCTTGCACTGAGTGCTCCGTGGGCTGCTGTTTGGTGAAATCGCTCGAGGTCCTCTCGTGACTCCTGTGACTCTGGCCTGTGAGTCCACTTGCGGGTCAACTTTGCTTTTCTTGGGCTCCCCTGGTTGCTCCAGGCTTGCCCTGACTCCCCTGTGTTTGGTGAGTCTCCTGGACCTTGCTGGTCCGAACCGTATCCTTCTTTGACCTTCTGTGTGGGTTGTTGGTGCTCCCACCGGACACTGGCCCCTCAGCACTCGACATCCTTCGTGGGACAGTTCGCATCCGGCTCCTGGTCGTCCTCGACGTCTCCTGGCCCCTGTGGCTGCAGAGTCAAGAACTCCCTCAACGCACCTGAAGCACCAGACATCGGTGGGCATTCGTCTACCAAGCCCCTGGTCACTCCTGAGTGACCCAGACTCTGTCCCCTCTGCTTTCAGGTACTCTTCGACAAGAATCCACCTTTGGATTCCAACTGACACTTTTCTTCCTTCCAGCAGCGGCTCTTCCTCAAAGTCCTCCATTGGGTTTGACTGCTGTTTCCGACGCCACTTCAGACTTATGCACCCGGCTTCCCTGGGGTAGGTTACTCTGGTACTATGGGATCCAAGGGTGGGGTGGCTCTCCAACCTCCTAATTTCCACGGGGTTTCTTCAAAGTCCACTGGGAAGGGTCCTTAAACTTTAAAACTTCAACCGCGATTTCCCTATAGAATTGTACAGAGCACGCGGTCATGTTCCCACACTGCACCCATCCTCTGTGGAGTCCCTACTTACTCACCATGGGTGGTACCTTGGGGTCCCAGCGATTCTACATCCTCTAGACAATGTCTTGACTCGAGTTGTGGTTCTTATACCACTATTTTAGTATATGGTTTGGTCTCCCCCCCCCTGGAGCCCACTGTGTATTAGTTCTGTTTACTATTGTTTCTGTGCTACAGTATTGTGTGCTTTGTGATTATGTCCGTGTAGGAGATACTGTGTCGTACTGGAGAGTGTTATATTAATAAATACATATTTGTATAACTACTGTGTGGTTCTCCTTTCATTTAACCAATACTGTAAGGTTGTATTCTGGTAAAACAAGCTGCTTAACATTCCTTGAAGACTAAGCCTGAAGGCTGCTCTCCACAGCTACCACTTGGATAGCTTTCTAAGGTTCTCTTTGACCTCTTAAATCACCATAAGGGTTGTTTGGACTGGTGCAAGGTGCCCACTTTAATTAGTGGACAGCATATACCAGGCCAACTTCTCACACCGCGATACTCGCGTACTGCACACTCCAACGGTTCCGCCACTATGGCATATAGCTACGGGGATAGTGGACATCCCTGTCGCATACCTCTCCAAATTCTAATGGGAGATGTGACTGTATCCCAAATTCTAACCCTGGCAGCTGGTTGTTATCTAAGACTGACACCAAGTTGAGGAAAATCTGTCCCACTCCGATCCGTCTCAATACTGCTTTCATAAAGGCCCATTCCACAGAATCAAAAGCCTTCTCTGCATCTAAAAAAACGTCTGCTGCTTTTACATCTGGTCCAACATGCTGAATAGCCCCAAACACAGTTGTCAAATTATGGTAAAGTGCGCCCCGGTACGAAACCCGCCTGTTCCGGTCCGACCAAGATCGGAACTAAAGGCGCCAGCTTGTTCCCTAAAATTTTTGCCAACATTTAAAAGTGACAATGGCCTATAGGATGAGCGTTCACTTGGGGGCTTCCCTGGTTTTAGTAGTTACTATTCGAGCCTCCCTCATCGAGGGGGGCATCTCTCCACTCTCCATCATCTCTTCTAATAAAGTAATCAGATGTGGAATAAGAAGCTCTTTGTATGCTTTATAAAAGGTCACTGTGAGTCCGTCCTGCCCCGGGGCACTACCATCATGCGTGGTGTTTAACGCAAGTCGTATTTCGTTTACATCTAGTGGGCCCATTAGGTGCTCCCTATGTTTATTAGTAAGCCATGGCATTTGTATGTGCTCTAAATAGTCTAGTATAACTGTGTCATCTGTCACTACTTTGGAGCTGTTTAGATCTGTGTTATATCTGCCAAATCTGTCATCCATCTCTGCTGGATTACGCAGTAGTCCGCCGTCTTCGTCCCGAAGTTCCATCATCGTACCCAATTCTCTTTTGCGTCGCAATAAAGCGGCAAGCACCGAGCCCGGCCTATCACCCTCCCCGTATGTCCTTGCAATAGCATATTTTCCCATGTGCTTCACTTCGCTATCCACAACCTCGTGGTATTCCTCAAGTGTTTTTTTAAGATCTTCTGTGATCTGAGCATCATCACCTTTTAAAAGAGCCTGCTCCATACTTCCCAGTTGTCCCTCTAGTGTTGACAGCCTATTTCTTATGGAATAGCCACCCCCCCCCTGATGAACACCTTAAATGTTTCCCATACTGTAGCGAACTGTTCGACTGTGCCTATATTTGTAGTAAAAAAATCTTCTATGGCTGCCGCCACCTCTGACTTAAATACTGTGTCTAGTAGGGAGTATGGGGGGAACCTCCACGTGTATGGAGCAGCTTTCTTTGGGGGGCCAACAATATCCAGGAGTACAGTGGAGTGATCAGTAAAGGAGTGAGGAAGTGTAGTACAGGCACCCACTCGGGGAAGCAGTGATCTGGAAATTAGCCAATAATTTCTGGTGAGAATGTTGTGCGGAGCTGAATAGTGGGTGAACCCTCCTACACCTGGGGATCTCGTTCGCTAGACATCAAGGAGATCTAATTGGGTGGTGACTTCAAGTAGCGCTCTAGCCGCGGCCGTGGGGCGACGGGGGGGCCCTTGGATCAGACTCTAGACTGCTCTACAATTAAGATCACCCCCCCCCACCCATATTGGTGGCATAGTGGATTCTTTCAGCATGCGTGGGGATAGCGAGTAGTAAAACTGTGGATCATCATTGTTAGGGCCATAAATATTGACCACGTGAGCATCTATCCCCTCCCATAACACCTTGAAAGCACATATCTACCGTTTGGGTCTACGTCCAGAGCTTCCAGTGTGATACCTGATTTTGGATTCACCCACGTGAGAACCCCTCTAGCATGTGTGGTAAACCCTGCAGCATGGAATTGGCCCAATAAACGCTTGCATGAGATCATATTACTGTTGGGAGGTAGATGCGTCTCCTGAAGCAGTGCAACATCAACCTAATGCGGCCTAAGATAAGCTATAACTTTGCGCAGCTTCCTGAAATCGTTGAGGCCTCTAACATTCCAAGTCATGAACCGGATTCTGCTAGTGTTGGCAAGTGTCAATCCGTGCTGTGTCATTCATACCTTGCTTCGCTCATCTCCGACCGCCCCACCAACCACAGCAGTCTCCACCCTTGAGTATTATGCATATTTCGCTTGTATACTGTAGCGCCTAAATCAAAATCATAACCCCACCCACGCTATGCAACCACCAACTTAGCATAGACAAAACAAAACCCTCCCAATTCTAAACGTTACTTTGACTACTACCATAACCGCAAAAAGAACAATGGCATCCCTGCCATATAGTGGGTAACACACAGGGGCGGATGTTACATCTCGCTTTCCTTTTATATTCCCATTTCTATGAACCTTGTTTGGTGCGCCTACCGTTAAAAGTAAGAGGTACCCAGGTTGAGCAAGAGTCAATCTTGTTCTTCCAGGCTTCCGCGAGGTGCTGTCTTGCTCTTCATCTTAAGGCGGACGCTTCTCCGCATCCATCTTACTGTATTCTTTGAGGGCCTTCTGCAGCGTCTTAGGATCAGTGTAGATCTTGGGCCTGCCGTTCATCGTCACCTTTAGCCTGGCCGGATATAGCATTGCGTATTCCAGGTTGTGTTCTCTTAGCTTGCGCTTCATGGGTGCGAACTGGCGTCTCGCCTCCTGTACCCTTCGAGTAAAATCTGGAAAGAGTGAAAGTGAAGAGCCCTCAAATTTAAGTTCACGCAGTTCTCTTGCACGTTTCAGCGCAGCGTCTGTCCCTATAATTTAGCAATCTTGCTATTACTGGTCTAGGAGGAGCGCTAGGGGGTGGTCTGGGGGCCAAGGAGCGATGAGCACTTTCTATAATGAACATTGGGGAGAATATGTCCCGGCCAAGTAGGTTTACTATCAGTTGCTCCGTGAACACCTTCATGTTGCCTGTTGCTGTGGATTCGGGAAGGCCAACTATATGTATATTGTTACACCTTGATCTTGCTTCCAAATCTTCCTCCTTGTCTTGCATCGCAGTGAGGAGCTTCCCCATTTGTTTCTGGGTATTATCAGCCTCCGTTTGGGCATCCTCTACTTCCGATACCCACCTTTCTGCCATATCTAGGCATTCCGCATGTTTGTCCACCCGCTCTGTCATGCGATCCATTCGGTAGGACAAGGAGTCAATCTTCCCATCTATGGTGGCGAGTTTTTTTTGCTTGGCTGTCAATATTTGGTGTTTATGCCAGCCCCTAGTTCTTCGACTGTGTCGACCTGCTCTGGTGCAACTGAGTCAGCTCCTTCCTCTCTATTTCTTGTTTTGCGCTGCTCAAATTGCAACTTGGGTTGCATTTTGTCGACTTTCCCCACAGTGTCGCAACTCACTGTGCTCCTGTAGTCTGCAAACCACCTGGAGATCCCAGCAGTTTCCCGTGCAGAGAGTATTGCACCGTGCTGATTATACAAAGGACGGGCAGAAGTCCTGCGCTATTTTCACAGTTCAGCGCTCAAAGTCTAGCATGTGGCAATAACCGTCGGGGCAAAAACACACCGCAGTACCCCTGCTGATTTAAGGCGGTCCTGAGCGACTGCGGCAAGAGAGCAGGACAAGGTTACACCACATGCGAATGTCCAAGCTGCAAGAGAGATCAACGCTACTACTTCTGTGGATGTTTTATTTTTGGGCTGTGCACCGCAGCAATCTCAAGATGTCCAGGGCCCCCGCCTCCTGCCCTTAGTGCAGGACTGTGCAGCACCGTGGCTACGCCGCTTTCTCCCAGGGCTGTGGCGTACTGTGATTATCGGCAGCACCGCTACTCCTCTGTTAGTCTTGGTGTACGTTTTAGTGGCTCTTGGTACAGAAAGTATGTGCACACGTCACCATATACCCCCTAATAGGCCGGGTTCGCTGCTCCATCTACTTTTCACATCGCAGCGGGGGCCCTCCATGCCTCTTAGCGTCTCCCAGCGTGTCGTCCTGTAGGCCTGCTCAGCCACACTGCCTCAGGGCTTCTTAGTGCGACGCACAGCTCTCCCCATCAGGCCGCACTTAGCAGGCAGCTCATCCGGCCAGTCACCGCGTAACTTCCTGCTTCCGCCGGTGTTTCCTGGCACACCCCGCTAACACAGCGCACATCCAGCACCAGTCCGCAAGGATCTCTGCTGTAGTAAGGTCCGCCCCAGAACCGCAGCTTGGCCGATCCGCTCCGTGCCGCACTGCTAGGCCGCGCCTTCAGCCTCTACAGATCCGCTCATGTATATAATTTTTTGTTTTTATCTAGTCAAAACATATTTATGTTGTGTATTTACATATATAAAATATTTTGTGTGGGGGTGGAGCTTGCCTGGCCTCAAGATGGCCGCAGCCTAAGCGAGCTCCGTACACCGTCCACAATATCCTTCACTTACTTGCTGCACCCGAGGGAGAAGACGCTGAATAAATCTTGTATCTGCCTGAATTTAAGTTGCGCTTCACTTGGAAGTGACTGTTGGTCCCAAAGGCGACGGTGCATACATTGGATAACAATACATATGTTTCTCTTCTCCACCCCTCATATCATTCATACAAATCCAAATCACACCTATTCAACTCTTTCCCACTACACAATCATTCACATTCCACTACTTCAGTGTCATAAAAATCAAGCTAAAGAGCATAGACCGGAAAACACAACTTAGCAATCAGACCTTCTAGTGCTAGATAGGTCTGTCAATAGAACATTTCTTATGACTTATTCTAACAGAATTCGTCAATGGATAATAACTTTAATAAAAAATTGCACATAGACCGTTAATTGCACAAAGACTTTGTCATCCCGGTTCTTACAAAAATAAATATAGTATTCCTGTCACGCCATGTGCCGACACGCGTTTCGGTTGAAGGCAAAGATGTGGACCAAACCTTCCTCAGGGCACAATGAATAGTATACTTAGTTAGTCAAACCAATCACAGAACAGGGGGAGAGACCAACTGATCACCAAACATCCTAAAAAATGAATAACTGAAATTTAATACAAACTCGATCCAAAAAATAAAGGTAAGAACGCATATTCCAATCGGAGAGAGCGTGCTCGGAGAAACAGCCAAATAAAGCCGATGAAAGAGTGGTATCGCCATGCCATTAGTGCTCCTCAAATAGGAAGACTCCAATAAAAGTGAAGAAATGAAAAGTGAATGAAATGTAATATTATACAAACAATAGTGACATGCAATCTCGACAAGTGGAGCCCAGGTGCAATTCCAGTGAGTTTTAATAATAAAATACCCATAATGGAAAAGTAGAAACAAAGCGAAAGAAGAACCGAGGATGAAAAAGGGTACACTTTCATGTACCATCAAAGGGCGAACAAATAACAGGTGGAATCTGATAATCCAAGGTATAGTCCTAGATAAACATATCGTGAGAATCCTATTAATCAAGAGAGTGAAAAAAGAACGAATCAGCCAAAGTACTAAAAACCCATGGAAGCAAAAAACGTGGGATAAGAAACGAGGAATGTAACTACCTTCAGGATAACAAGAATCCAGCACATAGAGGTCAAGAATGAATCCAACCAGAATAAACTAAGGAGTCCAAGAAGTCCCACAGGGTACACGTCCTGGATTCACCAACTCTGTAAAGGTAGATAAGGATAAGGCTGTAGTGGTATGTACGGGTGAGGGAGATAGAAGGGGGAATCACAGGAGATCTAGCCCAAAACAAAAAAACCAATGGGGCTTTACGAAAAGAAAAATAAGACCAGAAAAAAATGAGCGGGCAGAAGCATATGGAAAAATGAAACCACCCACAGCTGAATAGCCTCAACAGTAAAGCAGATATGACATTGTATCCCACGCCGATATGAAAGTAGGACGCGATTACAACAGTAATCGAATGCCGGCCAACCCCCGAGAGAGAAATAAGTGGAATAGCTAACTAGCGAGGCACCGAATTTGTAGAGACAATCACAAAATCCGGTCTCTGGCTCACCTGGAAATTAAATGCTAACAGGAACTGTAGATACACGATAGGCTCCGGCGGGGCAGGTATGTCCAAGGCTAGAGTCCGGCCAGGGCTGTCGGAGAACAGTCCGCTCACAAAGCGGCGGCCGTCCGGGGAGAGCTAAGGACTGAATAAAGTTCCCAGTCCGGTCACATGACCCGAAGAACACGAGCGACAATAGGAATTTGGTGCGCTGCTAATAGTTTCCAAAGTAAGGATACGTATTAGCGCGCCATGTTAGAAGAAGAACAAACAGAGACACTCGGGGCAATAACACAAGCTATAAATAACTCGGAGATAAAAATGAGCATAAAGATAAAAAATAACATACAAAGAAAAAAGAGGATAAGACTTAGGATAACGTGATGGAAAAAGGGGGGGCTGTGCAAGCAAAAAATGGAATGCACGCTCTACATGGAAGCTCAGGATCGATCCTGAGAGAACCAATAGAAACACTGACGAACTGATGGGTAAAAGATCCCATATATGAAAAAAGTTCAACTGGAAAAACAGAGCTCCTGTATGGCAGAGTAATGAAAAGGAAAAGGAGAACTGGGAGGGGAGGTCAGAAGCTGGCAAGTTGTGTACAACCAGTGCTCAAAAAAGCAATGTCATTTGGACATGGCTGTTGTTCAGAATGGCTAAAAGTGAGTGCAGTGGAGCAGTTCTGAGTGCAAGTTATTTAAATCCAAGCAAATATATGGGGCATAAAGGGGATAAAAGGCTATGAAAATAGGGAGGCAGTGGCAAGCATCATGAAGGTGTAAATGTGTTATTAGTGGGGTATTTACACATTATAACAGCTTAATCCAATCTATTAAAATGTAGTTCTATTTTAATTATACAAGTAAGCCAAAATATGCAGGTGCAGGTAAACAATGCCCAAAAGTGCAGTTGAAAACAGAACGAATGGAGAAAGCAGCATGAGAACTGGAAACAGAGGACGTTTTCTGAAGTGTGTACGGTGATGAGCATTATAGTATTTAAAAATTTGTATATAAAAATTGCAGCAGTGAAAGAAATAGTACCTGAATCACAGTGGTAGCAGCAGATGGACACTAATTAAGATGAATAAATCGGTGCTTGGTCCATGCTCTACACAAAGAAAAGAAAGTGACACCAGGCATTCATTGGCCAATTAGGAGACTGTAAAGAAGAGTGACAATGATGCAAATCTATAGTAAGCAATGTGCGAGCTACAAGCCCTTTTATAGTAAACAATACCCCTCCCAGTGGACAGCGCATGCTCTGTCATATCGGGTTGGCAGTTTAAAACCTGCCCAACTAGGTGTTTTCATTTTGTCATTGCCGTGGTGGCATAAAACGTGCTGCAGTCCACTAAGTGACATTTAACTTTCTAGCCCTGGGTACACTCTGTGCCATATACTAGGGACTTTTAGCTAAGTTAAATATGCCTATCCATGATTAGCCAATTGCACATACACTTTGAGGGGTCACAGCACATGCACTGGGGACAGTTCAGCAGGGCCCAGTTCACTTCAGAGTCAAAAACCAGCATCATCAATCACAAGTGTGGGAGTGTTCCGGCAAGAAGGGCAATTTCCTTACACATGGGCTAAATGTCCCCTCCTGCAGTTGCAGGACTGGCTGCAGAGATGCTATTTATTGTAAGAATGCAGATAAAACCTTTTCAGCTCATTTGCCACGGACTACACCCTCTTGATATATGGGGCCCTCATAAAAGGCTATATTATTAAGTCTGACAGTGCGGTTTGATTGCTTGGTGTTTCATGTTCCATTGTTTGACATCTGTCTAGAAATGTGTGTTGTCCTATAGCTGTATGTAGTGTGCAGAATATATTTATGTACGCAAATGTTTTGATTAGTGTTTGACAGTTAATATTTCAGATGTAGTTGTGTAGAAGGGACACAACAAGAAAGACATGTTAAGAAATTTTATAAACTTTTCATGACTACATTAGAGAATGACCGGCTGCATCTGGCTCACAGGTGGTTAGAAAAATTGAGGTAAAGTGTCACTTTTGAAAAGCTGACAAGTAGTATTACGCATGGCCTTGGTAGGATTCATACAACAATCTTAAAACTCAAGATTTCAAACAGTGCAAGAGTCATATTAGACCCCAAAAACTCTCCCAATTAGGATATATATATAAATCAGACATTAACTGACTTAGATGTGGTCTGAGAGATGTAGACTCTGTTCATCTGTTTGCCCAATGGAATAGGTGTTCGGATTATTCGGATCAGATTTTTAATTAAATTAATATTCTTTTGGAACTATGACTGATACTGAACCTGAAATTAATTGTGCTTGGGCACCTAGCAGCATTATTATTACAAGAGCATGAAGGTGTTTTTTCCCCTGTGTCCTGATTCTCAGACTGTCTGCTAAATGTAGGCTTGAAACAAAACTCCCCAGCTGTAAGCACTGGTGGGTTTTTATTATGGACTCTAGTTCACTGGAAATTAAAAAATTTGAGTCCGATGAGGATCAGAGGCATCATGCTCATATTTGGGGTCCTGTAAAGGAATGGCTAGACTCTTTATTATCCTCTCGTGGCTATCTGAAGCTTTTATCCCTACTATACTCAGTGTTGCTAAAATGCTCAGCCAAGGGGCCCAGGAAATTTTACCCACCTACAAAAAGGATGGCCACTTGTTCCTTTTCATGTTCTTACTCTAACTAGATGATTTCACAGGTGTACTTGCCAGCCCACCTTGTCTTAAACCAGTGGCACCCGCTCCCATGGGCTGCTCCGGGGTATTATTGGCATTCCCATTCGTCATTTCCAGCCAAAACTGGGTGGGGTCTAATTGCTCCTCTAAATCCCCACAGTGGACCCATCAGAACATCCCCACAAAGTAATGTGCAGCCCATTTACAAATGTGCTTGTCATCTTGTCAATGTCACAATGTTCTCATAGGTGTGAGGTGATTGTCTGCGAGGTGGAGAGTAAAAAATTCACTGAGCAGCCACAAAGCCATCAACCAGTCCATAACCACACCATCAAAATCATTCCATGACACACGGCATAGAAGTCCAAGGTCGAATACAACCAATTTGGCTGTGGTCATTGGTCGGCATTGGTGACTCATTTCCCTAAAGAGGACCTTAGGTTGTCTGACCTTAAGACATGGGTCGTGCACCTCCAGCACTTTTCCTCTGTCTTACTGGTTAAGATTCAAAATTTTATATAAACTGAGATTCCAGCCTTCGAAAAATAAGGGAGTGTTCTGTTATACTGTAACCACATTTGTGTGTGCTTTAACTTATAATTACTTTCCTGCTGCACAAAAACCTCATGAATCCTTAATCTGATTTGGTGTCTGGTGTGGTCCGGATGCATTAATTGCATGATGCACTTCACTGCCAGCCATTGTGTGAGCCACAAGATTTTCCATAATCCACAATCATTTCCTGAGATTTTGGGGATTAGAAATTTGCAAACTCACTTGTATGCTTGCTGTAGCTCTTAAAGCTGTAAAGTCTACAGTAGACTAAGGAGTGCCACGTCCATACCAGAGTTTGGGGATTTCCACAAGATAAATTTATGTCCATTAACCCAAGATAGAAATCACTTACATAGTGTTCAGTGGACCTACATTGGATAGTACGGGCTCCCTGAATGTGTCATCCTTGCCTTTATTATTTTATAAAAGCCATTGATCTTGTTCTCTGGTCCACTGTCATTACAGCTTTGGAAGGATGCATGTAAGGCATACCCTTGTAGCAGCTGTTAACATCATACATATTGATGTGGCTCTTTTTAGGTGCTCAAGGAATGGAAGTGGTATAATTTAGTAATGTTATGGAGGCAGTTTCTGGCTATGGTTCCGGCCTCAAATATCGAAGCAAAAGTAAGTTAGTTGCCAACTTACTCAAAGTGAATTGGCATTTCTCATTCTCAGTTGGTAATATTGGGAGCAATTTGTAGTGTACTGAATTTCGGAGGTTTGCCACATTTTGTTTGGACAGGTTAAAAAGATTATTTTTCTTTGCACTGACCAACTTCAGACCAGTGTTAATTTGTGTCGGAAGCTCAGTGAATCTTATTGAGTTTTTTTTTGTTTTTTTACAATGTGCACTAGTCATTTGTTGGTTGGCAACTTCAGATCATATCCCTGTACTGATGCTAGATTTACAGGTTAATGCGATACAAGAGTGTATGCCTAGAGTTTGGGGCTAGGCAACTTTTGTGAACCCTGCATATAAAGGGATGTGTTGAGGTAGAAGATGAAACGCATATCAAAGACTATTTAGAAAAATAAACCACCTGTCCAGGATGGGATTGTAGTGTAATACTCCAAGACTTGGAAATGATTGTTGGTTTTAAGGTTGTACCCAAGTGATGGCTTAATTAGGTGAGAAAGATGAGGAGAAAACATTCTCAACTAGACCTTCTATGACTCTGACTGCTGGTCTCTCTTGATCAGTTACTTGACGCACCTGACAATATGGCAGAACTGTGTATCCTGAATAAGAAGAAAGTGGGGCCTCGTCCGGTCCCCAAACAAGACGCATAGCCACCTATATAAATGAATCCAAAATTTCCAACCAGTTTGTCACAATTTTAGTTTTTTCTTTTTATTCAAACAAATATTCTCCTTGTTTTCATATTACATCAACTCTTCATCATTTTTCAACAATGCCTAAGGTCCAGGCTTTTTCTCAGCAGCACAAGGGGTTCATAATTTCTCATGTCACAACAGGTTTAAAGTCTACCCCATGCATTTCTGGATGATTCCCTTCCTCAGGGGTAACTCAAATTCAAGATGTTAATAAGAACCCATCAGCAAAATCAACGATTATTAAACTAACCTAAAAAATTACTTTCTACTAATAGAGGTAATGCTGTGTGCCAATTTTGACCTCCATGCTAACAGTGCAACACTGTCTGTGTCACCAAATTAATAGTCCACGCTTACTTCATTTAAATACTGATCCTTTTGTGAAACAAAGCCTAAAGTGCTTGTGAAACTAACAATCAGTCGACGAAGTGAAGCCCACTGAGATAAGGTACAGCTTTATCTACATACTAAATAACCAAACTCATGGTGACAAAACAAAAGTGCATGCTTGCAAATACAAAACCACTTCATCAAAAGTGTCCAATACAATGTAACCTAATGTACTTACTGAGACTTCAGACCAACATCCACCCGTAACTTGAAGGCAATACTTCAATGCCCCATTTTTTATGGACAGAATGTAGGAAGCTGGCTCTGTATATACTAAACCAAAGTAAGGTATAGTGTGCACAGAGTCCAGGGGATCCCCGGAAGTATAGCGGAGGCTAAATTAGATAATCACCTACAGCTCTCTTTGTGGTAGTGTGGACGAGCATTTAGGCTTATCAATAGGGTGTGTTATGCATTTATTGTGTTCACCCAATCAAGGGCTGGTTACACACACTCAGAGATAGAATCCAGACCAATTGGGTAAGTATAAAAAAGGTATACTTATAGTTTCTTTCTAGAACCAAGCAGGACTAGGTACAGGTAGGTAAAATGTACTTGCAATTGTAAAACTTTACAAGGTAATGCAATTGGAATGGATTTGCAATCGTTACAGGTTTGTATAGGATTTAAAAACAGTTTAAATTACATAGAAATTACTTTTGATTACTTGTATGTTACTTTTAGATTACATTGACTCCTCAGGGTGATATGCCTAGATATTACACCATGGATCCTACAGTACAGAGGTAAGACTTTTTTCAAGTTTAAGATAGTTACTTTTCTCTGATACAAAAACTGTTCAACACTTAGAACATTTTGGAACAAAAACTCGCAACATTGGTTCCTATGGGGAAAAGAAGGTTTTACAGCGTGAATCTTTTCTGGATTCACATGCTGTGCATTATTACACCATCTAGTGGTTGGGTCCGGAATTGTAGTCTTTCTTCTTTTCTTTTTGTTGGTGGGCGTCGACATGCCACCATTTGGTGTCCTCCTCTTATGGCTTCACTCCCAGACAGAAGACGCTGGAGCTTTGCCCCGTCTTCCTTGTAGACCCGACTCACGCGGCTCTTTAATATTGTGTACACCCAAGTTTGTCGGGGTGGTTCTTGCATAATTCGACCGGGATCCGGACCTTCAACTCCGCGCCCGTGGTCTGTTCGGCTGGCCCCCTCCATGGCCTTTTGACATTAAATATTACCCGCCCTTCGCCTCAATCGGCGTACCCGGGACTCCAGTTCCCCCCCCCAAACATCACTGCCCCCTGTGGCCGTCGGACCTAACCCTTGGTCTCCTAATTAATACGTGCCTCTGCACACCCACACTCTCGGGTTCCCAGCTACCGGACCCCAGGCTCGGGATTAGTTCTCCCCCCTTCCCCCCCTTCCTGCCTCAGACCTGGCCAATCGTGGTTGCACCAGTCTGGCAAATTCTACTTGCTCGCACTCTTTTCGTCCCGATGATGATCTCCCATTCATGAGATCGAAACGCCGTCGACCTTTTACAACCAAAACTCCTTAACTGTATTAATTTAATTTGGGGTTTTGTTTAAATGTTGTCAATGCGATGTAATTTTAATTGTCACTAGCACCCCTCACTTCACGCACCTTCACTATATTCTGTGTGAGCACCAGAACTATCACTTGAGTAGCAGAAACTTGATATTCCATTTATGCTGTTAATAAATGTGATGTCATTTCAACCTTGTGTCCCTGCATATATTGCAAAAACCTGTCCCCCGTGGACTTTCTCATTGTTCGACTGACTAATGCTTATGCAAATAACCGTAGCCTAGGCTACCCGAGGACCTTAGTGGCCTCCACTATACCATTGTTCCTTTCTATAACATTGATTACTCCTGGTCAGACTGCTGGGGTCCCCTTGTTCTTAAACATATCTCCTGTGACGTCGACAGGCTTCCTCCGGAAGCTTCCAGCTTTGGTCGCCATCTTCAGATTCTTTTTTTCCGCCGTTGGGTCTGGATCGAGACGGAGGAGCTCCAGAAGATTGGAGAGAAGAATCAACAAAAAAATAACGAATATTATCCTAAGAACAGGAGGAAATGGTCTTCGATGTACCGGACTTCGAACCTACGAGTCAGAGCGCGACGAAGAGGGAGAAATAAAACTTCGACACGAAGAATGCGCATGCAGGGGGCTCCCTTTGCGTGGTACTGGACAAGACGCCTTTCAAATTCTGTGACCATTGTCACCACAAATACGCACAAAAAGACCAGCATCCAGTCTGCAACCTTTGCCTGCCACTGGATCACTGAAGCGACGACTGCAACGCATGCTCAGCTTTCACCCCAAAAACGTTGAGAGCAAGAGAGAGGCAGAGAAGAGCCAATTATAACATGCAGGGTCAAGACCCACCACAATCGCTTCGAGACCTGGGCTTCTTCAGTGAAGGTCCAGAAGTCGAAGGGGAAACAGACGTCAGTCGTTGAGGTCGAGAAGAAGACTCCAAAGGAGGTAAGGGAATCAGCGACCTCGAAAAAGATAAGCGAGTCCAGAAAATCTGACTCTAAGCCCTCAAAAGGAGCCTCAGCGTCGAAACACTTGTAGTCCGTAAGCGCGTCCAAGGGAAAACAATCCGTCGGTTCCTTAGACAAGGACTCCGAGACGGCAAAAAAGACCCTCGAGATGTCAAAGACGTCGAAAGACAGTCACGAAAAGGACCCTCAGACGTCCAAAAAAAGAGAGGTCGAAACAGGCTTCGACAGCTGCATCAATCAATCACAGAATTTGTAGAGCGCACTACTTACCCGCGAGGGTCTCAAGGCGCTGGGGAGAGGGAAGGGGGGGGGGGATGCTGCTACTGGTCGAACAGCCAGGTCTTGAGTAGCCTCCTGAAGGTCAGCAGGTCTTGGGTCTTTCGTAGGCTTAGTGGAAGGGTGTTCCAGGTCTTGGCGGCGAGGTGTGAGAAGGATCTGCCGCCGGTGGTGGTTCTTCGAATGCGGGGGACGGTGGCGAGGAGAGGTCGGCGGAGCGGAGCTGGCGGTTGGGGACGTAGAAGAAGAGCCGTCTGTTGAGGTAGGCTGGGCCAGTTTTGTGGAGTGCCTTGTGTGCGTGGGTGAGGAGTTTGAAGGTGATCCTCCTGTCGACGGGGAGCCAGTGCAGGTTCCTCAAGTGGGGGGTGATGTGGCTGTGGCGTGATGTGGCTGTGGCGTGGTACGTCGAGGATCTGTCGTGCAGAGGCGTTTTGTATGCGTTGCAGTCGCTTGATGAGCTTGGCCGGGGCTCCCGCGTAGAGGGCGTTCCCATAGTCCAGTCTGCTACTGACGAGGGCCTGGGTGACTGTTCTTCTTGTGTCTGTCGGGATCCACCTGTAGATCTTGCAAAGCATGCGGAGGGTGTTGAAGCAGGAGGAGGAGACTGCGTTGACTTGCTTGGTCATGGAGAGCGTTGAGTCGAGGATGACTCCCAGGTTGCGTGCGTGGTCGGTGGGTGTCGGGGCTGCTCCCAGCATCGTTGGCCACCAGGAGTCGTCCCAGGCTGAGGTGTTGGAGCCGAGGATGAGGACCTCCGTTTTGTCCGTGTTCAGCTTTAGTCGGCTGATCTTCATCCAATCGGCGACGGCCTTCATTCCTTCATGGAGTTTGGCTTTGGCGGCGAGCGGGTCCTTGGTGAGGGAGAGGATCAGTTGAGTGTCGTCGGCGTAGGAGATAATGTTGAGGTCGTGTTGTCTGGCGATGCGTGCGAGCGGGGCCATGTAGATGTTGAACAGTGTTGGGCTGAGGGACGATCCCTGGGGTACGCCGCAGATGATCTCGGAGGCTTCGGATCGGAAGGGCGGGAGGCGGACTCTCTGGGTTCTGCCGTCGAGGAAGGAGATGGTCCATTCCAGGGCCTTGTTTCGGATCCCTGCGTCGTGGAGGCGTGCGCGTAGAGTGCGATGGCAGACAGTGTCGAAGGCGGCGGAGAGGTCCAGCAGGATGAGGGCTGCGGTCTCACCGTTGTCCAGCAGGATCCTGATGTCGTCGGTGGCGGCGATGAGGGCAGTCTCAGTGCTGTGGTTGCTGCGGAACCCTGATTGGGATGGGTCCAGGATGCTGTTTTCTTCGAGGTATCGGGTTAGCTGTTTGACGATCTTCTCGATGACCTTGGCTGGGAACGGAAGCAGAGAGATGGGCCGGAAGTTCTTGAGGTCTCTCGGGTCCGCCTTGGGTTTTTTGAGTAGGGCGTTGATCTCTGCGTGTTTCCAGCTCTCTGGGAAGGTCGCGGTCTCGAAGGAGAGGTTGATGATGTTGCACAGGTGGGGTGCGATGGAGCTGCTGGCTTTGTTGAAGATGTGGTGCGGGAAAGGGTCTGACGGGGAGCCGGAGTGTATTGTGCTCATGGTCTTGATGGTGTCCTCGATGTTCACGCTGGCCCAGGCTGGCAGGGGGTCGTGGTCGATGGTGTGTGGCGGGTCGATCTTAGTTGGGGTTGTCTGGGTGTCGAAGCTGTCGTGGATGTCGGCGATCTTGCGGTGAAAGAAGGTGGCGAGGGAATCGCAAAGGGGTTGCGACGGCGGGATGTCGTTGGTGTTGGAGCTGGGGTTGGAGAGTTCCTTCACGATGTTGAAAAGCTCCTTGCTGTTGTGTGCGTTGTTGTCGAGGCGGTCTTTGAAGGAGATTCTCTTGGCGGACCTGATGAGGTGGTGGTGGTTACGGATGGCGTCTTTGTGGGCTGTGTGGCTGTCCGGTGTCTTATCGCTGTCAAGCTCCAAAAGAAAGCCGGAAAGTCTTGACGCCGAAATTCACGTGTCAGAGATGGAGAAAAAGAAAGACTCGAAGCAGAAATGGCAAGTATCTTGCAACGTAAAAAAGATTTCGACGAAAAGATGAAACTTTTCAAAATACCACCGAAAATTTCGATTGACGTCGAAAAACATGTCGACGAATTACAGCCACCAACAACTCCCGAACCACAAGACGAAGAAGAAGAAGAGGAAGAATTCTTCGAAGACGAGGGAGAGGAGGAGGAGCAAACCTATGCGGGTTCGACTACTTCGGAGGCTCAAGACCTGCAATGGCAAGATCTCTACGCCAAATCACCAGAAGAAGCAATGGAGACATATCCATCGAGGCCTTCACCACCAGATGGCATTGGAATGTGCAACCAAGTCATAAAGAAAGCACCAGGCACCTATGGAGCGCAATTGGAAGAAGAAAAACCCCAATCATGTTTTCTGTTAGAAACCTTACTGCCTAGTCAAACAAGGAGTCAATTCCGTCCCATGTTGCCAAGTGTTTTGGATCAAGGTAAGGAAGCTTTTAAAGAACCAGCCACATGCAAGGCAGTCACACCAAGAGGAGAGAAAAAATGCAAGCATTCCTCTAAGCATCCTATATACATCAAGGGTTCAGTGCCAGCAGACTCAATTATAGCTTCTACAGCTCGAAAGAGAGCTAATTTACCTACTAATGTGGGCCCTCCACCCCACAAACAGAGCAAAAGGATGATTCTCATGGGAAGGAAGGTTGAGAGAAATGCGGCAATTCAATGGCGCATAGCTAATTCTAATGCTTTGATCAACAGGCATGCATATCAACATTGGGAATAAGTTGGAGAGCTGTTAAAACACCTACCAGAGCAATTCCAAAGGAGGGCAAACCACTTAGTGGAGGAGGGGAAAAACATGGCAAACACATGTTTAAAATCGGCTCTAGAAGCTGCTGAAACAGCCAGCAGGCAAATGGCAATCGGCATCACCGAAAGGAGGCATGCATGTCTGCGAATCTCTGGTTTCAAGCCAGAAGTGCAAAATAACATTCTAAACTCACCTTTCAATGGAGAACAGCTATTTGGAAGTGTGGTGGATGAAAAACTAAACCAATTAAAGAAAGACAATGAAACAGCAAGGTCCATGGGTGCACTGCAGTTCAGAGGCATGCGTAGAGGCACACCCTCACGGAGACCAATGGGCAGAGGTAACCACCAACCTACAACCTCGCACCAAGCCTTTCAACAGACTTATCAAGGTGTAAGCCAGGGACAACAACAGGGACAGCAGCAGAATTGGCACTGCCAACAGGGTAGGCAATCCTTTTGAGGGCACCCTCGGGGAAGAGGCCAGCCACAACGAGGGGGGCAACAAACAACCACCAAGTGACTGCTCTCAAAAACTTGTGCACACTCCAAAGACATCACGGAGTGTGCTACACAAGAGAAAAACAAGGCAAACCAAAAACCAGAAAAGCAAACAGTTCCTGCAACATATAACACCAGTAGGAGGCAGGTTAACATACTTCCTCAAAGATTGGGAAAAGATAACTTCAGACAAATGGATACTAAACATAATACAGTACGGTTACTGCATAGAGCTGGCAAAGAAACCTCCAAACAAAAGACCAAGCAAAAAGATACATTCCAAAAAGGAATTATCACAATTACTCCAAGAGGTACAAGAACTTCTGAACAAATATGCAATAGAACAAGTACCACGCAAGGAAAGGAACAAAGGCATTTACTCCACGTACTTCCTTATCCCAAAGGTGGACGGAACTTTACGACCAATACTAGACCTAAGGTTCCTCAACAAATTCATAAAGACTCAAAGATTCAAGATGACAACACTGCAAGAGGTAATACCTCAGTTGCAAACAGGAGACTACATGGCAACCATAGACTTAAAGGATGCGTACTTGCACATTCCCATGAACAAGAGACACAAAAGTCTATTAAGATTTGTGGTCAACAAGGCAACCTACCAGTTCAAGGTGCTAGCTTTCGGGCTAAAATCTGCACCAAGAGTCTTCACAAAATGCCTAGCTGTGGTAGCCGCTCACCTAAGAAGACAAGGAATTCATGTTTACCCGTACGTAGACGACTGGTTAGTAAGAGCAAGCTCCTACAATCTATGCAAACAGCATATACAGCAAGTAATAGAAACACTAATTCAACTAGGTTTCTCAATACACTGGGACAAATCGTCAACAGAACCAGAACAACAAAAGGTGTTCTTAGGAGCACAAATCAACACAATATTAGGAAAGGTGTTCCCAAGCGAGAGGAGAACATTAGCACTACTAAAGGAGACACATCTATACCACAGGGGGCAAGCTCTGACAGTGAGGACGGGGGAAACTGCTGGGAATGATGGATTCATGCATTCATTTAGTCCCCAACATTCGCCTACTCATGCGACCGTTCCAGGAATGTTTTACATAAACCAGGAGGAACTCAGTCGATTGCACTCTCAACGCTAGCTCAAGAGATTTGGAGATGGGCAATTGCAAGGGGAATTGACATGATAGCCGTACACCTACTAGGGATGGACAATGTAGAAGCAGACCGACTGAGCAGACAAACTATCATCCCACGAGTGGGAACTAAATCAAGCAGAACTCCAAAGAATTTTCAGGAAATGGAGGACACCACAAATAGACCTATTTGCAACACCCCACAATGCAAAATGCCAAAACTGCGCATCCAGGCGACCTTACGGTCAGTCCCTAGGGAATGCGCTATGGATAGACTGGTCAGGGATATTTGCTTACGCTTTTCCCCCAATACCATTAACGAACAAGGCGATCAACAAATGCAAGATCAGCCAAATGACAATTATTCTCATCGCACTACAGTGGGCCAGGCAAACTTGGTTCTCAGAAATAATGCAGATGTCGCAAGGAACAATGCACAAACTGCCAAAAAAGAAAAACTTGCTAACAATGCAAAATGGAAAAGTACTTCACCCAGAACCAGAGAGCTTAGGCCTAGCGGCATGGCTCCTGAGGACTTGGAATTCGCACATCTCAAACTACCAGGAAGCACAATGGCTGTTCTAAGAGAAGCTAGGAAACCAACAACAAGGAACTGTTATACAGCGAAGAGGAAGAGATCTACACAATGGTGTCTTAAAGGACGTCTTTCAAAGAAGATTACAAAGGAGAGAACGGTGCTAAAGTACTTGACACATTTACTGGAAAGTAAATTATGGTATACATCATTAAAGGCGCACTTAGCAGCAATTGTAGCTTATACCAGAGGAGAAACAGGGAAAAGTTTCTTCACTTCACATGTGGTCAAAGGTTCCTAGAAGGAGCAAAAAGAATTGCACCTCCAAAAATGGTGCCAGCCCACACATGGAACCTGAACATAGTTCTAGCACAAATGATAAAAGCACCATTCGAACCACTGCACAAAGCAACGCAACAAATGCTCACACTAAAGACTGCCTTTTTAGTGGCAATAACATCCTTACGTAGAGTTAGTGAACTACAGGCACTAACACTACAGGAACCGTACTTCCAAATACATAGTAACAGGATTGTCATGAGGACAGATCCTCAATTCATGCCAAAAGTGGTATTAAGATTTCACATCAATCAGAGTATACAAATACCAAGTTTCTTTCAAAACCCAAAGACAAAAGCAGAAAGAGCTTTGCACACACTTGACGCAAGAAGGGTGGTCATGTACTACATTGAAAGAACCAAGGAATACAGGAAAACGAAACAGTTCGTTGTATCCTTTGCAAACAGTTTTCTAGGAAGACCAGTAACCAAAAACACCATTGCAAAATGGATAGCGCAAGCCATACAGTTATGCCACAGGCAAGCAGGACAGGCCTTACAAGGTGCCCCGCGGGCACACAACAAAGAAAGGAGCAACTATCGCTTTTCTAGCTAATACTCCAATTCAGGACATCTGCATGGCTGCAACATGGTCTTCAGTGCACACATTCACAAGACATTACTGTGTGGACATTCAAATGAATAAAGAAGCACAAGTAGGACAAAAGGTCTTACAACATCTATTCACAAACCATAGCTCACCTGCCACCCAACCACCACAAGACTAGCAAACTGCTACAAAGTCTTTGCACAGCATGTGAAGCCAGAAAAGATTCACGCTGCAAAACGAATAGTTTCTTACCTGTTGGTGTAGTTTTGCAGCTTGAATAATTTTCTGGATTCACTAGCGAACCCACCCTCCTCTGCTAGGAAGAATGAGAATAGGAGGAGAAGAAAAAAAAAGAATCCGAAGATGGCGACCAAAGGTGGGAGCTTCCGGAGGAAGCCCGTCGACGTCACAGGAGGACACCAAATGGTGATATGTCGACGCCCACCAAAAATTCCGGACCCAACCACTAGATGGCGGAATAATGCACAGAATGTGAATCCAGAAAATTCTTCAAGCTGCAAAACTACACCGACAGGTAAACTATTCGTTATCAGTTTGCTGATAAGTAAACGCCCTGCAAGAATGGTTTTTGGGGGTTAGAACCAAGGCTCCCCAAGGTTTAGGTAGGCACTCAATTTGCACCACCAGTGGCATTGGGGTGGCTGGGTGCAGAGTGCAGGGACCCAATGTTAGCCAAGGGTGCCATCGGTCAGGGGCTGCTTACGAGGAGGCCAGGTTGTGGGAGCAAAGCTCCCGGGGTTAGGATCAGCACTGCTGGGGCCAACAATCGGCACAGGAGCTGCACCACCAGCGGCACAGAGACGGACGGGTGCAGAGTGCCAAGGAGATGTCGGGGACCCTGTGGAATTCAATGAATATCTCTGGTTCGGAAAAGATGCTGCAAGCTTGGTCAGGGAGGCTTCCTGAAGGCGACCACCGGCTGGGGAGGTAAGTTGGGTTCTTGGGGGATGCCTGGACACTGTTGGTTGGGCCACCCAAGGCTGTGGGGCTTTGAGTGCAGGGGGGATCTTTTGCCATCTGGTCTTCTTACCAGCTCTGTTCGCCTTCAGGGGGACCCTCCAGGTGGAGGCTGAAGGCATCAGCTTGAGGGAGGTCTGGGATCACCAGATCCCAGGTCAGGATCGCTGGGGAGACCTCCTCATGGTGTTTGGCAACTTGAACTCTGGCCGTGGGCGTCGGGTGCAGAGTGGTGCAGAACCGCTGAGCCGCCTGGATCCGGGTTCTAGTCTTGAAGTGTTTGTTGAGCAAATCTGTTGCTCATGGGAGACAGTCTGTAAGGTGAGTACAGGGCAGGTCGTCCGGGCTCTGGCGGGCTGCTGGACACTCCAGGGTTTCTGCTGTAGGCAGGTTGGAGACGGTACAGGCCGGTAGGGCTGGGGCCAAAGCAGTTGATGCCCTCTTCTCCCTGGGTCAGCACGGCTCTTCAGTCCTTCTTTCTTCCTTGAATCTGAGGAGGCAAGGTTCGGGGTTGCCCCTAAATACTAAATTTATCGGCGTTACAGGGGTGTGCAGGTCGGGACCAATGGGTCCCTTCCTTGCGGTGAGTATACCCCCTATTATGCCACCCTCCAGTGGGAGGGGGGGCATGAGCCTCTTCCTAATTGGTTGGTCCCCTCATCTCCAAGATGGAGCAGACTGAGATCCGTGCTTCACCTAGTCTCCCTTATCTGAGGAGTGAGGTTGGCAAAGGTGGGCACACCTCTCCTCCTAGCTCGGTTTTCCCGCCAATTCTTCCGCCCAAAGGGGGGTCAGAACCGGTGGGAGCCAGTTGCTGGGGGCAGCAAAAGGCGGGACATCTTACAAAGGCGGCAGGCCTTTGAAGCTTCCCCTTAGGTGGACCTTGCCCATCCTGGGGGAGGAGGCATGGCACCTCTGCCCAGGATGGACTTTGTTTCGGGACCCTGAGAGCGGAGGCTCTCTACCCAGGGGTCCAGAAACCTGTCTGGTGGCAAATGGCGTGCAGCCATTTAGCAACCACACCAGGGCTGGTCGTTTTTAGGGGGCATCTCTAAGATGCCCTCTGTGTGCATTTCACATTAAATCCCACACTGGCATCAGTGTGTGTTTAATGTGCTGAAATGTTTGCTACCAAACTTCCCAGTAAAGCCATTATGGAGCTGTGGAGTTCTTAATGACCAACTCCCAGACCATATACTCTTTATGGCTTTACTGCACTTACAATGTCTAAGAATGGACTTCGACACTGTAGGGGTACAGTGCTCATGCATCTGTACCCTCACCTGTGGTCTAGTGCACCCTGATAGAGGGATGGTTTACGTCAGCCATAGGCAGTGGGTTATAGGCATGGCACACTGGGATGTGCGCCATGTCGACTCCTCACTTTTCTCTGCACCAAAACATGCAGCCTGCAATGGCAGTGTGTGGGTGTAAAGGTACAGGGCCCCCAAGGGTGGCACAATCCGTGATGTAGCCCGCAGAGGCCTTCCCTGGTCACAGTGCCCTTGGTACCCATGGTACCCTTTACTAATGGCTTACCTGTGGCCAGAGATGTGCCAGTTGGGGGTGCAAAGGCACAGCTTTGGGAAATAAGACCGGCTGGAGAACCTGATTGGCAGGGGCCCAGGGCACATCAAATCAAGTGCATCATTTGTCAGCCAAAAAGTGGGGGGGTAACCATGCAAAAAGGGGCACTTTCCTACACCGAGGCCAGCTGTTAAAGCCGCCATATGTCATGTCGTCCATTAGTCGACCGCTAAATCAGCAGCCCTGCTTGTGAAGGTTTCCGAATAGACCCCAGTACACTCCCGTATTCTTAAATCCCCCATGCACTTGATTTCTTACATGTGCCCCAGCCAGCCCACACGCATAAGCAAACAAACAAAAGATTCTGAGCATGCTGAACGCAAAACAACTAGAAAAGGAAGGGACACAGAGATGGGCTATGACAAGACTGGTGGTGTGAGACACTGGCTTCAACTACAGTGTTGCCGTTTTGAGAAATCATTAATATAATTGGTTGTAAATTGTAATTCTATGACTTTAACTGGATATTACCTGCATTCTTATCATTTTGCATGCCGTTTACAAAATGTTTTCAACTTGTAGAGCAAACGACTAATTGGCTTATTTTAAGTGTTTGTAAGATAGTATAGGGGTTCACTCCTGGTGAGATGTGATAGGCCAACCTTACTTTTGGGTGATTAAGAGACTGATGGTAGCGTGAAGAAAGAAGTCCTTCAGTGATATTTATGTAGTCATGCAGTGTATTACAGTGAAGGAAAAGTAGCAGGGAACGAGTTTTGCCTTTTTGTGAAAGGATTCCAAGATGTTTTGGTTGGAGTTGGTGGTGGTTTCTCAGTGAATGTTGTCGGTAAAGATATCTTTAAATAACTAGCATCTAATGACAATCTTTAAAACTGTGATCACTTTCAGGTTCTAGTGTAATTCACCCCACAATAATTCAAATGATCTTGGTGAACTTTATTCTAACTGAGTGGTTTTCAAATATCCCTTTTTCCGTTGAACATTCTAAAACATTTCATCTAAACTATCTGAAGTCTCTTAACTTAAGCAATTTGAAATCATATTTTTCTATTAAAAATCACATTATTGCTGGATTTCATACCCACTGTTTCCTCATGGTTTTACTTTCGTTTGCACATTTCTTAGAAGATTCATTTTGACAGTGACCAGCAACTTAACTGTCCTAAGCGCCTAACAAACAAACCTCCTTAATAATAATAAGTTAGCAAAGTGTCAGAAAATCCTTCTGCCACAGTACAGGTCAGTTTCGCAGACTTTCAGATATAACCGTGTGATGCTTTTAGAAACAATTGGCTGTTAACAATATAAAACTTTCCTAACAAGCTTCTGTCTATTTTGTCTTTGTGGTGTAAAAATAAACAAACTACATGCGTCTCACAAACATTAAGACATCAACAAATACAGTAAAGTGGGCAGCAGGGTAGGAAATTATCACTTATCACCCTTATCAGAGAGCAAGAATACTTGAACACTGTGTGAGGTGAAACCAACTCTAAGTGTGCTTTCAACACTAGATTGGACCGATCTCTAATCTTATGAAGTAGGTTTTGGGGTTTTCTCCAGACCTGTCGTCCTAGCTACAAACTCCTGAATAATAAACATCTTAGTATGTGATTAGGGCATCAATAATTCATTAGGAAAAATCACCAGAGCTAAATGAGGCTGTAGTCCTTCACCTCAAAAGATAGTTGTAGTATCTTCTTGCCATTAAATGGGATTTTAAGAATGTGATATTCTGCCTTTGATGTTCTTCTTTTTATTATAACTTTGTATGCTCGTGTTTAAATTCTTAGCAAAAAAGAAAACACATTTTGATGCAAGTTCTGTTTCATAAACTAATTTTACCATAAACACAGAACCCTGGAGTGATGAGGAGCACACCTAGACGTCATGGCAACTGAAGGAAAATGGACTCCTAAAGTTATTTTCATGTCATTATGCTGGAGATCAGGACCGTTCTTTAGTCATGAAGTCCTTTATTTTAGCACTAACGGGGATATGGGTTCTTCTCCACAATCTATTACCTGAATATGAAATGGAGCACTAGGTTCCACAATAATATTCATGGCAGCCCAGATGGTATGTCACTAACCTCTAGCTACAGAACTTGTCACACAGTGGGTTTTCTCCTGTACCTTCCAAACTCTTAAGGCTTGCCAACTCAACAAACCTCTTCAAAAGTATCACAAATAATATCATCCCAATATTTTTGTTTACAAGGGGCTTTGCTGGTGAAGGGAAGGCCATTGCTGTACCACTGTGTACAACGTGGGTGAACATACTATTAGATCTAGGCTTTAAATTACACTGGGGGCTTTTGTTGAGGTGGAAACAAGACACTTTTAAAGCTGTTACCTCTTAAAGCTGGAGAGACGCCTTGTGTCGAGAGTAGACCTAAATTAAGCAGTCAGTGGTGGATGAGAAACCTTTGGTGGCTGCCATATGGAAGAACAAGTGGTTGGACTTCGTTCTGTTGTTCCCATCACAAAGAGTAGGCATCTTACAAGGGAAAGTGAATTTTTGAGTGATCCTGTTCACGTTCATTCCCAAAGTACAGGGGTTCTTATGTTTTACATTGTCATTCTTCTTGATCACAGGGGCTTTCTATCTTAAATGTATACAGGTTTACTCTATCTGATGGAGGCTTCTAGTCGTGGAGCCTGTCCTGACATTCCTCGTCACACTCTAAGTCATCAGCTAATTCGGGTACGTTCCACAAACACAAGAAGTCGAAGAACTCCAAATGTTCCTCGACTTCCTCACGTCTGTCAATCATCCAACGAGATGAGGGAGCAGCGGCACTCCAGGCCCCCTGAGTCAGTGGGGTCAGAACCCAGGTCTGCTCTACGTTTCCCCGATTTACCCAGAGTGACCCCACCCAGTTAAAGGAATTTTGTGAGGCCATGCACCTCATTTTTGAGTGTCCCAGCCCCTCTGGAGTGCCTTCAGCCCCACAGGTGCAGGAAATGAAATGAAATGAAACTTGGTACTTATAGAGCGCACAGCTACTCAACTAGAGTGTCCTGGCGCTGTAAGACCTCACGACAGGCACTGACAGTATGACTGATCATAGGCTAGGATCATAAACTATTGCTGGAATAGCCATGTTTTCAGTTTTTTCCTAAAGATGAACAGATCCTGTACCTGTCGCAGTGCTACTGATAGGCCATTCCATAGCCGAGTGGCTTGCACCTGAAAGGAGCGGCCGCCAATACGTGCTAGGCAAAACTTGGGGATGAGCGCCTGCTGCTGCGTTGAGGACCTCAACGTTCGGTATGGAATGTAGTTCTGGACTCTTTTCCGGATGTAGAAGGCGCCCGTCCCATGAAGAGCTTTAAAGGCCAGAACCAATGCTTTAAAATGGATCCTCTTTCGGATTGGTAGCCAATGAAGGGATTTCAGGTGGGGGGACATCCGCGTTCTAGGGCCTAGTGATAGTATCGCTCTCGCCGCCGCGTTCTGGACCACCTGGAGGCGCATCAATAAATATTCCGGGAGACCCAGGTACAAAACGTTGACATAGTCCACTCTTGACACTATCAAGGCCTGGACGACTGTTTTCCTATGTGCCACTGGAAGTAGGGGGAGAAACTGTTTGAGCTTTATTAACAGACCGAAACAAGACCCAGCTACAGCTTGAATCTGGGCCTTCATAGATACTGTCGTCCAGCTTAACCCCTAAGTTCTTAACCATCTTTACCGAAGTTATAGGAGGGGACATGTCCGAGGGTCACCAATTGCACCAAACATCGCTGGGGGAGAGGCCAAAGAAAATGATCTAAGATTTCTCAGAGTTACACTTGAGTTGGTTCCGTTGTAGCCAGGAGAACACTTCAGATAGGCAGATGTTGATCACATCCCCTCTAAAATCAGTGCCCTTCTCACATGTGAAGAGCAACTGCGTGTCGTCCGCATAGGATACTATTGTTGCTCCATGGCCCTCAGCCAAATGCGCAAGGGGGACCATGTACAGATTGAAAAGTGTAGGGCTCAAAATCGAGCCCTGCGGAACTCTGACCTTCATGGGGGGAATAGGGGCAGCATAGGGTGGAGACCAGATCGTTTGGTGACGATCGTTCAGAAAGGAGGAGAACCACTTGAGTACCGTGCCCCCAATACTGCACTCCTGGAGTTGTTGCAGGAGCTGGTCATGGGGCACGGTATCAAAGCCCGCAGGTAAGTCTAGTAGTATCAGTACGGCCTTACCTCCTCTATCTAAAGTCCCTTTGATAACCTCAAACTTCCAGTAGACCAGTTTCGGTGCTAAAATTTACTCTGAAGCCTGACTGGCAGGAGGGGCCCCTACTTGGTGAGACCAAGACCTTCCTTGGTGCCTGCTCTAGTGGTGGCGCCTTCCCACTCGTCATACCAGACTCTGACAGAGCAGGATGGGTGTCGTCCGCCGCCGTGTTCGGTGCTGACCGAGGACATCCTCCCCGGAGCGGAGCCAGTGCCTTATTTGATGAATAGGCCTGGAGAGGGAGACATTTGGATGGGGTCTATGGACCCTTATGGAAATTACCAAGTTGAGGTAGGCAACTGGTTGAGGAACTGAGTGAGGTCAGTGGGTTAGACACCTCACCTGACACTGGCCTGGTTTCCCCTCCTACTGTGGCTATTGCAGAGGGAGCCTCTTTTGCTATGGTGGTGCGCAGAGTGGCTGAGGTCCTGGACCGTAACCTACCCTCAGTGGCAGTCAAAACTAACGTTTTGACAGAGGTGCTTCAGCCGGGCTTGTCCCCCCTGAACCCTTACTCCCATTTAATGGAGCCCTTACGGATGTCCTGCTTGGGGCCTCGTCCAAGCCCTGCACAGGAGCTCCTGTGTATAGGACGATTGCCCGACACCATCGCCAGCTCCTGGGGATCCCAGTTTCCTTACCCTTCATCTCACCCCGGAGAGCTTGGTGGTCCAAGCCTCCTCATCCCGCCTTCATTCTGGCGTGTTCATTACCACTCCACCGTAGAGGGAATCCAAGAGGCTGGACACCTTTGATAAGAGCATGTTCTCATTAGCCTGGCACTGCAGTCGGTGAACACTGCATGCCTATTGGCCCATTATTCCCATATACTATTGGATTTGGTTGCACAAGTGCTCCCTATGGTCCTGGAGGAGTCCTGGTCCATACTCCGGCAGTTACCGACAGTAGAGATGCACCAAGTTCTCCATCGTATGTGGACTTGACACGACCGACTTGCTAGGCAGAGTGACTTCGTCCGTGGCCTTGTGGCGCCACGTCTGTCTGAGAACATCTAGTTTTTCGGGGGAAGTCCGGGCTTCCCTCATGGACATGCCCTTTGATGGCTCTTGCCTATTTAGAGACGAGACGGATTCTGCTCTGGAGTGCTTCACGGACAGCAGTTACGGGCAGGTCCTTGGGCTTGCCTATGGCCTCTTGTCAAAACCCAATCCGCTTCCTGCCCCTTTTGTGGCTACGGAAGGAGTTGGCAGTTGTGCTCATACCCTCCTAGCCACCACAGCCAGGAGGCTTCCCAGAGTTTTCGTGGCCATCCGCATGGGTCCCAGCGGCCATGTGGGATAGGCGGCCAGTAGTACCCCCACCACCTGCCTCCGAGCCTCTTTAGTCCACCCTCAGGCCATCATGGGCACCCAGTGGAGGCAGGATACGCCATCACCTCCCCCACTGGTGGTCAGTAATATCAGATCATTGGGTTCTGCAGATACTCCAAAGGGGCTAATCCCTCTTCTTTGTGACCGCCCCTCCACCCATCCCTCTGACTCAAGCTCAGGGGAGCCTTAGAGAGGGTGCCCGCATCAGGAGTAGGTCGTGGTTGCTTTTTCTGCTACCTTCTAGTGCTAAAGGACGGAAGACTTCGTCCTGTCCTAGATCTGCGCCTTCTCAACCTCTTCTTAAAGGAGAAATTCAAAATGCTTACGCTCGCCCAAGTTTTGTCCCCTACCCCCCTTTTCCCAGGTATTCACAAAGGTGTGACGGCAGTGGTAACACCTTATCTGCGAAGGTCCGGGATTTCAGTCTTCCCCTGAATCAACTGGTTGTTTAAAGCAAACTCGCACCAGGCAGTTGCCGCCCATGTTCAGACTACGGAAAACCCACTGCACTTGCTGGGGTTCACTATCAACATGCCAAAGTCGCACCTGACTCCCTCTCAGACACTATCCTTCATCAGAGCTGTTCTGGACACAGTGCAGTTTCGGGCCTGTCCTTCTGAGCGGCGAGTCCAGGATATTCAGGCAATGATACTGATGTTTCAGACTGTCCTGGATTTTGGTGAGACTGACTCTTTAGACTGCTGGGCCTCATGACCCACTGCATCCTGCTGGTGACACATGCCCTCTGACATATGTGGCTCTGCATTGGGACCTGAAGGTCCAGTGGGCGCAGCATCAGGGAATCTCTCTGACATGGTCCAGATCTCGGAGGGAACTGCTAAGGATCTGCATTGGTGGCTAACAAACCATGACTGAGTCAATGGCAGACTCCTCTCCCTTCACCTAACCAGAGATGACTGTAGTGACAGATGCGTCACTTCTGGGCTGGGATGGCCACCTGGGAGAGGTGAAGATCAGAGGACTCTGGTCTCTGGCAGGGTCCAAGCTTCGCATAAACCATGTCTACAGTATTGGGGTCTGTGCCTCAATCTTGTAAGTGCCAGTGAAGTCATAGAGTACATGGGCTGGAAACTTGACAACTCGAGTTCCACAGCACCATGATGGCTTCACTGAACACAGTAATGTTTGGTACGAAACTACTCCTCACAATAAACCCACATTGATGTAGGATTTATTGTAACATGTACTCTGAGCGCATCTCAGAGGTGCCCCCCTGAAAACCTACCAACCCTAGTGTACGCACTTGCCAGGTTTTGTCCAGGTTGCCACACACAGACATGTTTCTTGACCCATGGGTGAAGAGCCTCTGCTTTCTGGGACCAGAAACCATGCACATCCTGGGCAGAGGTGTCACACCTTCTCCCTCAGGATGGGTCAGTGCTCTAAGGGGAAGCAGCGATAAGGCCTGCCGCCTTTGTAATGCAACCCCCAGCCTCTGGGGGCTGCTGTCTGCTGCTAGCAGCAGTTTACACCCCCACTTTGGGCAGGAAAACCAGTGGAAAAACTTAGAAAGCCTAAGAGGTGTGCCCACCTTTGCCAACTCCATCCCTCTAGTGGAGGAGGTGCAGTTAAGCACAATTTTCAGTCCCCTCCATCTTGAAGATGAAGGAACTCCTCCAATTAGTGCAAGGATTTTGCCCCCTCCCGCAGGAGGGTGGCATAATAGTGGGTGTAGTCACCCCAGGTAAGGTCTCCTTTGGCCCTACCTACTACTACTCCTAAAACGCACCCTAAATATAGTATTTGGTGGGCTCCTCCGATCTAGAAATTAGATCTGCGACAACCTAAGAAGAAAGAAGACATGCCTGAAGACGACGACTACATTTGCCCCAGCCCGTCTCCAGCTTCAAAGAACTTGCGACCAAAAGGCGGCCTATCTTGCACCAGTGACCTCTGAAAACCCTGGGAGGACTGCTGCAGTTGAAAAAAGACTCCAATCTTCCGTGGACAGCGGACCTGTTCAGAAGAAATCTTCTCCAAGGGCTCCGGATTCAGCTGGAACCGTGACTCCTGCCCACTTTGCACCATACCCACACGGCCCAAGTCTGAGTGACTCACCTGTCCAGTGAAGTCTCCCCAGCAATACTCACCTAGAGTCCAGCATTGGCTGACCTCTCCTGATCTCCATGATAGTGACTGCAGTGTGGATCTAGGGGCTCCCCCTGACCACGACCAGCTCCGGTAAGAAGACTCCGTCGAAAGGCAGTTCTGCACCCGAAGCCCCTCTGCCTTGGTGAGCTAAACCGACGGTGCCCCTACGACACCCTAATCTCTATTTATCTCTGCTGTTGTTGGTCTCCCTTCTGCAACTTCCCGTGCCACGCCTGCAACCTGTTTGTCGCTGGTGGTGTATGTTTGGTGCAGCTTTGTGCCCCCGTGCTTAACCTAACCCCCAAAGCTGGGCCCCTACAACCAATTTACTTACCTGCAAGTAGTGTGACTTCGAGCACCCTCCAATCTCCATTAAAACGCATTGGGCCGAACTCCGATTTTCACTTCTGCACCTGGCTGTCCCTGTGCCGCTGGTGGTACAGTTTTGGTACTCATCTGATCCCTCCCCTTGCTGACCTTTGGTCCCGAAGACTGGAACTGTAAGCGTGATACTCCCCAGTTTAACTGCGATATTATTTTCCTTTTAGGATGACATTGAACTGTTCAGAAATTTCTGTGTTGACTTTTGAAAGTGAAAACCCTCCCGGGTCCCTGCTCTCCAGCACGCGGCTCCGTGGCTCACCTGGGCAGTGCTCTGCCTCTGCAGCCCTTCAGACCACAGTTCTAGCCCCGCGTCTGCCGTTAGCTATTGTTTTGCCTTAATTTCTCTTGCCAGGTTTTAGCCCTGCGTCTGCTGTCAGTTTTCGCCAGGTGACTCCACTATTAGAAAGTCTCAGTGGGTTTAGTGGGACAGGGACCTTTATTTATTATCCCTAGTCTGCCCTCAGCCCCAGCCTTCCTCCGTTCCCGCCGCTGCTGCCCCCGCAGCCCCTCCCGCTCCTGCGCTCCCTCTCCTCATCACGCTTCCCGCCTCCCAGCTGCCCCGCCCTCCCCGACCTCTACTTAATGGAGGCCGCTGTGCGGCCGCGCCGCCGGCACGCCATAGGCAAGCCCGTCTGTGCCTGTCCCCGACCAGCGCCAGGGACCCTGGATCTCCGACCTCCCACCGGTACTACTCAACTGCCCTCCTCGCACTGAACCCCGGAAGGAACCACAACTGCCAGCTGTCCACACCGAACACCACCCACGGCCAGTTCTCCTGCCGCAACTGCCGCCAGACATTCACCACTGCCAACACCGCCGATGCCCTGAGGCGCATCCTCCTCAACGTGCGCTCCCTGCACAGTCACGCCGTAGAGATCTGGAACCTCCTGGACACCCTCTCACCCAATGTTGCGTTCTTCACAGAAACCTGGACCAACGCCTCCTCTGCCCCTGACTTCGCCATCCCGGACGGGTTCAAGATCCAGAGGAAGGACCACCCCAACCACCCAGGGGGAGGACTCTCCATCGTACACAAAAGCTCCCTCTGCCTCACCACCTCGAGCGACGCCTTCCCTGCCGCCGAACACCTACACTTCCAGGTCCAGACAGGCCCCAGAACCACACTTCGCGGCACCCTCGCCTACAGAGCCCCCGTACCCCATTCGCCACCACCATCAAGACTTCATCGCACCCTACGCCATCGCTTTCATGGACTACATACTCATCGGAAACCTCAACTTCCACTTCCCTCCTGGGCAACCTCGCCAACATCGGACTAAGACAACTCGTCACCACGCCTACCCACAAAGCAGGACACACCCTCAACCCCATCTTCGCTGGAGGAAACAACATCCAGTTCAGCCACACCACGCAACCCCCCTGGACAGACCACCACTGCGTGCACTTCCTCGTCAACAAACCCAAGCCTCCCAAACCTGCCCCGCGCCTTCCGCGAAGTTACTGGAGCAAAGTCACTGAGGATCAGCTCAACTCCACCTTCAACCGTGACACCCCCACCACCTGGACCGTCGCAAACATTGCAGCCAAGGAACTGCACAAATGGATCCTCAACGGCGCAGACAAACTCGCACCCCTACGACAGACAGTGCTCCAACAGACAGTGCCCCAGGAAGGCCACCTGGTTCACGACCGACCTCCAAGAAGCCAGACGTCTATGCAGACGTCTCGAAAAGAACTGGAGGAACAGCAAAACTCCTGAAGACCACACCACCTACAGGACCACCATGACAGAATACCACCAACGCATAAGAACCACCAAACAGACTTTCATCCAAAACAGAATCCTCGCCAACTCTAGCAACTCCAAGGAGCTCTTCAACGTCATCCAGGAATTCACCAAGCCCCCCCAGCGAAACCACGCACATCACCCCATCCCAGGACCTCTGTGACAAGCTCGGATCATGCTTCCACCTGAAAATCAAGAGCCTCTACGACTACTTCAACGACCAGACACCGGACCCCGCAGCCACCCCCTCCACCGGCAACACCAGCCACCCCACCATTCCACCTGGACATTGGCCACAAACGAAGAGACCGCCTTAACCATGAAAGGGATCCACTCGGGGGGGCCCCTACAGACCCCTGCCCACCACACATCTACCACAGAGCCGCCACCGCGCAAGAACTACGACACACCATCAACACCACCTTCAAGACCGACACTTTCCCCGACGACTGGAAACACGCTGAAGTCAGACCCCTCCTCAAGAAGCCCTCAACAGATCCCACCGACCTCAAGAACTACCGGCCCTTCTCACTCCTCCCAGTCGCAGCAAAAGTCGCAGAGAAGACCGCCAACGCACAACTAACAAGGTTCATCGAAGACCACTCTGTCCTCGACCCCTCCCAATTCGGATTCCGCAGCAACCACAGCACCGAGACCGCCCTACTCACCGCTACAGACGACATCCGCTCCCTCCTCGACCAAGGACACACCCCGGCCCTGATCCTGCTCGACCTCTCAGCAGCATTCAACACCGTCTCCCACCGCACACTCGCCGCCAGACTCCACGACGCCGGCATCCAAGGAACCGCCCTCGACTGGATCAGCTCGTTCCTCACCAGCAGAACCCAAAGAATCAGACTGCCACCCTTCCTCTCCAAACCCACGGAAATCAACTGCGGAGTACCCCAGGGTTCATCGCTCAGCTCAACCCTCTTCAATCTTCAACATCTACATGGCCCCCCTCGCCGCCATCGTCAGACAGCACGGCCTCAGCATAGTATCCTACGCAGATGACACCCAGCTCATCCTCTCCCTCACTAAAGACCCGACCACCACCAGACTCAACTTTCAGGAAGGAATGCAGGACGTCGCATCCTGGATGAGAAACAGCTGCCTCAAGCTTAACTCGGAGAAGACAGAAGTCCTCATCCTCGGAACCTCCTCGTCAGCTTGGAACAACACCTGGTGGCCCACCTCCATCGGCAGCCACCCTACCCCCACGGACCACGCTCAGAACCTCTGCATCATACTCAACTCCTCCCTCTCCATGAACCGACAGGTCAACACGGTCACATCCAGCTGTTTCAACACCCTCCGCAAGACTTTCAAATGGATCCCCCCCCGAATAAAGGAAGACCGACACCCACGCACTCATAACCAGCAGACTGGACTACGGAAACACCCTCTACGCCAGGATCAACAAGTCTCTACTCCGCAAGCTCCAGACAATACAGAACACCACAGCCAGACTCGTCCTCGGCATCCCACGACACGAACATATCACCCAACACCTACGGGACCTCCACTGGCTCCCCGTCGAGAAAAGTTACTTTCAAGATACTCACCCACGCCTACATATGCCTCCACAACAACGGACCCCAATACCTCAATGAGAGAATCTCCTTCCACGCACCCAAAAGAAACCTCCGATCCACCAACCTTGCCCTCGCTGAAACCCTGCACATCCATAGAGCCAGAACAGGAGGAAGAGCTTTCTCCTACATCGCGACCAAGTCCTGGAACGAGCTCCCGCTCGACATCAGACGCGCCCCCTCCCTGAGCATCTTCAGAAAGACACTCAAAACCTGGCTTTTCGGCTGAACTGAGCTGCTCCACCTCACCCCCCTCCCTCCAGCGCCTTGAGACCCTCGCGGTTGAGTAGTGCGCTTACAATCCCCTGATTGATTGATTGATTGAAAAGTATTTGTATGTTAAAACGTACTTACCTTATTGTGAAGATCTTGGTGTTAAAATAAAGTACAAAAAAAGTATATTTTTCTAAAATTGGTGTACATCTCCTTTTTAGGTCTCGCCTAGCGAAACAGCGCATGCGCGCTGCCCGCCTTGGCGAGATCTATTGTTGTTGGTTTCTTGGCCGAAGGGGGACAGGACATGTGGGCGCCTGGACAGGCGATGTGCACGCGCATGGCGTCTCCTCTCTAGCGATGTTAGGTTTCACACGCTCCCACCGCGCGCTTGATTTAGCTTTCAGTTTCACTGCGCGCTGCAACTGTACAAGGCAGACACATACATTTCAGAGCTCAAGCATATCTACATTTTTTTTTTGTAGATTCGCGTGCTTGATTTAGCTTTCAGTTTAACTGCACGCCGCCCTTTGCCACTAACATGAGATTTAAGTTCTCTTTCCTGGCCATCACCTTCCAGGTCATCCTTATAATTGTGTTTGCTATTTTTGTCACCTATGACACCCCTCACCATGACCACCATGGGAATAGTACACACGTCCAAGAGGACGAATTTATAAAGCTGTACCCATGTAAGTATTTGTTTCTGGCGTTCATGTATTTATTGGGAGCTGCATAAAGCGCTGCGAGGTGCCTGGGAGACTAAGGCGCTATACATTAAAGAGTATGTGGTTTGTTTAGAACCCACCGCTTTTAGATAGACCTAGTTGAACAACCCTTCCTGCATAAAGCGCTACGAAGCTATCGGCGCGGTAGGGAATATGATGTAGTAATGCTGGTAACTTCACATTTTGCAGTTTGTTTGTGCTTTCTGACACTGAACAATGGGACCATGATATACTTCCTGCTTTTCGAGGGCTTCTGCTCGACAAAGCATTAACTTTAATTATTTTAAAACCCAACGGGGTGGTCTGTGGTTCCTCACAAGAGTCCATTCACTCAGTTGATATTCCTATTAACAGAGAATGTGCGCGCGCATTTTTTATTCTCGCTGAAGAAAGGATATTTGGAAGTGACCACGGAGAGCATCTCGCGGAGGTAGTTAATTTCGTCGCTCAGAGGCAAATTTGTTTTCTCTTTGAAAGCTCGTAACGGTTTCCAAGTCCGGACGAGGCGCTATCTTGTTCTCCAAGACACAGTGCGTTTAGGGCAGCTCCGTGTCATCCAGCTGGCCGCGCGATATGACTCCCGCTTCTTGTAAATGAAACGCAGCTTGTTTCCCATGCTGTAAATGCTGGGAGTCACCGAGTGCACACAAACGCAGCCGAGGCAGCCCGCGACCATCTCCAGGGCAATTTCAGGCGAGGCTCCGGAAATATATATATTTTTTAAATGGGGCTAAATGGTTCGTATTGCAACACTCCAATACGCAATCATCCGGCACATTACAATGGGCTATTAGTTTTCCGTGACAGTACATCATGAACATGCAGATAAGAAAGTGAGCCCTCAAGGGTGTATGCGATTATCAGCAGCATGCACATAACTCACTGAGCCATCTTGCCGACAGAGGAGGTACTGAGAATTCCTCATACAACGAGCCTTAAAAGAAGCTGATGTATCCAACCTACTGACCTTTTCCTGTGCCCGAATGGTAGTCCATTTCGTATGTTGCTAGTTTAATAATGGAGACAGCATTCATATTTGACCACTCTACGTATTGAATTCGGGTTGGGTTCGTGAGTCAGTTCATTCTATGTGATTCTAGAGAAGATGGACTCATGTACTGTACCAGGGTCACTTTTTCTGGGAGTCTTTTTGCTTTAATACCACGACGTAAATTTAATTCCCAAAATGGAGACGGGACTTTGGAGCACATCCTTCACGGCGAAAAAAACAAGCATTTGCAATACAATAGGTCTCGCATTTACGCGAGTTTGAGCTATTGGCATTGATAATGACAATGCCTTTTATTTATGTTTTGGTTTTTGAAACATAAATAAAACACATTGTCATTTATAATGCCAAGAGCTTAAACTCGTGTAAATGCGAGACCTATTGCATTGCAAATGCTTGTTGAGTTGTGTGTCCATTATTGGTCAATGTGTGCAATAAATGTCCTACACTCCTCAGTGTTGGGCCTAAGGCTGCTCGCCCACACTTCCACTAAAAGTGCTTTGGGTTTTACATTGAGCCCTGTACCCTCTTGGGGAACCCCAGAACTCTGTGCACAGTATAACCACCTAGTGGCATACCATATACAGAGCCATCTTCCTACAGTGACCTTAACTTGGCCCTTGCATTTCTCCTGTGTGCTCCATTCAAGCCTCTACACAATTGTCCTCTTAGGCGCCGGCCAACACTGCATTTATTAGTGGCCCTAACATTTGCCAGGAGGGTCAGCAATCTACAGGCACCCCTCAGCGCACCCTCCTTAAACCACCTTTTACCCTGGCAAACTGGTCCTTCGGACACGTCTCCTTTCTTCCAAAGGTTGTCGCTCCTTTCCGTGTAGGCCAGAATATCACCCTCCCTTCTTTGCTCCACCTCATCCCTCCAAAGAAGGAGAGACTCCACTGCCTGGATCCAAAAAGAGCGTTGTCATTCTACCTTGACCGCACAAGAGTTCCAGGTGGACGATCAGCTCTTCATGGCTTATGCAGGAGCAAACAAAAAAAGGAAAAGCTGTAGAGAAAAGAACCATCTCACGATGGATTGACCTGTGTATTGAGATCTGCTTCACATTGGCCAAGAAACAGCTCCCTGAGGACTTGCGGGCTCACTCTACCAGAGCAAAGGCTGCAACCACTGCCTCACAATGTGGCATTCCTCTTCTGGATATCTGTCAGGCAGCCACGTGGGCATCCCTGCAGACGTTCACAAAACGTTACTGTCTGGACAGTCAGTGCCATCATGACGGGCACTTCACTGTTCGGTCCTACAGGATTTTTTGGTTTATTTGGATTTGTGGACCCACCTCCGGGGAAGTATTGTTTGGGTATTTATTCAAAGATAAGGATTCTGCGGGTAGAAGTCTCGATCAGATGAACAAGTTACTTATCTGTGGTAACGCTTTATCTGGTAGAGACTCTATCTAGCTGCAGATTCCTAACCGATCTTCCCCGCTCTACGAACAGGTTCAGGTATGAGGGACGGAGTGTTGGTCTTTTCCACACCAGTGGTCAGTTCTCATCGTGGCTCCATGCTCCTGGTGTGGAAATTCACGAAAGTAACTGACATCAGTGCACCGAGGTGGTGCCTATATAGGGACCGTGCAGCCCACTTCCACGGCTGACGGCGAACTGAACTACACCACTTATCGGAGCGCAGGGGTACTTCTTGAAAATCTTCCAAATCCAGTCTTACACCTGGGGATATTCAAAGGTAAGGAATCTGCGGCTAGATAGTCTCTACCAGTTAAGGCGTTACCGAAGGTAAGTAGCTTGTTCGGCAAAGCAAATTTAATTGTTTTTCAAATGCAGTGTGCATCACTGTAATCTACGTAGCATCTGATTGAGATTCCCCAACCTCTAGACAAGCATTGCTTAGTGGCGAGATCTCAAGGTTGACACAAAGTTAGGTTTGTTTATGCTCCAGAAAAGACTCACTTGAACTATTCTAGAAGTCTCGACTGACATTCTCTTTTGCATGACCTAGTTTGAACTTGAGCTACATATGTGAAATCGGTACGTGGTTAAATTAAATGTTCTTAGTCCCGAACCCAGTACCTTTAATGCCTTATCTTGCACCCAGTGTGTTCACAAATCTGAATTAGCATATGATTGCTTGTTAAAGGGTCTAAGGAAGCAGTATAAGTATGTGTTGCACTAGGTGATGATGTAAATACTGGTCAATTAACAGCAATTAGGAATTTAGGTACAGAATTACTTCATCCTTGCAGTGAATGTGGGTAACAGTTAGACTAGTTCACATTGATGTGTAGCTTCAAGACCAGCAACTGAGAAGGTACTCTCTGTCCCCCATCAATAAGTGTTGTAATTTCCTCTGGAATAGTCCTAACTTCATTTTGAACTGAGCTTAGAAGTCTCTTCCCTCAAATACAGGTTTTGAACTTGAGTTCTGTCCTTCTGTAAAATATCTCAGATCCAGCTGTGGTCGGTCCATTGGGGCGGAGAGGCCACCCCCTCCCCACCCTTTCGCCCCTCACGAACATTGTCTGTCAGGCTGAACAAAGGTCAGCCTGACAGATACTGTTCATTTTCAGGTCAGGCAGCCAGGAGTAAACATGCGCTAAATGTGCAGGCTACTGGCTGCCTGAGCTGAACTCTGCTGGGCTGAGGAAGTCACAGGTCCTGTGGGCATGACCTGCTCAGCAAAGGTCCCTGAGGCCCTCCCCTCAGTGACCAGGGGTAGTGTCACTGATTGCCTCGCACCTGGGTGCTTCAGTTGTAAGCCCTAATGCGCCCAGGGTCGAGTGTCAATCTGTTATGTTTCATATATATACCCCAATATAGGCCCAAATATCAACTCAACCTTTCACCTATATTCTCCCCTACCATTACACTACATAACGGTTCTTGGGACTGACCTTTTACCTAGTTACAGCACTGCTTACAGGACGTGGGGTTTTCCCTGAAAACTAGCCTCATCCATTATGCATGAGGATTCTTGGAAACTCAGCAGGACTACCATCTCCTGCATAATAACTATGTATAAGGGTCATTCCTTCCGTCATCCTAAGTCCGATATGACACAGCAAGGTAGAACTCCCAAGGGTACCACTTTGGGTATATAAACACCAAATCTTACTGAGGTAGTCAGAGGAGAAAAGGACTTCCATGCTGACACACTGACGCGAGACGCTGAGGTTCCTGCACGCAGACACTCCAGCTCGCAGTGGTCTGACATCCCTCGCGACCAAGACGGGGCCCCACAGTCTCTCACTTCAGGTAATGGGTTTGACTTTATCCTAGAGGGATTCTTGGCTCTACACCTACATACATGCTAGGTACATCTAGTTAGGATCGCATCGTAGGAGTACGCATTTTACGGTCCTGTATTTTAATACCTACCTGTATTCATTCTTTTAGCACTATGGTAGAAATCTACCATCCTTTTACTCTGTTGGTGCTTATAATCATTTATATCTGTTATTGTCTTATGGTTGTTTCAGCACACCTATTTTACACTAGAATGACGCAGGTTCAATAAATGCTTATTGAGAAACATCCACACTGTTTATTCTGTGTATCTCTCTGAGACAAAGTGAGCACGAGTGACTGAGCGAAAAGTAATGCACTGTTTCCATGATCCCTGATGGGACAGAGTTGTCATGTTCGATAGTTGCCAAGAACTATTCTTTCCTTGGTAAGAGGGGTTTCTAGTGGCACTGAGCTAGCTGGTATACAGGCTAACATACCCGGTGGGGGTGTCTAGAATCAGTCTGGACACCAATCCTACAGTGTACATTGTCTAAACGTGCAGATCCTATATAGGTTTACAGGAACTACATGACAAATCAGTGACTCTTCATCACAGAGTGGGGTGGGGTCAGCAGTGTCACTGACCCCATCCCACTCTGTGATGACGTTGGGGTTGCTGCCTTCCCTCATTGGCTGACCCTAGGACAGCCAATGAGGGAAGGCAGCAGTCCCAAGCCTCCTGGGACCTCCAAGGCAGAGCTGCTGGTAAATGCGTGTGTTTTAAAAAAAAATTGTTTGGTGCGTGCATGTATGTATGTATGTATGAATGAATGTTTGGTAATGAGTCTTGTGAATGGATGTGGTTGTGTGCACGTGTGAATTCCTGGCTGTAAGTGTGTATGTATGTGTGTGTGTGTGTACTGTCCGCCCCCTCCCTCCTAAACTTACCGGCTGCCACTGCACAGATCACAATTTTCTTGCTGCAACGATCAACTGAGTAGCCAGCCTACTGTTCCATTTGTGGTACTATAATCCTTGTTATTAGACTTTTTACCTTCCTAGCAGCTGGTTTTGTCATCTGTTCTGCGGATCTGTAGTTATTATGCTAGATAATTTCTACTAAAGTAAGTACAGAAAACATTTATGCCATGCAAGTGACTTTATGCATTCAAGTTTAAATCAGGATGACATCAGATTATAATGCTTCCTACATCTTTGTATTTTTGCTGGTTAATATTTGCATTTATTTCCTTTCCAACCCTTTCCCTTCTACTCCAACTTCATCTGCCCACCCACCCACCCACAAATACTCTTGTATCCCATGTCTACCCTGAGCTTCTTGCTGTAGGAATTCAGCATATTGCATTGGCTGATGACTGTTGTTTTCTGGCATCGAGGACCCCCAGAAAATAGTGAAAATGGAAACAAATGTCCACGCTGATTCTCTACCTTCTACAATTAAATCTGACACTCCTGTTTAAGTTTCCCCTGACTCTTTTGATCTAGCTGCTTTAGATTAATTTTATTAAATGTATTTGTAAATTCCTTTTGCTCTCAACATTTTGGGTTCCGATGAAATTGGCTTGTCTTAGTACCGGTGGTTGTTGCTGCTAAAGCAGGTAATTTTTTCATTTGTCACAAAATAAATGAAACCAATTTAAATTAAACTTGACAAATCATTTTGTGTTTCCTTTTGTAAACAGGATACCCTGATTGTGTGGTCAGAAGCTGAGAATTATGATCTGGCGCTAAGCTTCCAAGAAAAGGCTGGCTGTGATGAGATATGGGAAAAAATTTGTCAGGTAAACATTTGTTTCCGAACTGTATATTTTGAATGTTTACTGCACACATCCAAATTGTATCCAGTTCTTAGTATAGGGATCAATCTGAAATATCAGAACAGGTCATTAACTTTTATCTTAAGTGGATGATGTCCACTATTATGCGTGCACAACACTTAACACAGTAGGGTCCTTGGAAAATTAGATAATCGTAAACCTTGAAGCTTACATTTTGGCATTGCTTTTAGTGCCTCGGAGCGTTTTTTTTTCCCGGGATTCCTTGGGTTGTGCCTCATCAGCTTAAGAAAAGTTTTGTCATCTTTAGCTTTGAGAGAACTGAAAATTGATAGAGAAGTTTAAAAAAATCTGAATGTTGACTTGTGCATCCCTCTCGTTAATTTGTTTTGTATCCTTTTGAATGTTCCTGTTTGACTTGGTTTTTCTCCCATCATAGACGCTTCATATTTGTAGTGGGGATATTTTGGCAGATTTCTTTTATTCAAGGCACGTTTGTTTTTTCTTATGTTTTGTTGTTCCTTTGCAAGCTTTCTAGACTGTATGTATGAAGAGTGCAATAGAGGTATGTCTTCTGTACCGGCATTGAATTGGGTATTAGCAGCTGCACTTCAGTAATCTGTTGGAAAGATTTAAGAATTGCACCTTAGCTGTTTTAAAAATCGAGCACTTTACCGCGTTACCTGCATTTTAAAAATTGCCCTGAATTCGCGCTATCGCATCTTAGATTGGATTTTGGGGAAACCAATCAGCGCTGAGGTGGACGGAGCCTGTTAGACCTTCCTGGCCATTTATTGTAGGCAGCTGCTCTGACGCACCAAAGTCAAGCCCGTTTGCAGCCTGTTGGGGCCAGCCATTATGCCCAAAAACGTACCTACTCCTCCGACTATCTCAGATGCCTCTACTCTGTAAGCCACCAATTAGACCCTTTGCTCTTGCCAAAACTACACAGTTTAGGTCTATTAAACAACATTATCCCAGCAATAGAAGTGGTCAAATCTTCTGCACACCCCAACCCCATTCACTCCCCCCTCCTTCCCCCCCCGTCACTACCTCAGTTAGAAATGTTACTCCCACTCCTCACCATTTTCATATCAACCAGCTCTTGGTCAATTATCTCACTATCCGTTCTATGGTCAAACACCAAATTTAATTACTACACATACTTGATTCCGAATCCTCTGATATTCTGTTCTTAACCGAAACATGTTAAACTGATGAATCCACTCCAGATATTTTAGCTGCCCTTCCAGAAAGCTACTAGTTACTTCAAACCAATAGGCCTCTAGGTAAAATAGGTGGAGGTGTAGCAGCAGCAATCAATCAAGAAACATCTTTGTTTTTCCAGACTTACGTCACTTAATATTCCAGCCTTTGATAGCCTACTGATCAAACTTGACTCTCCAACCTTCCCCTTTCTGTGCGTTCTCATGTACAGACCCCAAGTCTACAAGCAACACTTTCTACAACTTCTGGCGGAGTCAATCTCTCCTCTAGTCACCGACTATGCAGAAATATTGCTAATTCACAACCTCAACTACTGGGCAAATGAGGAAACCGGTGGGCGAACATCCACAGCTTTAACCGACCTGCTTAGCAGTCTAAACTTTGAACAACATGTGTTCTTACCCACCCATATCAAAGGTCACACGCTAGACCAGGTCTGGTCCACCAGTCTGCTTGTATCCAGTCTCACGGTCTCCCCCTACATATGGTCGAATCACTATTTAATCAGATTCTCATTGACTGGCCTGTCCCCTCTTAAACACCCCTCATGTCCTGGAATTCTCTCCAGGAAGTGGACCTGAGTAGACCTCAACGCCTTCTGTGACTCACTGGCAATCGTCCTACCTACCCTAAATGAGAGCTTAGACCAGTATGAGGAAATAATCTCCGATTGGCTTACAGTAGCCAGTAATTCGCATGCTCCCCTCCGCAAAGCCAAAGAGGCCAGACGCCATGATGTGCCTATGGTTCTCAAAAGACCTAAAAGTAGCCAAACTTTAACTTCACCATGCAGAACGTAAATGGCAGAACAATTCTCCTGACAAAAGGGAAGTCTATACACAACACCTTAAAGTATATAAAAAGTCAATCATGCAAGCTAAATGTACTTTTTTCTCGAATAAAATGTTAAACTCTGTGAACAATTCGAGAGCTCTTCGGAATTGTCTCCGAACTTTCTAACCCTGATAATGACCGTACCTATGCTACCCACTCAAAACCCATGTGACGCCCTCAACTCCTTCATCGACAATATCGAGATAAGACCTCATTCCTCCTAGCTCACTTCTCAATGCAACTTCCTTATAAGATAGAAACTTTATTACACTATCAGATTTTCCTGCAATCGGAAAGGATTCCCTTGTGGACCGGCTGACCAAAGTTAAGTCGGGATCTCCAAATTACACTTGTCCCCGCAGGTCCTAAAAAACAGTATTCTGTCTCTTCCCGACCCCGGCCATCTACCTTCTTAACTTGTCCCTCAATCAAGGCAGCGTCCCTAGCTCTTTTAACAAGGCTATAATGGTACCACTCTAAAAGAAATCCGGCGAAGACCCATCGGTCCTGAAAAATTGCAGTCCCATCTCCTTACTCCCCCACTTAGCAAACGTTTTAGAGGCGCATGTCTCTCGACACCTCTTCCTTCCTAGAGGAGTTCAATTTCCTTGACCCTCACCATTTGAGTTTCCGACCAGCCCATTCTATTGAAGCGGTCATCCTTTCCGTCGTGGATGACATGCGGGAAGAAGCAGATGGGGGCATCACTTGGGTGCTGGTCGTCCTGGACCCATCAGCGGGTTTTGACACAGTCGACCATGATCTCCTGGTGGACAGTGTCGGAGCCGCAGGTTTACGGGACACAGCTCTTGACTGGGTCATTTTCTTTCTAAATGGCCGCTCACAATCGGTCCGGCTGTCTCCCTTCAGTTCACCCAAAGTTCAGTTGAACTTTGGAGTACTCCATGGAACTTCCCTGTCCCCTCATCTTTGTAACCAATATATATTCACCCCCTAATGCACTCCCTTAAAAAATGAATGTCTGCATCTATAAATATGCTGAAGACATGGTTACTTTTTACCATTGACAGCTCCCCGGAATAAAAGGAAGTGATTTGTGGAATCCTTCATTCTGGCCTCCTGCAATGGGCGCCTCCAGTACGCCCAAGAGATTAGCAAAAAGTCTTGGAGTCCTCATTGACAAGGATCTCTCTATGAATCCCCAACCAGGAGCAGTAATTGTAAGAAAGTGCCCACTTTTTGCCAAACTGTTGATGTACTTTGAGTGTGCCCTGGGTTCCTGCCAACCAGGTACCCAGGGCCTATTTTCTTTCCCTACACTGCTTTAAAACCAAACCCAATTGGCACTCTTTGGCCACATGTCTGTCCCTTGTAAATGGTACCATAGGTACCAAGGGCACTGTGGCCAGGGAAGGCCTCTAAGGGCTGCAGCACTTATTGTGCCACCCTTGAGGCCCTGTACCTTTACACACAAACACTGCCATTGCAGGCTGTGCTAACTCTGATCCCCCTTTGCCCTGAGCCTAACACCAGGAGCTTTGCTCCCACAACCTTGTGGCGTGCTCGTGAGTAGCCACCAACCGGAGGCCCCCATATCCCCCATTGGATAACATTGGGCCTCAGCACTCTGCACCCAGCCGCCCTATTGCCGCTGAGGGTGCTTCGAGAGTGCATCCTTGACCCTGGGGGAACCCTGGTTCTAACCCCAGAAACCCAACTCCCAAACCGAAGTACTTACCTTGAAACCAATAACCTCATTTCCTCCCATAGGACTGAATTGACTGCACTCTTGTGAAAATTGTTTTGTGTGGAGTTGGTTTTGTATGAAATCTTGAAAAACTGCAAATATACAAAAACTGCTTTACTTGCCTTTTCTCTAGGAACTGACCCAGTGTGATATCTAGGCATATCACACTGAGTAGAAAAAGTAATCTGTAAAGTAATCAAAAGTAATCTAACAGTAATTTCAACTGTATTCAAAGTATTTACAAACCTGTAACAGTCATTTTTGTCAGCTTGCTTGTATTGTTCAACCTGCCTTTAAAAGTACCATTTACACTGTGCCAGGCTTGCTTGGTACTAGAAAATAAATATAACTAAATAATATTTTGCATACAAACAAATTGGTCTGAGTTTTTTTTTTTTTGAGTTTTATATAGTGCGAACTAGACCCAAAGATATCAGATATCAGAGTGCTTTACTTGAGCACTAGTTATGTTACAGATGGACACATTCATTTTTGTTAGGCACGGGGAGATTAAGTGATTTGCCCAGAATCACAGGATGTTGAGGGTGGTTGACGAGACTCGAACCCGGTTCTCCAGCTTCGAGGTCGACCGCTCTAGCCGTAAGGCTACATCCTCTCCCCAGAGATCCTTTCTTGCCTGAGTGTGTACAACAAATGCTTAACACTACCCTCTGGCAAAGCCTTACTGCTCGCCCACACTACCACAAATCGAGCGTAAGGTGCTATCTACTTTTACCTCCGCCTACCTTTGGGGTTCCACTGGATTCTCTGTACACTATACCTCATTTTGGTAAAGTATATACAGAGCCAGTTTCCTGCAGTAATCTCCTCCTGCTTCTTGAAACTCCGTAGAATTTGGAAAATTGGCAAGTTCCTTACCTTAGTCATCTCTTGGGTAGAGTGTACACACTCTATTTATTTGGGCCTTTGAAAAGGCCTCAAAAGCATACTCTACCTGGCACGAAACCAGACAGCCAGGATAATTTTTCAACAGCCCAGACACTGCCACATCCCCCGCTGATGAGAAAATTGCATTGGCTTCCGGTAGAACAATGGACTGTCTCCAAGACTGGATGTATTGTTTTTAAGTCCCTCTGCAGAAGAAACCCAGCCTTTATATCTGACAGAATTCAAAAATACACCCCCATTCGAAACCGAAGATCCATCTATATGAATCGCCGGACAGTCCCCAAATTCAAAAAGAAGATAACTGGTGGTTCCAGATTCTCAGTACTTGCCCCCGCGTATGGAACTCCCTTCCTCTTGATATCAGAATCAACCCACCTATGTGAGATTCAGGCGACTCCTAAAAACATGGCTCTGTCAACAGGCCTATGACCAAAACCATGTGTAGCGTGATGTGCACCCTAGCACCAAGAAACCAACCCGGTGTACATGCGCTCAACAACTACTAGTAACATAACATTGCTCCCGCTAGGCTATCTGGTGCATCGATCATAGCACATCGAGAACTGGCAAATGTAGATGCAACAAACAATGTTACTTGGCAATCTAGGCTTTCCACTTAATGTGTCAAAATCCAATCAACTTCCGCTGCATATCCAGAATTTTGCAAATTCAACCCTCAGTTTAGTGGTAATCAAAGCTTATTATTGAATAGAGTTCAGGCTTTTCATAAACTGATTACCTTTTATCGGGCATCAACGTCTGACAGTGAGCAGGGGGATGAAGTTATTAAGAATAATGTCTTTATGCATATCATTACTTCGCAATGCAAGGCTGCAAATGTCAACTTTTTATCAGCGGCTAGTGAGTCAATGGTCTCAATCTACCAGGGCATGGGAGGATCTTGTGTTGATCTTACCAAAAATACAGCATACTCTTCAATAGGCCAGCCCCAAATCTTTACTGAGCAGCCTTTTATGCCTATCCCTAGCTTCAAGTGACCTTTACTACAAAAGCACCAAAAGCGTCACAATTTTCAACCCACAAAAAGTGGTAATTGAGAGAGTATATGCAACATACCAGTGTATTGGAACTCGGAGCATAAAAGCCATCCAGAAATCGTTTTTTCACAAGATTCGCTCATATACACACACAAGACAACAATTTATTTCATACAGAACCAGAGAAAGTAAAACAACTGTTTTAGGTTAACACTAATAGCAACCGGTTAAAATGCTGAATGTCTTAATGTTTCACCCCCAAGTTCCCAGAGCCATTGATACTAGGGAATAATGAGTCAGTAGATTGGTCACAGACATTTCCTTATTTCTCTCCCAACATGGACATGTCAGTCTTTTAGTTTTTGTAGTCAGATATGTTGGTGTATCATTTCTGCAATATGACAGGTCATGCAGACTCTGAAATCAAGGTAGGAATTTTATGTATCCAACTCATCAATCCAGAAATGTAGCATTTAGGCACATAAGATCCTCAGCTCCCTTGAGAGAGAAAAAAAATTTGATAATTGTTGGCTTATTATTTGTATTGCACTGAAGCTCTGTCCACTTTATGCATCAGTACAAGACATTGCATTCTAGTACAAAATGCACTACAAAAAATTCCCTATAAAAATTAAAAATGAATATCCTCAAACTTCCTTTAGTTAAACCCAGAAAAGTCTGAATTCATATTGCCACACCACCAAAAACGCAATGCAGACTGGAATGTAGGACTAAATATTGATTGCTTATCTCTCCTTCTTACCCAAAAAGTTAAATCCCTTGTCTTTCGAATCGACTCAAACCTCTCTGTAAAATACTTGTTTTCATTGAAATGATCGATCTCTTCACCTTTAAAAAGATTCAAACCTCTCCAAAATAGATTTCAATGTAACATCTTAATAGGCTACCTTCAGAGACCAGAGTTGAAGGTTAAACTTGCTTGTCTCATCTTAAAAGCCCTTGAATGTCAACACTCCGCTAATCTCTACTCCACCCTTCACATATTAGGAGGTACCAGGAACCTCAGACGCAGAATAGCTGTTCCGCTAGAAGCGGAAGATTTAAATCCTACTGTGCTGAGACCAAATCGTTTTTGGTGCTGTTAACTTGTGGCTTTCTGATTGAGGATTTGAGGTACCCAAAAAACATGCCTCCTTACAGAATTAAAAAAACAAAAAAACTCTGAAAACTATTTAGTTTTCACATAATCATTTATTCCTTTTTATTTCTATGGTCCCCAGCAAATGGACAGTTGGCCTTTTTCCCCTTGCATAGCCTACTTTCCCTTCCTTGTCCCTTCCCTAACCACCTTCATTTGCTTTTTACCATGAAACGTGAAATAAGTTTCTAAGATTCCCTTATTTTTCCGTGTTCTCGGTCTTTCTTCAGACGGTAGTCATGTTTTTGTTGAAAGTGAGGCACACATTGTTTCATTCATATTTCCTGCTGTCCTCAGGAACTGTATTTTGTTTTGCAACTGCACCAGTTTTGTTTTTATTTGATTTATGTTTATTTTCAATAAACAGTTATAAAAAAAAAAAGAAAGTGAGGCACACTGACACTTGTTGGGGTGGGTGTCTTTCTTATGATCTCTCTTTCTTCAAAGAAAGTAACTCTCTGTGCCTTTGTTTCATAGGTTCAAGGTAAGGATCCATCCGTGGAAGTTACTCAAGACCTCATTGATGAGTCTGAAGAGGATCGCTTTGAAGAGATGCCAGAAACTAGTCATTTGATTGACCTTCCTACCTGTGAACTTGACAAACTTGAAGAAATCGCTGACCTTGTTACTTCTGTTCTATCCTCGCCTATTCGTAGGGAAAAGTTGGCACTTGCCTTGGAGAATGAAGGCTACATAAAAAAACTATTGCAGCTCTTTCAGACTTGTGAGAACCTAGATAACTCTGAAGGCTTGCATCATTTATATGAAATTATTAGAGGGATTTTATTCCTCAATAAAGCAACACTGTTTGAGGTAATGTTTTCAGATGAGTGTATCATGGATGTTGTAGGATGCCTAGAGTATGATCCTGCAATGGCTCAGCCCAAAAGCCACAGGGAATTTTTGACCAAAACTGCTAAATTTAAAGAGGTTATTCCTATAACAGACTCGGAACTTAGGCAGAAGATCCATCAGACCTACAGGGTACAGTACATACAGGACATCATCTTGCCAACACCATCCGTTTTCGAAGAGAACTTTCTTTCCACTCTAACGTCATTTATTTTCTTCAACAAAGTTGAGATTGTTAGCATGTTACAGGTAAGATTGCAACCTGCATTAGAACATTAGAAGGCGCTTTTATAAGCGATCACCTTGTATTACTTCATAATTGTCAACCTTATATGTATGTTATTTTTGTTCATTATTAAATGGTGTTTGTTTTCGCCAAGGCGTTTATATAAGCAAAAGTGAAGTTTGCTTCAACAACTAAGTGACTTAATTTAGCAACTGACTATTTTCAGTTATCCAGCTAACCAATTTTACAACCGATCTATTTGGTAAGTGATGAGCTTTTAAAATTTCAAAAACTGTTTCTCAGATAATAATACCTTCTGGCACATTTGAGCAAAGTAGAGGTTTAGTAAAAGATGTTCAGGCATGGCAATGTATAGTGCTGCACAGTTACGGTACTCTTAACGACTTATCTCCCATAACAAATGTTCCTTGTCCAATTGTCCTCCCACAAAATCTTGGTCTCACCAACTTCATGAGCACCTGCAAGTAGTTTGCATGTATTCTGGGGGAAAAAAGCATCTGGACTAAACATTACTTCCTGGTCAAAAGACTAGTACTAACAACAGGGATAGCAGAAAAGAACACAGACTGCTCCCCACTCCCTCTTTGTAGAGAGATGTTAGCGCATGAAGTAACTATCCTATTCACATGAGAACATTTTATTTCTAGCCATAGAAAAACCGGATAGTGGATGAACGTGCTTTGCCAAAATTGTCGGTTTTTCATGTGTCCTGTAAGGTGAACAACGTTTACCAAATCGGTGCTTTGCTCAAATGTTTGTGATTTTGCTTGGGTATGACTGAGGCAAAATTGGGTACAGGCTTCAGGGTATGTGTTATAGTGTGAATTAGATGTCTCATGAAGGTTTATTTATATATTTTTTTTAGCGTAGAGACCTGTACATGTTAACTGTGACAGGGGTGCGCTTAGCTGTTTTGTTTAGTGCAGCCTTAAACGAGCATTGTGATAAGTTCCTTTAAACATATACTATATAAATAAGTGCTGCACAGGGTGTCACAAAGTTCCTTTAAGGAACCCTGCACATTCGGATTACCAAATTGCCCTCATTATGAACCAGATTTATTGTTGATCGCGCTTATTTCTGAGAAATATCTGAGAGCTAGAAGTATGTCAACTTGATCTAGAACGTCGGTAGCCGGATAAATATTGAAAACATATTTATTTGCCATACATGAACAGAAGGTTGCTTGCTTTTCAAGTGTCTGCTCATGAATCTTTGACCCATACTTGCTCATTGTCACTTGTTTCAACATAAGTTGCATCAGTGTTTTCTGTAAATGAAATAAACTGATAACTGGCATGGTGCAATTGCAGGTTGCTCCCTGTCATAAAGATCAAAGTTTCAACTGATTGTAAACTATTCCTGAACACTGTATATAGATGAGTAAATTTACAAAATGTGATGACTGTCTTTGAGTTAATTTATAACTTAAAGGTAAGCCAAACTGTTTTGGGTTTTAATAATTTATAATGAAGCTTTATTGTGAATACCAAGTTTTTGGGGAAGGGGGAAAATGGTCACTCGCTGTGCATAGATTGCTTCCTTTTCCAGCTTAGTTTCTTATGAAACATTTATACCTCTTTCTGGGGCTGTCTTAATATTGTATTCATGCTACTGTGGTAGATTTAGTGTTCAAATGGATCACCAGTTTCTGTCATTATTTTGGGAAATCTGCAGGAAGATGAGAAATTTTTGTCAGAAGTCTTTGCACAATTAACAGACGAAGCTACAGATGATGACAAACGACGTGAATTGGTAAGCTAGTTTTTCTTACTGACTTTTTTAAATGTCAAAAAGGAAATTGTCCTATTTGGTTTTAGTTTGTTTTTCATGGAGTTGTCTGTGTGACCATACCTAATGCAGCATGTCAATGATTTGAAAAAATATTAAAGGAATAACATTTGCTGTCCAACCTCTATAACCCTTGTCACCTGCACATCATCGTTGAATCCTTAAATGATATTAGGCAAAAGTGCTGTGCTGGTCTCTTGAGATAAACTAGGAATTGTAAGACCCCATTCAGAGGGGGTGGGAGGTCAACGGCGGACAGGGGCTTACTGTGCCTCAACTGTGGTCGTTTGCCTGTGGTGTCCTGGGATACATCCTACTTTGTCTTTGCAAACTGGGCTTTGTGCAGACCTTTCTGCTCTTGACCTTCTGCGCTACTCGGGCAGTGTTGCTAAATACTACACATTCAAAGGTGGATTAGTTATATGGATGACTATTCCCTGGGGTATCATGAAATGCGCATATCCCTATGTTTCCATCTTCCTTCCCCGTTTTGTGTGACATGGGCAAAGGTATATGGGTACAGGTAAAAGCTAGACACGTGAAGATAACTAGTGAGCAACCCAAAGATTGGCCCATAGATGAGGTCAATTGACTTTTGTCCCAACAAGTCCATGTCGGCAAACGTTGGCATTAGCAGCAAGAGCCTTCTGCTCTTGTTCAGGCGCAGTCCTTGTTTATGCATTTACAGTAGCACATTACCTGCTCTGTGATGCTGGTAAGACCCAGGTGTGGGCCGAAGTGATCACTGCTTTTTCACTCTTCAGCTTCAGCTCTGGAGACCACGGACAGTGGCCTAGCCACAGACCGAGTAACATGATCTACAGGTTTGTCTGCGGTCGTGGTCTTCAGGCCAGTACAGATGGGCATTTGTCTTTGGCATTTGCGGCCTTGTAGACCAGTGCATGTTACCTTGGAGGCTGGTATATGCAGCTGCTCATCTTTAGCAGTTGTGACTCTGGAGGCCAACGTGGACAGTCCTCTTGTGGCAAAAGGGGGACCCTCTGGTAGCAGCAACACTTGGCCCTCGTGAATAAGTGCAGGGGCCACATAGTGACTGCTTGGTAAATATCTCTTTAAGCAGCTCCAGCTAGATTGGGGAACACAGGAGATTTCTGGTCAGAACTGACTTTGTTCTCTCACATCAGTCAGTTATGTCTGGTTACCCCACACACTGAGAACAAACTGGGCTTCTCTTCCTACAGGTTCAGGTACACTCCATCCCTGTCTCAGCTGGTAGACTTATGGTCACTAAGGCAGACTCTCTGCTTCTCAAGCAAGTGGTAGACTTCAGGTGATATCCCCATATCCCAGGGAAACTGACCGCCATACAGACACCGTCCCTGGTCACACAGCAGTCCTCCTCCTACTCTTGGGAGTACTCCCTTCATAATGAAGACATAGGAACTGGAAGAACAAAGAGGAGGGGGCGGCGGCTGAATCCTCTGTTCTTCTTTTTTTTTTTTTTTTTTTTTTTTTTTTAAATATAAAGTTATTTATTTGAGTAGGTATGTATTGGAATTTTGAGTAAAAGAGCACACAACCATGCCCCTCCCACATTTCAGAGCCTCTCTTCAAAGATCTTGTAAAAATCACTCAAAAATCCCAGAAGAATTCTTCCAACTCATAGGCGAGTTCCCTCAGAAAGGGTCATCGCCTCCTCCTGACTTTCTCCATCTTGACCATATTTTCGAATGTTTAGTGGAGCAGCCTCAAGCCTTGTAGACACTCTCCTCAGCGAGTGCGCATTGGTACATTCACCTACACCACCCCTGAAAGGTTGGGTGGTGGGAGGATTGGGGGGGGGCAGCAAACAATCGTCCATTTTCTTGCTTTGTTATGTTTGGCAATCAACAAACCAAGCCCCACAAGTGTCTGAGAGCCTCATCTAACATCCACTCCTCCATTATAACAATGCAACTTTGGGATCCAAGGGCAGAGCATGGCCTACCACACCCCCCATACGGTTGTGTGCTGTAGCCCAGTGGATATAACGGAACGATTCCATATGGTGTGTTGAAATGTGCCCCATGTACTCCCACATTTCGGGCAGGCCGGGGAGGGAGCCCTACCCATTTTTCACCTCGTGTGATGAAAATATGCCTGGTGCAAGTACTTAAATTGAATGAGTCAGAGCTGTGCTGAAATGACCAAGACACATGCTGCCAAGACACATGCTGCCAACATGACCTCGACCCAATCCTCTTCAACAAGATCTCCCAGGTTTCTCTCTATTTCCTTCAGACTCTGAAAGCGCTACAGGGAACTAATAAGGGATCTGTGACGCCAGGAGAGATGCCCTTCTTTTCCATTTGTTTCATTGTTGCCTGAAGCGAGGGGAAATCTGGCACGTCTGCCAAGGCCTCCCTGTACCTATCAATAGCATGCTTGCAAGTATCTAAAGAACTAACTGTTATGGAGGTAATTTGTTTTGGTCAGTTGATTATATTATTTGATTTAGTTCTTCTCCCATGCATCCCCAAGTTTAGAGATGCCAATGAGATCCCACAAGTAGATCCCCCTCCAACGTAACCACCGGCTGCAGCACTCCAATGCCATAGCGGGGTTTCCGCTGTCACCCTGCTGTACCACCCAAGGTGTTTCTGATTTCCAGCAAATGAAGGGGATTATAGTTACCAGGGGTCAAGGATATCAAGCTCCAGGCGCACCACTGATTATCCTCCGTCACAGAAGAGCCCGTCATTTAGTGGCATCAGTTGGGAGGCCATCAAAGAGGGCTAGCATAGATTTAGCAAAGGAGACCCTTGGTACAAGTATCGCCTACAAAAACAGAGCAGTGTGCCAAAGTCTGATTTTGTAAAAAAAAAAAAATACAGGAAGGGGCTGGGGGTAACTGGAGGACATACAAGAATTACAGAAGGGCAATCATTTTATGTAAGGCTCTGCAGTCCATTATGGTGAGCGGCAATGTGGCACAGCATTAAATGTTTCTTCTGGTCCTGTCTACTAGGGTAGCAACGTTGAGTTCCCAACATAGGCCTAAATATTACACCAGATGCCAACCTAAGTATTTGAAGTGCGTTGTGGTCACCCTCATCTGCGGGATGGTGGCTGAACCAGATGAACCTCACATTTGGGATAGCAATAAAACATTTTGATATAGCCTCGGAAACACCAGCCAAAAGCCATTTTGTGCAACACCATGAGCATAAGTGGTCCTTGTACTGTGTCGAAAACCCTGTGAAAATCTATCTGTATTAACATGGTCTCTCCGGCAGGTCACCTGAATTTGCCACCACCACTTGCAAGCACCTGAGGCTATGCTGGGTATGTCTACCTGGTATAAAGCCATTTTGTTCACTGTGAACTGATGGGTGGATTTTCCCTTGTTGCCTACTGGCCAGGTCTTTAGCTTAAATCATCGCCTCCACATTAGTAAGTGAAATGGGCCTATCAGGCGCAGGAGTCAACAAGGCTGCTTGGCTTGGAAAGAACTGTGATAGTAGCACCCCTCATATTGTGTGGCAATATCTGTAGGAAGCTGAGTTTCTGTTGCAATACCTCCTACCTCCCCCCCCCCCACACTTTTTGCCAGACTACTGATGCACTTTGACTTGATGTGCCCTGGGTCCCTGCCAATCAGGTTCCCAGGGCCTGTGTTTTTTCCCAAATCTGTACCCTGTACCCCCAATTGGCACCTTCCTGGCCACATGTCAGTCCCTTGTATAAGGTACCATGGGTACCAAGGGCACTATGGCCAGGGAAGGCCTTTAAGGGCTGCAGCACTTATTGTGCCACCCTTAGAGGCCCTGTACCTTTACACACACACTGCCATTGCAGGCTGCGTGTTTTGGTGCAGAACAAAGTGAAGAGTCGACATGGCCCACATCCCTGTGTGCCATGCCTACAACCCACCGCCCTGGCATAGGTCAGCCACCCCTCTAGCTGGGTGCACTGTACCAGTGGTAAGGGTACAGGTGCATGAGCCCTGTACCCCTACAGTGTTTAGACCAATTCTTAGACATTGTAAGTGCAATGATGCCATTAAGAGTATATGGTGCTGGGAGTTGGTCATTACGAACTCCACAGCACCATAATGACTTTACTGAAAACTGGAGAGTTTGCTATCAAACTTCTCAGTACATTAAACCCACACTGATGCCAGTGTGGGATTTAATGAAAAATGCACTCGGAGGGCATATTGGAGATGCCCCCTGAGAAACGACCAGCCTCTGGTGGGTTCCCTGACTGGTACACACCAGCCTGCCACCACGTGACATGTTTCTGGACCCCTGGGTTGGGAGCCTTCGCTCCCTGAGCCCAGAAACAAAGCCTTTCCTGTGCAGAGGTGGCCACACCTCCCCCAGACCACGGAGAGCCATCTGTGGCAAGGGAGCTTCAAAGGCATTGCCGCCTTTGTAATGCGACCCCCCCAGCCTCTCCGGCTATCAGGAGCAGGCCCCCCTCCTGTCTCCCCTCCTTTTTGGCGGGAATACAGGCGGGAAAAATTAGAGAAGCCCAGAAGGTGTGCCCACCTCTGCCAACCCCACACCTCAGGTAGGCGAGGTGAAGCCCACTCTTCAGTGCCCGCCATCTTGCAGATGGCAGGCACTCTCCAATCAGGAATAGGGATTGTGCCCACTCCCCCACGTGGGGTGATCACACCAAGGGTGTAGTCACCCTAAGGTCAGTAGCCTATTGGCTACTGACCTTTAGACCCCTAAAACGCCCCCTAAATACAGTATGTAGGGGGCAGCCCTGAACCAAGAAGTCAGATTCCCGCAACCTACGAAGAAGGACGAAAGACGCCCAGCAGAGGAGACTGCAGAGAACTGACTTGGCCCCAGTCCTACCGGCCTGTCTGCAGTTTCCAGAGATCCTAAACCAAAAGTCGCCTTGTCCTGCAGCCAGTGACCACCAGAACCCCTGGGAGGACTGACTGCCTTCCACAAAGACCGGATCTCCTGTGAACAGCAGCTCTGTTCAAAAGAAATGGCCAAGAAAGACTCCGAACCTGCTGAGGACAAAGAAACCCGACGCCTGGACCCACCACTGCACCCGACGCCTACGGTCCGAGTGGCTCACCGGTCTCAGCGAGGTCCCCCAGCGCTCTAGAGTCCGAGTCCACCGTGGGTTGACCCATCCAGGACTCCCTGACGTCGCCTGCAGCCTCTGCACGGAGAACCCCACTAACAGCGAGTGGCACGTTAAGGTGAAATCCGACCTCAAAAGACACCCCTGCATCCAGCCACCCTGCGCCCTGGAGAAGAGAACCCAAGGTGCACCTAGGTCCCCGAGCCCACCAACGTACCTGCCCAGCTGTTAGTTCCTCCTGGAAGCCTTCCTGGACCGAGCCTGCAGCCAAAACCCCAAACCGGCAACTCCCATTGAAAACAACACGGCACCCAACGCCAAAACAGCACCCTGCACCCAGCTGCCCCTGCGCTGCTGTGGGTGCACCTTGTGTGCTAACTCTGATCCCCCTTTACTCTGAGCCTAACACCAGGAGCTTTGCTCCTTGAATCTGGTGGCCTGCTCGTGAGCAGCCACCAACCGCAGGCCCCCTATCCCCCATTGGATAACATTGGGCCTCAGCACTCTGCACCCGGCTGCCCTAGTGCTGCTGAGGGTGTTCCAAGAGTGGGCTTCGAGTCCCCTTCTGAAACTCCTCACGGACAATAAATCTCGCAGAGCGAGCTGCGCATGTGCGCAGCCACGCTAGGCGAGACCTAAAAAGGACTCGTCCTCCTATTGAACTTAACCATAAACAAAGGGAACCCACCATCACTCTTGGACTTGACTTACACTTCTGGTTCGGAAAACAGAATGTTTTCTTTAGATAGCCCTCACCCACCAGGGTTTCCCCTTGGTGGCATGCTTCTTCATTGGGTCCTTCCCGTTCCACTGTGGAACAGGGCGTGCTGCGACCTACAAGTTACACGGGAGCACTTATGGTGTTGTTTCTAATAGATGAAGAGAATGTAAGGAAAATGGGGGGGGGGTTGTGAAATATTAAAAATACCTGTCTAGTAGGAAAAAATTATTTTATTCGTACCTCTAGCCGCTATTGTAAAAAAATGGGGAAAAAATGAAACTCAATGGAAATATGTTCCTGAGTTTCTGAGGTCTACATGTTTCAAGCCCTACCCCAAGGCTTTTCATCAGGATCAAGGATTACTACTCCCTGATTCCACTCCTGTCAACACTTCTGTTGCGGAGCAACTGACTGCTGAGAGAGGTAGAATATACATACAGCACCGTTTTGGTGTGATATCCGGAGCCATGGACAGGGTAACTGTATGCGATTCGGCAAGGGAGTAACCTTGGAATAACTGTGACTACATCCGTCCCTTCCCCCCATTTGGACTCATGATGCCGGATTTAGGCATCCTACATATCTTCAAGATATAACACCAAAAGTGCTGTATGTATGTTTTACCTTTTTCAGCATGCAGTTGCAGATGCAGGAGTGGAAAGCGAATCTGTCCTCACAGCCGCAGGGGGAAATGGAACGATCTAGTGCTTGTAATGGAACAAGTGCAAAAGGAATTAAAATGGTGGTCACAAGAAAACATGAAATAGGATAGGCATTTTACAGAACTATTCTCCACTGTGACAATCACCACAGACAAATCACACGGATGCGATGATGCTCACACAGAAGCCTGAAAATCCGGGGTAGTGGACTCGGGAGCAGGCAGTGGAATTCATCAGCCTAAAGCCTTCACTCACAAATAGAGGGAAAGAAAGTTCAAATCCAAAAACTTCGACTATGGCCTACATCAACAAACAAGGGGGAACACAGTCCTTCTCTCTTCAGAACTAGTCCAAGGGATATGGAATTGGTTTACCAACAGAGGAATAACCCTAGATGCTGTCCTAGGGGATCACTCGATGTAAAACTAGTTACAACAAGAGGGAAAATGCAAAATGACATCTAAGCAATGCTCTGTCAATTAACTGTGTAATCAACAAATACAGAAAAGGATGACAAAGTTGTGTATAGCCAGGTTGTACCTTCTAGCACTAACATACTATCAGACAATAAAGATCCCAAACAGGGTAGATTTACAGATATTGCAACAGGGAAGAGACTGCTACCCAGATCATTTGAACCTCAATCGTGCAGCATTGCTCCAGAGGATTTAGAGTTTGAATACATGAATCTGTGAGCCAAATGCATGGAGGTTACAATGGGGGCAAGAAAATCAACCACACGCAAATGTTATGTCGTGAAATGGACAAGGTTTATAATGCGGGAAAACAAAACAAATGGGGCAGCTGTTGTCAGATCTTTGATATACTTTTAAAGACAATGTCTTATCCCTTAGGAGCACATCTATCAGAAATTGTAGCATACACCAAAGGAGGAAGGGACACAAACCTGTTCAAAATAACAGTAATAAAAAAATTCCTTGAGGGAAATAAGAATGTTAACCCACCTAAAACAGTACCACCTCTAATGTGGAACCTTAATTTATTGCTAACAAGATTAATGAAATCACCATTTGAACCAATTCAAAAGGCTACATTAAAATATCTTTCACTAAAGACTGGTTTCCTTATGGCAACTACTTCCTTATGCAGAGTGATATACAAGTTAAGAAAATTAACTAGAGATCCATAAATACACGGTCCAAATTTAAATGCAACGTTGTTTCAGGGCTTCACTTTAATCAGTCCTTTCAGCTACCCAGTTTTGCAGCGTGAATCTTTTTGGATTCACTATGCTGTGCATTATTCCGCCATCTCGTGGTTGGGTCCGGATTCGTAGTCCTTTCTTTCTTTCTTTTTTTTTGTTTTTGTTGTTGGCCCAGGTGGGCGGCGACGCCCCCACCATTTGGTGTCCTCGGTGACGTCGTCGCGCTTCCTGCGGAAGCTCCCACCTTTGGTCGCCATCTTCAGATTCTTTTTCCGCCGTGGGGTCTGGATCGTCGACGAGAAGTTCCAGAAAGTTGGACGAAGAATCTCAAATTCAATAGAAAACCACAGAAGATCGTTTCCTGAGACACCGGACGAGGAGACGAGTACCGGAGGCTACGAGAAGGACGACTAGGTAGAAGGTCCACGACCAAAATCTCGACGCCTACAAAGAATGCGCTCACAGGGGGCCCCCTGAGCGCGGTTATGGACAAGACACCGTTTAAGTTTTGCCAAAACTGTCACCACAAGTACGCCCAGAAGGACCAGCACCCAGTCTGCAACCTTTGCTTGCCGCTCGACCACATCAGCGAAGACTGCAACGCGTGTTCGGCGTTCACCCCGAAAACCCTCCGGGTGAGAGAGAGGCAAAGAAGGGCGAACCACAACATGCAGGGCCAGGGACCAGCTCCATCGCTTCGAGACCTGGGCCTCTCGAGTGGAGAGGAAGACAACATCGCAGAGGGACCGGAGGACTGCTCAGTCCTTGAGGTCCACAAGAAAACTTCGAAGGAGGTAAGGGAGACGTCGACCCCGAAGCACCCAAGCGACGCTCGAAAGAGTGAAGCCAAAGCTCCGAGCGACACTCTCAGAAGTGAAGCCAAGTCCTCGAAGGGAGCGTTGCCGCCGAAACACTCGACGAAAGCAACAGCAACCAAGGACAAACAACCGAGCGGATCCTTCGTGAAGGACTCCCAATCGGCAAAAGCCTCCGAAAAACCAAGGGCGTCGAAGGTAACCTCCGAAAAGGAAGCCTCGACGCCCAGAAAGGAAGGCCCGGCGTCATCCTCGACGTCCGAGACCGCAAAGAGGGGCGCTTCAGCCATCGACGCCGAAAGGGTCCACGAGATGGAGAAGAAGAAGAGAAGGCTCGAAGCAGAGATGGCTAGCATCCTGCAACTGAAAAAAGACTTCGACGAAAAAATGAAGCAATACGCCATTCCGTCGAAGCCATCACGCGAAACACTCGGGGAGGGCGACAACGAAGACATCGAGCCCCCAAAAACTCCCGAACCGCTCGACGAACAGGGCGAAGAGGACTACTACTTCGAAGGCGAAGAAGAGTTCCAGTCTTACCGGGACTTGGCGCCCTCGGAAGAACAAGACCTAGACTGGCAAGACCTCGACGCAGAATCACCAGAAGAAGGGGTAGACTCTTATCCCTCGAGGCCTTCGCCGCCAGATGACATTGGAGCCTACAATGTGGTCGTCCAAAGGGCTGCAGCAACGTATGGCGTCGAAATGCAAGAGGAGAAGGCAAAGGCATGTTTCCTTTTGGAAATCCTACTTCCTCAACAAACCAGGTCCCAGTTCCTACCCATGCTCCCTAGCGTCCTGGACCAGGGAAGGGAGGCCTTCAAAGAACCGGCAGTCTGCAAGGCTGTTACACCAAGGAGCGAAAAGAAGTACAAGCACTCCTCTAAAGACCCTGCGTACATACAAGGGTCAGTGCCAGCAGACTCCATTATCACTGCAACGGCCAGGAAAAGGGCAAATGTGCCCACTAACACAGGTCCACCTCCAGACAAGGAGAGCAAACAAATGGACTTCACAGGACGAAAGGTGGAGAGGAACGCAGCCATACACTGGCGCATCGCCAACTCCAACGCCCTCATCAGCAGGCATGCATACCAGCATTGGGATGAAATGAGCCAGCTCATAACACACCTACCACAACAACACCAACAAAGGGCAAATCACCTAGTTGAAGAGGGCAAGGCTATCGCAAACACTTGCCTAAAATCAGCCTTGGACGCAGCAGAGAACTCCAGCAGGCAGATGATGATAGGGGTGACTGAAAGGAGACACGCATGGCTCAGGATCTCAGGTTTCAAACCTGAGGTACAAAGCAACATCCTGAACACGCCATTCGACGGCCAGAAACTGTTTGGAGCCCCAGTGGACGAGAAGTTAACGCAGCTCAAAAAAGACAATGAAACTGCGAGGTCCATGGGAGCACTGCAATTCAGGGGATGAGAAGAGGAACCCCTCAAGGCGGCCCAATGGTAGAGGGGGCAATGCGCCCGCCACTTCCCACCAATCTCCCCAACAAGGATACCAGGGGAACAACCAGGGCCAAAGCCAACAGGGACAACAGCAGCAAAATTGGCAGTATCAACCCAGAGGACGGTCCTTTCGAGGACGCGGGTACGGACGGGGACATTCCTGAAGAGGGGGTCAGCAGCCCACCTCAAAGTGACTCCACAAACAAACCAAACCCTCCCCTATTAACACCAAGGGAGAGGAGAAGTCAACAGAAGGACAAAATAAGAAAAACACACAGCAAACAAATAACCACCGAGCATACAACACCGGTGGGTGGCAGAATAGGAAACTTCCTCACACAATGGAGGGAGATTACCACAGACAAGTGGATACTGAACATCATACAGCATGGGTACTGCATAGAACTCCAAAAACACCCCCCGGGCAAAAAACCAAGACACCGGGCAATTCCCGCAAGGGAGCTCGCCCTCCTACGTCTAGAAGCAGAGGAGCTGCTACAAAAAAGAGCAATAGAACCAGTTCCAATCAACGAAAGGAACAAGGGAGTCTACTCAACGACCTTCCTAGTGCCAAAGGTAGACGAAACACTAAGGCCAATACTGGACCTCAGATTCCTCAACAAGTTCGTAAAAACTCAAAAATTCAAAATGACGTCACTTCAGGAAGTAATACCCCAAATCCAAGAAGGGGATTACATGGCGACCATAGACATGAAAGATGCATATCTGCACATACCCGTCAACCACAAACACAAACGTCTACTAAGATTCGTGATAGGCCACAATCACTACCAGTTCACAGTGCTAGCCTTCGGGCTCAAATCCGCACCAAGGGTGTTCACAAAATGCCTTGCAGCAGCGGCAGCGCACCTACGGAGAAAGGGCATACATGAATACCCCTACCTCGACGACTGGCTTGTGAAAGCAGGATCATACAGACACTGCAAGGATCACATCAAACAAGTCATACAAACACTGTCCAGACTAGGTTTCTCAATACATTGGGAGAAATCGTCAACAAAAGCGCAGCAGATCAAAATATTCTTAGGGGCACAAATCGACAGCACACAGTCAAAGGTGTTCCCCAGCGACAAGAGAACTATAGCGCTCCTGCGGGAAACACGTCATTACCGCAAGGGGCAAGTTCTGACAGTGAGGACGGTGAGCAGACTAATGGGGATGATGGCATCATGCATCCACCTAGTGCCACATATCAGGCTGCACATGAGACCGTTCCAAGAATGGATACAGCAGCAGTGGTCACAAGCGACATGGAGTTGGGAAGATCTAGTGGTTGTCACACACGCAGTGCAGCAAGAAATAGCGTGGTGGAAGGAAGAGAACATATTACAGGGGAAGCCATTCACACAGCCAACTCCAACAGTGACCATCACAACAGACGCCTCACAGCAGGGCTGGGGCGCGCACATGGACAGACTCCGCGTCAGGGGGCTGTGGTCACAACAAGATGCAGTGAAACACATCAACTACCTAGAACTAAAAACTGTGTTCCTAGCCTTAAAAGCCTTTCAGAAGCAGCTTTACGGACAGAGTGCTGATACAAACAGACAACACAACCACCATGTTCTACATCAACAAACAAGGTGGAACACAGTCAGCACTGCTATCAAGCCTGGCACAAGAGATTTGGAGATGGGCCATCCCTCTAAGGATAGACCTACTGGCAATACACCTTCCAGGAATAGACAATGTAGAAGCAGACCGACTCAGCAGGCAGACGTCGGCATCCCACGAATGGGAGCTCAACCAACAGGAGGTGCAGCGGCTGTTCCAAAAGTGGGGTACACCACGGATAGACCTGTTTGCAACACTCCAGAATGCAAAATGCCAACATTACGCATCCAGACAACCGGACCAAAGGTCCCTAGGGAATGCGCTATGGATAAGTTGGTCGAGCGAATTTGCATACGCTTTTCCCCCGATACCACTGTTACACAAGGTACTCAGCAAATGCAGGAGCAGCAGCATGACACTCATACTGGTGGCACCTCAGTGGGCCAGACAATCATGGTTCTCACAAATAATGGAAATGGCGCAGGAACCAGCGCACAGGTTCAGCAGAAGGAAAGACCTCCTGACAATGCAAGACGGAAAAGTGCTCCACCCAGAACCAGAGAGCCTCAGCCTAGCAGCATGGCTCCTGAGGACCTAGAATTCGCACACCTCAAGCTACCACCAAGCACCATGGCAGTACTCAGAGAAGCGAGGAGACCCACTACAAGAAAATGCTACATTGCAAAGTGGAAAAGGTTCTCGCAATGGTGCATTAAAGAGGGACTGCAACGAAAGGTCACAAAAGAATCAACGGTACTACAATACTTAACGCACCTACTACACAGCGGGCTAAGCTACTCGTCACGAAGGGTTCACTTAGCAGCCATAGTGGCCTACACCAGGGGAGAAGCGGGGAAAAGTTTCTTCACCTCCCAGGTGGTCAAAGATTCCTGGAGGGAGCTAAAAGAATAGCCCCCCAAAAGGATGCCAGCCCCAAGCTGGAACCTCAACACTGTGCTAACACAGTTGATGAAATCACCATTTGAGCCCATACACAAGATCACACTGCACATGCTCACACTAAAGACGGCATTCTTGGTGGCTATCACGTCACTGCGAAGGGTCAGTGAACTGCAGGCTCTTACACTACAAGAGCCCTACTTGCAAATACACAAGGACAGAATTGTCATGAGAACGGACCCACACTTCCTGCCAAAGGTGGTGTCGCGGTTCCATATTAACCAGACAATACAGATACCAAGTTTCTTCCAGAAACCATCAACGCCCACAGAAAAGGCGCTACACACGCTGGACGCCAGAAGGGCAGTGATGCACTACATAGAAAGGACGAAGGAATGCAGGAAAACAAAACAACTCTTCGTTTCCTTCGCAAGCAGTTTCTTGGGACGACCAGTAACAAAAAATACCATAGCACGATGAATTGCACAGGCAATACAACTCTGCCACAAGCAGGCAGGACAAGAATTACAGGGAGCCGCCCAGGCTCACTCAACAAGGAAGAAGGGAGCAACGGTTGCGTTCCTAGCAAACACACCTATACAAGACATTTGCCAAGCGGCAACATGGTCTTCCGTGCACACGTTCACCAAACACTACTGTGTGGCTATCCAGATGAACAAAGAGGCACAAGTAGGACAGAAGGTCTTACAGCACATTTTCAGCAACCAATGCTCATCTTCCACCCAACCACCGCAATAACAAAACCGCTACAAAGTCTATGCACAGCATAGTGAATCCAGAAAGATTCACGCTGCAAAACGAATAGTTTCTTACCTGTCGGTGTAGTTTTGCAGCTTGAAGACTTTCTGGATTCACTAGCGATCCCACCCGCCTCCGCCAGGAAGATAACATAGGAGGTTAAGGGTAAAACTAGACTACATACAGAGTTTAGAGGGATCAAAAGAAAATAAAAGGATAAAAGAGAGACATAGACGACAAAACAATAAGAGGAAAAGAAAAAAGAATCCGAAGATGGCGACCAAAGGTGGGAGCTTCCGCAGGAAGCGCGACGACGTCACCGAGGACACCAAATGGTGGGGCGTCGCCGCCCACCTGGGCCAACAACAAAAAAAAAGAAAGAAAGAAAAGACTACGAATTTGGACCCAACCACGAGATGGCGGAATAATGCACAGCATAGTGAATCCAGAAAGTCTTCAAGCTGCAAAACTACACCGACAGGTAAGAAACTATTCGTTTTTTCACAACCAAAGACACAATTTGAGACAGTTTAGCAAAAACTAGATGCTAGAAAAGCAGTTATGTACTACCTACAGCAAATTAAAACTATAAGCAGAAGTTATCAATGGTACAATTATTGGCAGGGAAAGATTTACAAGGGAGACCAACGGCTAATTCCACAAGAAAGAGAAGGGAGTTCAATAGTTTTCTAAGGGAATATATGCCTGCAAGACATTTGTAGAGCAGCCACTTGGACTTCAGTAGAGATATTTGCTAAATACTGTTGTGTATATGTACAATAAAGAGGCCAGGCATCTAAAACAGTTATCTGGATCAACCCAAACTTTACAGTTCTCCACTATAGAATAATACCACTTTCAACTCGGTGCACACCATGTGAATCTAGAGGGGATTTACTTGCCTGTAACAATAGTTTTACATCATGAAACTCTTTGAGATTCACTCGACCCTTCCAAGGAGGGAAGTTGATGCAAAAAGTGGGGGAAAGAAAAGAGAAAAAAAATCCGATGTCATCTACATAAAGAGTCATTGTGGCCTTGTGCTGGACATCTTAGGAAGTTCCTTTTAACTATGTTTATGGTCGACACCTACATTGAAAACCGCTTACCTTTACACGGTGTTTCAGCACCTGACCCGCAAGGGTGGAGTAGTTCACAGCATGTGAACCTAGAGAAGTTCAAAGCTAAAAAACTATTGTTAGAGGTAAGTAACCTGTTTCTTTGTGTGGCAGAGCACTGAAAAGACAGCAATGCAAAGCATAAAAACAAAGACTAGTAGGAACAACAAAAAGGTGACTCCTGTATTACTGAAAGAAATTAATGTGGCCTGGGGCTGAGCGTAAAACAAAAAAAATGTGAACAACACAAAGTAGTGGCATGTATGAGCTATACAAAGGACATTGTAGCAGGGAAAAATACATGTCCCACGATGCTGACATCTACCAATATCTCTGGTCAGAACTCCATTTTGAGTTTATATTGCTATCCCAAAAACCCTTTTTACTCATCCAAAAGCCTCCTCCTCCTACTGGTATGACCTCAAAAAAATCAAAAAAAAAAAAAAAAAAATCTCACTCTTCTGTCCCTCCACTATCCTTTTCGATCAAAATAACAGACTAACATGTTCACTTCTCAAATTCCATATTCCACTATACTAATTCACCACTAATCCTTTATGGGTTCCAGAGTAGCGTGCTACTCGCCAATAAAGCGTTTCAACACCCCATTAGGGTTACCAGCGCTATATAAATGCAAACCTTTTTCCCTTTTCTACCCCTCCCCAACCCTTCTCAATCCAAATAACTGACTAACATATCCACCACTCAAATTACTTTCATGTTTCGCCATACTAATTCAACAGTAATCCTTATGGGTTCCAGAGTAGCGTGCTACTCGCCAACAAAGCGCTTCAAAACCCCATCAAGGGGTAGCAAGCGCTATATAAATACAAACCTCTTTCCCTCTTCTATCCCGCAACATACCCTTCTCTATCCAAATAACTGAACAACCTATCCACCACTCAAATTTTGCAGCGTGAATCTGCTGTGCGGTCTAGTGGTTTGGTCCGGAATCGTAGTCCTTTTTTTTTTTTTTTTTTGTGTAGCCCAGATGGGCGTCGACGCCCCACCATTTGGTGTCCTTCCGTGACGTCGGCGCGCTTCCTCCGGAAGCTCCCACCCTTGGGCGCCATCTTCAGATTCTTTTTTCTGCCGTTGGGTCTGGATCGTCGTGAAGAGCTCCAGAGTTGGAAGAGGAGAGAAGAAGTAAGAGAAAAGCAGAAAGAACCGAGAAAAATTGGAGATCTTCATCAAAAGACAAAGAACATACTACCGGGACGACGAAGCTGGTGAGAGGTAGAAGAAACTTCGACGTCCAACGGAGAATGCGCACACAGGGGCTCCCTGAGCGCGGGAATGGACAAGACCCCATTCAAGTTCTGTCGTAACTGCCACCACAAGTTCGCACAGAAAGACCAACATCCAGTCTGCAACCTCTGCCTACCGATCGACCATCGAAGCGGCCGACTGCGACGCCTGCGCAGCATTCGCCGCCAAGACCCTCAGGGTGAGGGACAGACAGAGGACAGCAAACTACAGCATGCAGGGCCAAGGGCCACCTCCGTCGCTGCGGGACCTGGGCCTCTCCAGTGGGGAAGAGGACAACATCGCCGAGGGACCAGAGACTGCACGGTCGTAGAGACCGATAACACTTCCAGGAAGGAGGTAAGAGACACGTCGACCCAAAGAACCCCGACAGACTCTCGAAAATCCGAGCCAAAGTCCTCGAAAGGAGCACCGGCGTCGAAGCACTCGACGACCGAAGCTGCATCCAGGGACAAACAGCCCAGCGGATCCTTCGAAAAGGACTCCCGGTCGGCGAAAGCTCTTGACACACCCAGGTCGTCGAAGCACGGTTCCGAGAAACCGCACTCGACGCCGAAGGGAAAGAGCAGAAGGCACCTCCGACGTCAACTACGACCTCGAAGAGAACTGCCGAAACTCTCGACGCCGATCAAGCGGCGGACATGGAGAGGAAGAAGAAAAGGCTCGAGGCCGAAATGGCCAGTATCATCCAAAGAAGAAGGACTTCGACGACCGGATGAGTAGATACACCATCCCTTCGAAGCCCTCGACGGTTGTCGAAGCGGAAACGCAAGAGGAGTTCGACAGCACCGAGCCGCCGAAAACTCCCGAACCGTCGGAACAGGACGAAGAGGTCCTGTACGATTATACGGAGGGTGATAACGACCAGCAGACGCACTACGGCTCGACACCCTCGGAGGGTCAAGACCTGGAATGGCAGGATCTCGACGCCGAAGACCCGGAGGAGGCCGTGGAGACATATCCGTCGAGGCCTTCGGCGCCGGACGACATAGGAGTGTACAACATGGTCGTCAGGAACCTATAGAGTGGAAATAGAGGAGGAAAAGCCTAAAGCCTGTTTTCTCCTGGAAACACTGCTACCAACACAAACTAGGAGCCAATTCCTTCCTATGCTCCCTAGTGTGCTAGACCAAGGCAGGGAAGCTTTCAAGGAGCCATCTACCTGCAGATCGGTCACACCCAGAACTGAGAAAAATATAAACACTCTTCAAAGGATCCACCATATATCCAGGGATCTGTGCCAGCTGATTCAATAATAACAGCAACAGCCAGGAAGAGGGCCAACGTTCCCACAAACTCCGGTCCGCCCCCAGACAAGGAGAGCAAGAGGATAGACCTCACAGGGAGGAAAATTGAAAGGAATGCGGCAATACATTGGCGCATTGCCAACTCCAACGCCCTTATAAATAGGCACGCCTACCAGCACTGGGAAGAAGTTGGGCAGTTGCTCAAACTGCTCCCCACAGAAAACCAGCAGAGAGCAGCACACCTGGTGGAGGAGGGGAAGAACATGGCCAACACCTGCCTAAAGTCGGCCCTAGACGCAGCTGATACATCAAGCAGGCTGATGATGATCGGGGTGACAGAGGAGACATGCCTGGCTCAGGATCTCCGGGTTCAAGCCGGAGGTACAAAACAACATCCTGAAGTTGCCCTTCAACGGGGAAAAGCTGTTCGGCACGCCCGTGGACGAGACGCTGACGCAGCTCAAAAAAGACAACGAAACGGCAAGGTCCATGGGAGCACTACAGTTCAGGGGTATGAGAAGGGGCACCCCATCACGAAGACCAAACGGCAGAGGTGGAAACCAGCCGGGAACATCGCACCAGGCTTTCCAGCAAACATTTCAGGGAAGCAGCCAGGCACAACAGGGTCAGCAGCAACAAGGCTGGCAGAACCAACAGAGGGGCCAGTCCTTTCGTAGCCGACCAAACGGACGAGGCAATACAAGAAGAGGCGGCCAGCAGCCCGCCCCCAAGTGACTCCACACTACAACACGTGCCCGCACCCCCAACATCGCAAGTGCCGCGGCACAACAAAAGACACAGACAAAAATTACAAATTTACCATCATACAACGCCCGTAGGAGGAAGACTAGAACACTTCTCCCAGGAGTGGGAGAAGATAACAACCGACAAGTGGATACTCAACATCATACAGTTCGGCTACTGCATAGAACTCGTAAAGAGGCCACCAAACAAGAGGCCAACAAACAAAAGACATTCAACAAAAGAGCTGTCACTATTGTGGCAGGAAGCACAAGAACTCCTCCACAAACAGGCTATAGAAAAGGTGCCGTACAGAGAAAAGGGCACAGGAGTGTACTCCAACTACTTCCTCGTACCAAAAGTAGACGAAACGTTAAGGCCCATACTGGGCCTACGGTTCCTAAACAAATACATAAAAACTCAAAAGTTCAAGATGACGTCCTTACAAGAGGTCATACCTCAAATAAGGCACGGGGATTTTATGTCCACAATAGACCTCAAGGATGCCTACCTACAAATCCCCATAAACTAAGGACACAAGCGTCTGCTCAGATTCACCATCAGCATGACGCACTACCAGTTCACGGCCCTAGCCTTCGGCCTCAAATCAGCGCCAAGAGTATTCACCAAATGCCTAGCTGCCGTAGCAGCACATCTGCGAAGACCGGGGATACACGTATACCCCTACCTAGACGACTGGTTGGTAAAAGCGAACTCCTACAACCAATGCAAACTACATACTCAGCAAGTCACACAAACGCTGACAAAACTAGGCTTCTCCATACACAAGGAGAAGTCATCACTGGAACCAGAACAAGTGAAGATCTTCCTGGGTGCGAGAGATCGACACCATTCAGGGAAGAGTGTTCCCCAGCGAGAAAAGGATCCTCGCACTACTGAAGGAGACTCGCCGCTACCTCAAGGGGCAACGTCTAACAGTGAGGACAGTGAGCAAGCTCATGGGCATGATGGCATCCTGCATACATTTAGTCCCCAATATTCGGCTACACATGAGACCATTCCAGGAATGGCTGCAACAGAAATGGTCACAGTCAACAGGGAGTTGGGAAGATCTAGTGGTTGTAACGCACGCAGTGCAGGAAGAGATAGCATGGTGGAACAGGGGCAACATAACAAGGAGAAACCCATTCACACCACCAACTCAAACAGTGACCATCACAACAGACGCATCCCAGATGGGGTGGGGAGCGCACATGAAACTGCTCAAGGTAAGGGGGTTATGGACACAAACAGAGTCCATCAAACACATCAACTACCTAGAACTCAAGACCGTGTTCCTTGCCCTAAAAGCGTTCCAGAAACAGCTGTACGGCCAAAGGGTGTTAGTACAAACAGACAACACCACAACGATGTTCTACATCAACAAGCAGGGAGGAACACACTCAGTGGCGCTCTCAGATCTAGCGCAACAGATATGGAAATGGGCAATTCCATTACAAATAGACCTCCTGGCAATACATCTGCCAGGGAAGGACAATGTGGAAGCAGACAGACTGAGCAGACAGACGTCAATCTCACACGAGTGGGAGCTCAACGCGCAGGAGACGCAAAAACGATTCAAAAAGTGGGCGACCCCACAACTAGACCTGTTTGCAACACACCAGAATGCTAAATGCCAATACTTCGCATCCAGGCAGCCAGGCCATCAATCCCAAGGAAATGCCCTATGGATGAGCTGGTCAAAGACATTTGCCTACGCTTTTCCACCGATACCGCTGATGCACAAAGTGCTCAGCAAATGCAGAACAAGCAACATGACACTAATTCTGGTAGCACCACAGTGGGCCAGGCAGTCCTGGTTCTCGCAGATCGTGGAGATGGCACAGGGACCACCACACAAGTTCCCAAGAAGGAAAGACCTGCTCTCGCTACAAAACGGAAGGGTACTCCATCCAGAACCAGAGAGCCTCAGCCTAGCAGCGTGGCTCCTGAGGACTTGGAGTTCGCTCACCTCAAGCTTCCACAAAGCACGCTGGCGGTGCTGCGAGAAGCGAGGAGACCCACCACACGGAAATGCTATGCAGCAAAGTGGAAGAGATTCACTGAATGGTGCATCAACGAGAAGCTCCACAGGAGAATCACTAAAGAATCAACTGTGCTAAAATACTTAACACACTTACTAAAGAGTAACCTAAGCTGCACTTCTCTAAGAGTGCACCTGGCAGCAATAGTAGCCTATACAAGAGGAGAAACAGGGAAAAGCTTCTTTACATCTCAAGTAGTAAAAAGATTCCTAGAAGGAGCCAAAAGAATAGCACCGCCAAAGAGGATGCCACCGCCTGCATGGAACCTCAATGTAGTTCTAACACAGCTTATGAAAGCACCGTTCGAACCCATCCACAAGGCATCGCTACATATGCTCACAATAAAGACGGCCTTTCTGGTAGCGATTACCTCGCTACGTAGGGTGAGCGAGTTGCAGGCACTCGCACTACAAGAACCCTACATTCAGATTCACAATGACAGGGTGGTAATGAGGACGGACCCACACTTCATGCCAAAGGTGGTGTCCAGGTTCCATATAAACCAAACAATACAAATTCCCAGTTTCTTCCAGGAACCATCCACCAGCGCTGAAAGGGCACTGCACACTCTGGACGCCAGAAGAGCAGTAATGCATTACATCAAAAGGACTAAGGATTGTAGAAAAACAAAGCAGTTCTTTGTGTCCTTCGCAAGCAGTTTCCTGGGCAGACCTGTGACGAAAAATACCATTGCACGATGGATCGCACAAACAATTCAATACTGCCTCAAACAGGCAGGCCAAGAGCTACAGGGAGCAGCTCAGGCTCACTCAACCAGGAAAAAGGGAGCAACAATAGCCTTCCTAGCAAACATACCTATCCAAGACATTTGCCTGGCGGCAACATGGGCTTCAGTGCACACATTCACTAAGCACTACTGCGTGGATATACAGATGAACAAGGAAGCACAAGTAGGTCAAAAAGTGCTTCAACATATATTCAACAACCAACGCTCATCTTCCACCCAGCCGCCACAAATATAGCAAACCGCTACAAAATCTATGCACAGCATAGTGAATCTAGAAAGATTCACGCTGCAAAACGAATAGTTTCTTACCTGTCGGTATAGTTTTGCAGCTTGAAGACTTTCTGGATTCACTAGTGAACCCACCCGCCTCCGCCAGAAAGATGAGACAGGAGGAAGATGGGACTAACAAATGGAAAACACCTTTAAAAGGGTAAAAGGATAAACAACACAAGCACAAGACAAGAAAAAAGAATCCGAAGATGGCGCCCAAGGGTGGGAGCTTCCGGAGGAAGCGCGCCGACGTCACGGAAGGACACCAAATGGTGGGGCGTCGACGCCCACCTGGGCTACACACAAAAACAACAACAAAAAAACAGAAAAAGACTACGATTCCAGACCCAACCACTAGACCGCGGAATAATGCACAGCATAGTGAATCCAGAAAGTCTTCAAGCTGCAAAACTATACCGACAGGTAAGAAACTATTCGTTACTTCATACTTCACTATACAAATTTTCAACACTAATCCTTTATGGGTTCCGGAGTAGCGTCCTACTCGCCAGAAAAGCGCTTCAACACCCATCAGGGGTAACAGGTGCTACATGAATGCAAACCTTTCTTCCCTTTTATCCCTCCGCTACCCTTCTCACTCCAAATAACTGACTAATATCCACCACTCAAATTACTTTCATATTTCACCATACTAATTCAGCACTAATCCTTTATGGGTTTCCGGAGTAGCGTGCTTCAACACCCCATCAGGGGTAACAAGCGCTATATAAATACAAACCTTTTTTTTTCCTCTTCTATCCTTCTGCTATCCTTCCGAATCCAAATAACTGACTAACCTATCCACCACTTAAAATTTACTTGCATGTTTCACTATACTAATTCAACACTAATCCTCTATGGGTCCCGGAGTAGCGTGCTACTCGCCAAAAAAGCGCTTCGACGCCTCGTCAGGGGTAGTAAGCGCTATATAAATGCAAATACAATACAATCCTTGACCCTGGGGGAACCCTGATTCTAACCCCAGAATACCAACTTGCACAAACTTGTACTTACCTGCAAACCGATAACTCAATTTCCTTACATAGAATTGCATTGACTGCTTTTCTTAAATTGTTCGGTGTGGAGTTGGTTTTGTATGAGAACTTGATAAACTGTAAATATCTAAAACTGCTTTACTTACCTTTTCTCTAGGAAATGTCCCAGCGTGATATCTAAGCCTATCACACCAAGTAGAAAAAGTAATCCATAAAGTAATCTGTAAAGTAATCAAAAGTAATCTGACAGTAATTTCCACTTTATTCTAAAGTATTTACATATCTGTAACAGTCATTTTCATTCAGCTTGCTTGTATTCAACTTGCCTTGAAAAGTATCACTTACACTTACCTGTGCCAGGCTTGCTTGGTTCTCGAAAATAAATATAACTAAATAATATTTTTTATACAAACAAATTGGTCTGAGTTCAGTCTTTGAGTGAGTGACTTCATTTGCTGCCTGAGTGTGTACAACAAATGCTTAACACTACCCTCTGATAAAGCCTTACTGCTCGCCCACACTACCACAAATAGAGAGTAAGGTGCTATCTACTTTTACCTCTGCCTACCTTTGGGGTTTCACTGAACTCTGTGCACACTATACCTCATGTTGGTAAAGTATATAGAGAGCCAGCTTCCTACAATATCTCCGCCCCAAGTGTCTCCTCATACACTCCCAGCAAGTGCAGTAACAATAATTGAGCATATTTGTTATAGAACTCAATGGGTATCCCATTGGGCCTGGGTGCTTTACCCAAAGGCATGTCTAATAGGGCCTCAGCAGAGGTTCATACTATCGGAGGCCAACAGAGTCAACGTAGGGAGGTCTTCCTCAATTGGACACTCTGACCCAGTTGGGCCTGGAGCTCAGAGAAGCATAAAGTGCTCATATTATTTTGCAAATGTATCCGCTACGTTATCCCTGCCGATGACGCTCCATCCCTCTGCATACCAAATCATTCGGACAATTTGTGATTTTTCTCACTGGGTGAGCCAGACCAGAAGTTTGCTCTCCTTTCATCCCACTTATATGTTCTGTAGCCTACTGTGCATATCTGGCCAGTAGCAAGAAGCTTTCTGCGCAATGCCTCTGGCTGCTGCAAGTTTCTCCCTGGAAATATCAGTGGGTGTGTCTACCTGCTGAGCCTGTGGGAGTTACTCCTGATCCTGTACGGATAGTATGTTGCTTCCTTTCCCTTTTGTTTACCCTTGTGATACGATGGTGCCTGTCCAATGATCAGTATTTAAGGCCACCCGAAGAACAGCCTGGGAAGAGACAGAACCCTTGTTAAGCCAGAAATGCTCCTCCACATCTTCCCTCAGAAGGTCCACAAGTAAGGGGTCCTAAAGCCACCAGGCACTAAGTTTCCAATTCCCTTGCTGTCCACCTGGCTGCCGACTGAGTTGAACTTCAAGTGGGGAATGTTCAGAAATTACCCTGGCCACGATCTGCATCCTGTAAGACAATAGTTGTCTCACTAGCCTTCATAAAGATTTACTCCTTACGGGAAAATGAATGGGGCATGGCCAAGCAGTGACTGTATTGTTTTGCTGTCTGGTGCCATCTACGCCATGTGTCTATGAACCCCTAGCAATGCCAGTCAAGCGGGATCTACTACTTGTATTAGTGGTTCTGAACATATGTCTGGATTCATTACCACGTTAAAATCTCCACCGATGACTACCATCCCCAAGGATGACTACAGAACCAAGTTCTATGTGTGCTCAAGTGTAATGCCAAGTGGTCCAGCTGGGGCATAAAGACTGAGCATCCAATACGAACCCTTCAGCAAGCCATGTGTTGCCACGCATCTGCCATGGGTGATCATCTGTTTGTGAGCTTTGCAAGAGCAAAAAGGGGCAGGTTAGTGAATAAATGTAAAACTTTTCATAGAATCATAGTCTGTATCAAGAACTGCTACACCTTGGCCAAAAAAGGCTCCAGAGGGCATTTGTGCCCACTTCATGAGGGCCATGTCTGCTTCCATGGCTTTTTCCACGGGCATTCCGGTAGCTGACATTTTGCTGGGCGGATAAGTGCTCCTCCATGCTTACTTTTGTCATACATTACTGTGACTTCTCACTCATTCAGTGCAGTTACTTTGCCAGGGTGGTGGGGCATTACTGCCTTGGTTAATCAAAATTAATCAATCCCACCTCACAAGGAGGTATTGTATTGCTTTGGGACTCTTTCATAAAGTTAGGAATCTGTGGAAAGATGTATCCATCAGAAGGAAAGTCTATGTTCGAGGCATGTGAGCTGTAGATCACATGCTTTGCATACTTCTGCCATCTAGTGTTGGGTCCGGATGTGTGCAAGTTGTTTTTGTTCGTAGAAGTCTTTCCAGTCATGAGGTAGGTGACTCCTCCTTTCGGTGATAGTGCGCATGGGCATTGACTCCATTGTTAGATTGTTTTTTTCCACCATCAGGTTCGGACGGGTATTGCTGCGCTCCGCTTCGGAATCGATCCTCTGGTTCCCCCTCGGTGCGTATCTCTCTCTACCTCGACAGTATTGTTCTTGATCGCGCTTCTAGCTTCGCGGTTCGTGTCAAACCTCAAATATTCGACATTTCGATTGAAACATCTGCGGGCGGCCTTCCCGGCCCATCCGCGTCCGTTTGGCTCCTCGTCGCTGGAACGGACTCCATTTAAATTCTGCCCTCTATGCCACGCGAAATATCCACGCACAGACTCATCAGGTGTGTAATTTGTGCTTGTCCCCGGAGCACAAGGAACAAGACTGTGAAGCGTGGCGCTCTTTCAGGTCAAAGAAAACTCTGAGATCGCCGGGCTCGACGTCGAGAGATGCAGCGGTTGGATGTCGCACCAGACCTCTACGGCGAAGAATCTGAGCAGGAAGAGGTATCGGCAGCAGAAGAAGAAATGGCTTCGGCTCCATCTGACTCCGGGTCCGACCTACAGATCAACCTCAAAGACGACGATGTGCCGCAGGGACAAGGGGACGCGAGTTCTGAAGACACCTTCTCCCCCCCCTCCCTAAAAAATCTAAGGCTTCGGCACCGCCTCCAGGCCAAGGTCAGCACTGAGAAGAGGTTTCTCACGACCGCCTCATGGCTCGGCACCGAAACACTCCGTAAAGCCTTACGGCTGTGGACCGAGCCGGCCAAAGCCCACTTCCGAGCCGAAACCTTCGGTCTTCAAATCCAAGATTGGTTCTGCACCGAAATCTTCGGAACCAAAATCTTCGAAACCTAAAAAACCTTTGGAGTCGAAATCCTCAGCACCAAAAGGACTTTCCAGCTATGCTCCGAAAGCTTCAGTGCCGAAATCCAAAGACTTGCCGGCAACACAACCAGATCCAAGTGAAGACACTGTACCGACTGCATTGGATCCAAAACAGAAAAAACTGTACATCCATCCAGATACAGGACACATTCATGCCAAAACACCATCCAAGCACAAGCTTTCTGATCAGGACATCCCATACAAAATTTCTTTGAAGAGGAAAAGTGTAGGCACTAGCCCTTTCTATACTTTTCCATCTCCACCTCCTCCCTCTTCACCACAGCTTGATCCATTAAATATTACACCTAGCCACTCTACTACACCTCAACTTGATACAGGTGACACTGACGACGACGATGATATACAAGTACTAGATCCTTGGACGGATTACACTGCTGATCCTCCACAGGTACAGACCCTGATCTTTATCCTGCTAGGCCTTCTCCACCTGATATGTCATACCAACTACTTATCTCTAGAAGAAGATTTTCTATTTGACACTTTAGGTACACCAAACACTCCTTATGCTCAAGGGTATGTTGATGCATACAGACGATATTTTTAAAGATCTTGTCCGTGCTAGAATTCTTACTCCCAGAGTGGACAAAAAATATAAACCTTCCCCCCACAGACCATATTTTTATCAAGGGGTCAGTTATCACTTGACTCTCTAGTAGTATCAAATGCCAGGAAAAGAGCTAATTCTCAAGCATCTGGGGATGCCGCAACCCCAGATAAAGAATCAAACCTTATCGATGCTTCGGGAAAACGTGTAGCAGCACAAGCAGCTTTATAGAGGAGGGTCCCAGTCTATTGGTACCGACCAGAGCACTTCCTCCTTCAAAGGCAATTCTCAATCCTCCTTTACAAAAGGATTTTACAGAGGCGGTTATAGAGGAAATAGTCCTAGGGGCAGAGGTAAAAACACCACACCCCACACTTCCCCCTTCCTCAAACAACCAGTAACTTCCCAACGCTTCCCGCCGACTATTCCACACCTGTTGGCGGAAGACTTCAGAACTTTCTCCCCATTTGGAACTCAATAACATCCGACAAATGGGTGCTTGGAATTATCCAACATGGCTACTGCCTGGAGCTTACCAACAATCCTCCAAACATTCCTCCTCGATCCCACAAAATGTCACCAGACCATATACACCTTCAGCAAGAGGTGCTTTCTTTATTACAAAAAGTGGCTATAGAACCAGCCCCACTACAGTACCGAGGATCAGGGGTTTATTCACTTTACTTTCTGATCCCCAAAAAGGACGGATCTCTGAGACCTATTCTAGATCTCAGGGAGTTAAACAAATACATGTTGTTAGAACACTTTCACATGGTCACTCTTCAACAAGTACTTCCCTTGTTGCAGCAGAACTACTTCATGTCTACGCTAGATCTAAAAGACGCCTACTTTCATATTTCAATTCATCCCGCGCATCGCAAAGACCTCAGATCTGTGATAAGCAAACATTACCAATTCAAGGTACTTCCATTTGGCGTCACCACGGCCCCCAGAGTGTTCACCAAATGTCTCGCTGTAGTAGCCGCTCATCTCAGAAGACAATGTATACATGTATTCCCTTACCTGGACGACTGGCTTATCAAAGCAAGCACTTACCAGCACTGTATACTACACACTCAGACCACAGTACATCTACTTCATCAGCTGGGGTTCACAATAAATGCACAAAAATCTCACCTGTGTCCGGCACAGGTGCAGTCTTATCTAGGAGCTTCCCTCAACACTCTCAAAGCTCTGACCAGTCCCAATCTAGCCAGGATTCACAGTATTCAAGCCACAATATTACTTTTCCAACCCAATCAATCATTACCAGCCAGAGTCTTCATGCAACTCCTGGGAATGATGGCTTCCTGCATAGCAATTTTTCCTCATGCAAGACTCCACATGCGTCCTCTGCAGGAATGTCTAGCGCGTCAGTGGAATCAATCCCAGGGTCTATTAACCGATCTAGTGTTGGTAGACAGCCGCACCCATCGTTCTCTGCAGTGGTGGCACCCTCAAAACTTGAGAAAGGGGCGGCCCTTCATAGACCCGATTCCACAGGTTGTATTGATAGCATACGCATCTCTAACCGGTTGGGGTGCCCATCTTCAACATCACACAGTACAAGGAATGTGGTCGGACAATCACAAACGCCTTCACATCAACTATCTAACACTGCTAGCAATGTTTCTAGCACTGAAAGCTTTTCTCACCCAAGTCTTACACAAGACTGTCTTAGTCCGCACAGACAACATGACAGCAATGTACTACTTACAGAAACGGGGAGGGACACACTCTCTCCAACTGTTGCGCCTTGCACAAAGCATTTGGAACTGGGCGATTCATCACAAACTTTCTCCTAGCAGAGCACCTTCCAGGAGTAGTCAATCAGATTGCAGACATGCTCAGCAGACAGCAAATCCACAAGTGGGAACTTCACCCTCAAGTTCTGCTCCCCTAATTCCAACAATGGGGATTCCCACAAATAGATCTGTTCGCCACAGCGTACAACGCAAAATGCCCCAACTTCGCATCCAGGTTCCCACACCAAGCATCCAAGGGCAATGCTCTATGGATGAATTGGTCAGGGATATTTGCTTACGCTTTTCCGCCTCTCCCACTAATTCCGTTTCTGGTTCGGAAGCTCAGGCAAACGTCCCTCTTGTTGATACTAGTAGCACCTACTTGGGCTCGTAAACCTTGGTACACCACCCTATTAGAACTCTCGGTGGTTCCACATCAAAAATTAAATCTCACACCCTCTCTCCTCACTGAGAGCCATGGAAAAATCAGACATCCAAATCCCAAAGAACTCAACCTAGCGATTTGGCTCCTGAAGTCATAGTTTGGTTATTTATAGCTATCACCAGACTATATGAATATTCTCAAAGAGGCTAGAAAGCCTACTACTAGAGCATGTTATGCAGCAAAGTGGAAATGCTTTGTTGTCTATTGTAACAACAATCATATCAATCCACTTGATGCTTCTGTGCAAAACATTGTTTGTTATTTGTTGCATTTACAACAATGTGGAATAGCTTACACATCCATTTGCTTACATCTAGCAGCTGTAGCTGCATACTTAGAAAACAGACAACATCTGTCTCTATTCAGAGTACCAGTGATTAAAGCATTCATGGAGGGATTAAAAAGAGTAACACCTCCAAGGATTCCACCTGCTTCAGAGTGGAATTTAAACATAGTGCTTACAAGGCTAATGGGTCCACCTTTTGAACCATTGCACAAATGTCAACTACAATTCCTATCGTGGAAAGTCGCTTTCCTCATAGCAATAACCTCACTAAGGAGAGTTGGTGAACTCAAGGCATTAACCATACAAGAGCCTTTCTTTCAACTTCACAAGGATAGAGTGGTACTTCATACTAATCCAAAATTCCCCCTGAAGTAGTTTCTGCTTTTCATATCAATCAATCAGTTGAGTTACCTGTTTTCTTTACTCAACCTGATTCTGTAGCAGAACGAGCTCTACATACACTTGATGTTAGGCGAGCTATTCTTTACTACATAGAAAGAACCAAAGACTTCAGGAAAACAAAACAACTATTTGTTGCTTTTTCTCCCCCTCACAAGGGCAATCCTATCTCTAAGTCAGGTATTGCAAGATGGATTGTAAAATGGATCCAAACATGTTATATTAAAGCAAAGAGAACTTTGATAGCACCCCCTAGGGTGCATTCCACTCGCAAAATAGGGGCTACTATGGCCTTCTTGGGAAATATCCCCATAGCTGACATTTGTAAGGCAGCAACATGGTCTACACCGCACACATTCACCAAACACTATTGTGTAGATGTGTTCTCAAGACAACAAGCAAATTTAGGCCAAGCAGTACTTAAAACACTATTTCAAACAACTACAGCCACTACAGGTTAGCCACAGCTTTGAGAGATTACTGTTATATAGTCTATGCAAAGCATGTGATCTACAGCTCACATGCCTCAAACGGAAAATGTTACTTACCCAGTAAGTTCTCAAGTTAGGTGGAAAGCAGCTCCTGTATAGAGCATCCTCAACACCAGCGACACTCTAAATTTGCTCACCTCAAATGTCTGCTTTTCTATCAAAGTCTTTAAGCATAGGATTAGCACAGTGCCATCCATGCTGAGATAGAAAGGGACAAAGTCTTTTACCATTTCTACAGCAAAGTCTTTAAGCATAGGATTAGCCAGTGCTATCCATGACGAGCTGTTAATGACCAAAGCCTTTTACAACTCCAGGCACAGTATTACAACTTTGGATTGGTAAAATACCATCCAAGCCAACCTGAAATGAATAAAAGCAACCCCTGACACGTGTTTCGCTCTCATTAGAGCTCATCAGAGAGGTATAGCTTTGTCCAGACACAAGGGAGCACCCAGTGCAAGTCAAAACAAAACCCTTTCAGGCATAGAGTGACACATAAATTATGGAAAAAAGCAGAGAACTCTGGGTAGTTCTCAAGTTTAGGTGGGAAGCAGTTCCTGTATAGAGCACCCTCAACACCAGCGACACTGTAAACAACAAAGGTTGTTTTGACTTGTTCTGGGTGCTCCCTTGTGTCTGGACAAAGATATACCTCTCTGAAGAGCTCTGAGAGCGAAACACGTGTCAGGGGTTGCTTTTATTCATTTCAGGTTGGCTTGGATGGTATTTTACCAATCCAAAGCTGTAATACTGTGCCTGGAGTGGTAAAAGACTTTGGTCATTTTACAGCTCGGCATGTGTAGCGCTGGCTAATCCTATGCTTAAAGACTTTGCTGTAGAAATGGTAAAATACATTGTCCCTCTTTATCTCGGCGTGGATGGCACTGTGCTAATCCTATGCTTAAAGACTTTGTGATAGAAAAGCTGACCTTTGAGGTGAGCAAATTTAGAGTGTCGCTGGAATTGAGGGTGCTCTAAACAGTAGCTGCTTTCCACCTAAACTTGAGAACTACCCAGAGTTCTCTGCTTCTTTGTTGTGTGTGTATATATATGTATATGTGTGTATGAATATATATATATATATATATATATATATTATCTACTGGCGGTCGCCAGTAGATGGTTATAGTTACAACCTATTATCCATAGGAAATCCGCGACATTCTATTTGAAATAACTCTCTTGCCGGTTGACGTATCTTCGCAAAATTTTCAAACTTTGTGGCCCGCTCTGGTCCGCTCCTACCCTGAAAGTCTCGGGGGATTCGTCAAGCGGGGGCCGAGAAAAAGGGGGTCCCAAAACGCGTTTTCCCCATGCAATTTTCCATAGGAAACTTTAGACACGGCTACAGCCCGAACTGCTGAACGGAATTACACCAAATTTGGCAAAGAGGTAGTTCTTGGTTCAGAAAGAACCCTTTTGTTAAATGGTGTAAATCCGTTCAGTAGTTGCTGAGAAAATCATAAGAAAAAAAGATAGGTATATCTAGGGCCGCGGATCCTCCCGAGCACGAGCTTTATGTTAATTGGCTGTCAACACTCCAAATCAGGAAGTGTTGGCAGCCATTTTATCCCTCGGTAGAACCGAGGGACAGAAACAAGTGCGCAAAGCGCACAAAGGGGGCAGGGTAGAAACACCCTGACCCCCTAGGTCTGCTCAGGGGTCCCACAAGGACCCCTGGGCAAAAAAAATATATTTTTTTAAAAATCGGCAGGATGCGCTCAGGGAGCGCGAACCCTGCCGAAAAAAAAAAGAAATCGAAGCGCGGTCTCCCGCGCTTCGATGTTAATTGGCCCCCGGGTGGGCCAAGTCCCGGGGGCATGCTGGGGGGTTAATTTTATGTGTGGGGGCCTCTAAGGGCCCCACACACCACCACCACCACCCCGGGGCTTTATGGATAATGGTGCGGGAGGGCTCTGAGCCCTCCCGCAGCCCCGGGACCACCACCTCCCGGGGCTTCTTTTTATATTTAAAAACCTGTGTGGGGGCTCCAGCCCCCACACGCCCGAGACCACCACCTCCCCGGGGCACTAAGAAAAATGAAAATGAGGGTCCGTTTTGGACCCCAAGCCCCGGGGACCACCACCTCCCCGGGGCTTTCTCGATGTAGGGAGGGGGCCGCGCGGCCCCCTCCTGGAGCCCTTGATGGCCCTGGGGACCGCCACCCCCAGGGCCGGCTCCTGCAGTGTCCCGGGGTGCCTACCCCCGGGACACTGCTGTTTGCAATGACAGGACGGGAGCCTCGCGGCTCCCGTCCTGTCATTGCAAACTTGCTTTGGATATTGGAAGAGAGAGCAGGAAACCTGCTCTCTCTTCCAATATCCAAAGCCGATGCTTTCCACATGGGGAGCAGCATGTTAGCTGCTCCCCATGTGTACAAGCAATGCCGGCTCCCGTAGGACACGGGGAGCCGGCGGGACTGTGGGGGTTTGGGGACCCCCACAGTCCCCAAGGAGAGGCCAGGCCCCGGGGATGGGGTCCCCGGGGCCTAAAAATAGGAAAAAGGAAGGGGGGCCACACGGCCCCCCTTCAGGGGGGGAAAAAAAAAAACGATCCTCCCGCAGGCCCCGCCCCCTTCCTTCACCACTCTGCAAACGCGCCCCCTGGCGCGTTTGCAGAGGAGAGCAAATCCCCTTGAATACTGGGGGTCCCTGGGGGCCAACTAGCCCACCAGGAACCTCCAGTATGCGCCAGGGGCTGCCTTGCAGAGAGGTGTACAGAGGCCACGCCCCTTTTACACCTCTCTGCAACGCAGCTCTGTGGCGCTTTTTGGAGGAACATGGTGGGCTAGTTGGACTCCAGGGACCCTCAGGATTCAAGGGGAGTTAATCCCCCGACTTAAAACGCGCCACGGGGCGCGTTTGCACAGTGGTGAAGGGAGGGGCGGGGCTTCAGGTGACATGTGTGCAAACAGGCCCCGTGGCGCGTTTTAAGATGGGGAATTAAATCCTCTTCAATCCTGAGGGTCCCTGGGGGCCAACTAGCCCAACAGGTACGTCCAGAAAGCGCCACAGAGCTGCGTTGCAGAGAGGTGTAAAAGGGTGTGGCCTCTGTACATGTCTCTGCAACGCAGCCCCTGGCGCATACTGGAGGTTCCTGGTGGGCTAGTTGGCCCGTAGGGACCCTCATGATTCAAGGGGACTTAATCCCCCAACTTAAAACGCGCCACGGGGCGCGTTTGCACAGATGCCACCTCAGGCCCCGCCCCCTCCCTTCACCATTGTGCAAATATTCCTCTAAAATCAGCCGAAATACGAATTCCGATTTACTCACCTGTTATCAGGAGAGACCTCAGTGCTGCATCTTTCAGCCCAGTACTGATCCTCAAAGTAATTTTAACCGTACTTACCGGTAACTTGAATTTCCTTCATAGGCTAACATTGACTGGTTTCACTTGGAAATTCTTCTAAGTGTGGAGTTTTGGAACTTTAAAATATTCCTCTAAAATCAGCCGAAATACGAATTCCGATTTACTCACTTGTTATCAGGAGAGACCTCAGTGCTGCATCTTTCAGCCCAGTACTGATCCTCAAAAGTAATTTTAACCGTACTTACCAGTAACTTGAATTTCCTTCCATAGGATATCATTGCCTGCTTTTTGCTGAAAAAGTTTCTAAGTGTTGATTTTTGAAACATACAAATATTCCTCTAAAATCAGCCGAAATCCGAATTCCGATTTACTCACCTGTTATCATGAGAGACCTCAGTGCTGCATCTTTCAGCCCAGTACTGATCCTCAAAAGTAATTTTAACCGTACTTACCGGTAACTTGAATTTCCTTCATAGGCTAACATTGACTAGTTTCACTTGGAAATTCTTCAAAGTGTGGAGTTTTGGAACTTTAAAATATTCCTCTAAAAATAGCCGAAATACGAATTCCGATTTACTCACCTGTTATCAGGAGAGACCTCAGTGCTGCATCTTTCAGCCCAGTACTGGTCCTGAAAAGTAATTTTAACCGTACTTACCGGTAACTTGAATTTCCTTCATAGGCTAACATTGACTGGTTTCACTTGGAAATTCTTCTAAGTGTGGAGTTTTGGAACTTTAAAATATTCCTCTAAAATCAGCCGAAATACGAATTCCGATTTACTCACCTGTTATCAGGAGAGACCTCAGTGCTGCATCTTTCAGCCCAGTACTGATCCTCAAAAGTAATTTTAACCGTACTTACCAGTAACTTGAATTTCCTTCCATAGGATATCATTGCCTGCTTTTTGCTGAAAAAGTTTCTAAGTGTTGATTTTTGAAACATACAAATATTCCTCTAAAATCAGACGAAATCCGAATTCTGATTTACTCACCTGTTATCAGGAGAGACCTCAGTGCTGCATCTTTCAGCCCAGTACTGGTCCTGAAAAGTAATTTTAACCGTACTTACCGGTAACTTGAATTTCCTTCATAGGCTAACATTGACTGGTTTCACTTGGAAATTCTTCTAAGTGTGGAGTTTTGGAACTTTAAAATATTCCTCTAAAATCAGCCGAAATACGAATTCCGATTTACTCACCTGTTATCAGGAGAGAACCCAGTGCTGCATCTTTTAGCCCAGTACTGATCCTCAAAAGTAATTTTAACCGTACTTACCAGTAACTTGAATTTCCTTCCATAGGATATCTTTGCCTGCTTCTTGCTGAAAAAGTTTCTAAGTGTTGATTTTTGAAACATACAAATATTCCTCTAAAATCAGCCGAAATCCGAATTCTGATTTACTCACCTGTTATCAGGAGAGACCTCAGTGCTGCATCTTTCAGCCCAGTACTGGTCCTGAAAAGTAATTTTAACCGTACTTACCAGTAACTTGAATTTCCTTCCATAGGAATCCATTGTCTGGTTTTCAGCAGAAAAGTTTCAAAGTGTCAATTTTCACAAACTACAAATATTCCTAAAAAATCGCCTGTATGACTTAAACGCATTCTTTCAACTGTTTACAGGAGATGCACCAGTGCTGGATCCAGGATCCAACACTGAGTAAGAAAAAAGTAACGATAACAGTTTTTACCTGCTAAGTGAATTTCCTTCCATAGGATAACATTGGTGATTCTATGAGAAAAAGTTTCTAAGTGTGAACTTTTAAAGTACAATAATATTCCTTAAAAATCACGACTGTAACCAAAACGCTTTTACTCAACTGTTTACAGTAGATGTCCCAGGACTGAATCTAGGATCCAGTAATGTGGTTAGAAAAGTAATCCATAAAGTAACTAATTGCATTTAACTAGAAATTCACATTGAGCTGAATGTTGCATTGTGTTTGAAAATGTGTTGCCCATTGCAACAACAGTAACTACTGTACTTAAGTCTATTGCCTATGTGCAAAGTAATTAAACTAAAGTAATTCATTCTGAGAAAGTATTTTTTGTAATGTAATGTATAATGTAATTACAATGTAATTTAAAAAATAAAATATGTAAAAAAATTGTTTCTAAAAAATTTGGAAATCAGTATGAAAAAAATGTATATAACAATTAATACATTTAAAAATTGTCATTTACAAAACCTTTGAAATTCACTGAAAAAACTGTAGGTTTCAGACATGTTATAGTTACAAATTAGCATTTAAAAAACCTTTGAAATTCACTGAAAAAACCATAGGTTTCAGGGACGTTATAGTTACAAATTAGCATTTAAAAAACCTTTGAAATTCACTGAAAAAACCATAGGTTTTAGGGACAGTTATAGTTAGTTGGACATTGCACTCGTACAAAACCCGTGAAATTCCCCGTTATAGTTAGTCCAGCTAACTATAACTCGCGCCCCGCAATGCACTGCTGATGACGTCACATATTACATCACTCATGACATGGTCAGTGACATCACTGATGACATCACTGATGACATCTCAAATGACATCACTGATGACATCATCCACGTGATAATCTGATGCACCTCCTCACACTCTAATATAACCTTTGATACACCCACTCTAAATTACAGACTGCCATTCGCAAAACCATAGACACTCCAACACCAATAACTACATACCCACTCACTGATTCTTAGGTCTACGCACACATCCACTCACTCACCCGTACAGTCACTCATACTTACGGTCACTCAGTACAGGACTATCATATGCACTCATACTCCTATATAGACACTCAAACACCGCCACTCATCCATAGAGGTACTCACACACCTAGTCAGTCATGCAAATAATTAAACACACTACCATTTACTCACCTATACAGTTATACACACACCAGCTCACTTACTCATACAAATAGTAGCACATTCTTACGCTCTTATACAATCACTGATACAAGCACACACTCATCCATACAGCCACTATCACAATCACTCACTCTCGCTTATAGCTATTTATATACTCCAACACACATATATACTGCCTTTCACATATGTAGTTACTCACACATGTACCACTGGGACATACATTCACTCACTAACACACTCTTACACACACTTACCCACCCATACAGTCTATCACAGTTGCACTCTTGAAACCATCCACCCAGTGAATCACCCACTCACACATCTATGCACAGAGTTGCACACACCCCTCCCACACAAACACTCAGGCACCCATACAGATACTCAGACAAGCATTCAATAACTCATATAGACACTCATGTAGCTATTCACAAACACATGCAGCCACTTACACAGCAACAGACAGACGGATACAGACATTCACCCAGTTTAGTCACTAACCCATGCATTCAGTAAGATACGTTAAATCACTCACTTGTAGAGTCAGTCACTCACGTACTAAATCATCCATTCAGACACTTATACACCCACTCATTCTTCAATACGCCTTTCCCTATATATATTAAACATATTTAAACTTTACAGAAACACAGTCACTGGATGATGTCATCAGTGATGTCATTTGAGATGTCATCAGTGATGTCATCAGTGATGTCACTGACCATGTCATGAGTGATGTAATATGTGACGTCATCAGCAGTGCATTGCGGGGCGCGAGTTATAGTTAGCTGGACTAACTATAACGGGGAATTTCACGGGTTTTGTACGAGTGCAATGTCCAACTAACTATAACTGTCCCTAAAACCTATGGTTTTTTCAGTGAATATATATATATATATATTCATTCTCTATTGGAGGGAGGATGGTCTCTGGTTCCTTGAGCCCATCTTCTTTCTCTGTATGGCAATTGCTTTTTTGGTGCCTTACATTCCCTTTGAGAGAGAGGTGCGTGTGTGTGTGTGTGTGTGATATATATATATATATATATATATATATCTGTGTCTCTCGGCGTCTCGATATGAATAGATATATGAATAGATATATATATAGATAGATAGATAGATAGATAGATATAGATAGATGGAGATAGATAGATATATTATCTACTGGCGGTCGCCAGTAGATAGTTATAGTTAGGACCTATTATCCATAGGAAATCCGCGACATTCTATTTGAAATAACGTTGGCGCCGGTTGATGAATCTTCGCGAAAGTTTCCAACTTGTTGGGGCGCTCCGCTCCTACCCTGAAAGTCTCGGGTTGATTCGTCAAGCGGGGGCCGAGAAAAGGGGTCCCAAAACGCGTTTTCCCATTCATTTTTCCATAGGAACCTTTAGTCGCAGCTACAGCCCGAACTGCTGAACGGAATTACACCAAATTTGGCAAAGAGGTAGCCCTTGGTTCAGACTGGTGCCTTTTGCTTAAATGGTGTAAATCCGTTCAGTAGTTCCTGAGAAATTCACAAGTAAAGTCACATATATATCTATGGCCGAGTAGGGTCCGCGTACCCTCCCGATCACGAGCTGCATGCTAATTGGCTGTCAGCTGGCTGTCAACATTCCGATTCAGGAAGTGTTGGCAGCCATTTTGTCCCTCGGTAGAACCGAGGGACAGAAACTAAGTGCGCAAAGCGCACAAAGGGAGCAGGGTAGAAACACCCTAACCCCTAGGCCTGCTCAGGGGTCCCACAAGGACCCCCTGGGCAAAAAAAAGCATTATTTATTTTTTTAAATCTGCAGGATGCGCGGATCCTGCCGATGTTAATTTGCCCCCGGGTGGGCCAAGTCCCGGGGGCATGGTGGAGGGGTTAAATTTATGTATGGGGGGCCTCTAAGGGCCCCTCAAGCCCCGGGACCGCCACCCCCGGGGCTTTAACAAAAATGGTGCGGGAGGGCTCTTTGCCCTCCCGCTGCCCCGAGGACCGCCACCTCCCCGGGGCTTCTGTTTTTTTTTTTTTTAACCTGTGTGGGGGGGCTCTGGGGACCGCCACCTCCCGGGGCACTAAGAAATTAAAAATGGGGGTCCGTTTTGGACCCCGAAGCCCCGGGGACCACCACCTCCCCGGGGCTTTGAAAATGTGGGGAGGGGGGCCGCGCGCTCCCTCCTGGAGCCAGTGATGGCCCTGGGGACCGCCACCCCCAGGGCCGGCTCCTGCAGTGTCCCGGGGTGCCTACCCCGGGACACTGCTGTTTGCAATGACAGGACGGGAGCCTCGCGGCTCCCGTCCTGTCATTGCAAACTTGCTTGGATATTGGAAGAGAGGCAGAAAACCTTCTCTCACTTCCAATATCCAAAGCTGATTACTTTCCACATGGGGAGCAGCATGTTAGCTGCTCCCCATGTGGAAAAGCAATGCCAGCTCGCGCAGGAGGCGGGGAGCCGGCTGGGACTGTGGGGGATTGGGGACCCCCCACAGTCCCCAACCAGAGGCCAGGCCCCGGGGATGGGGTCCCCGGGGCCAATACAGGCCCAAGGAAGGGGGGCCACGCGGCCCCCTTCCCGTTTTTTTTAATTTAAAAAGAAAAGAAAATGCTCAGGCCCCAGGGGATGGGGTCCCCGGGGCCAAAAGTGGGCAAGGGAAGGGGGGCCACGCAGCCCCCTCCCATTAAAAAAACTAGAAGAAAAAAAAACGACCGGCATTGTGCCGGAGGCCCGCCCCCTCCCTGCAGTACTCTGCAAACGCGCCCCCTGGCGCGTTTGCAGAGAACGAATTCCCCTTGAATACTGGGGGTCCCTGGGGGCCAACTAGCCCACCAGGAACCTCCAGTATGCGCCAGGGGCTGCGTTGCAGAGACGTGTACAGAGGCCACGCCCCTTTTACACCTCTCTGCAACGCAGCTCTGTGGCGCTTTTGGAGGTATATGGTGGGCTAGTTGGACTCCAGGGACCCTCAGGATTCAAGTGGACTTAATCCCCCAACTTAAAACGCGCCACGGGGCCCGTTTGCACAGTGGTGAAGGGAGGGGCGGGGCTTCAGGTGACATGTGTGCAAACAGGCCCCGTGGCGCGTTTTAAGATGGGGAATAAATTCCTTTTCAATCCTGAGGGTCCCTAGGGGCCAACTAGCCCACCAGGTACCACCAGTAAGCGCCACGGAGCTGCGTTGCAGAGTGTTGTAAAAGGGGCGTTGCCTCTGAACACCTCTCTGCAACGCAGCCCCTGGCGCATACTGGAGGTACCTGGTGGGCTAGTTGGCCCTAGGGACCCTCTGGATTGAGGAGGAATTAATTGTCCAACTTAAAACGCGCCACATGGCGTGTTTGCAGACATGTCACCTTAGGCCCCACCCCTTCCTTCACCATTGTGCAAATATTCCTCTAAAATCAGCCGAACTACGAATTCCGATTTACTCACCTGTTATCAGGAGAGACCTCAGTGCTGCATCTTTGAGCCCAGTACTGATCCTGAAAAGTAATTCTAACCGTACTTACCAGTAACTTGAATTTCCTTCCATAGGCTAACATTGACTGGTTTCACTTGGAAATTCTTCTAAGTGTGGAGTTTTGGAACTTTATAATATTCCTCTAAAATCAGCCGAAATACGAATTCAGATTTACTCACCTGTTATCAGGAGAGAACCCAGTGCTGCATCTTTGAGCCCAGTACTGATCCTGAAAAGTAATTCTAACCGTACTTACCAGTAACTTGAATTTCCTTCCATAGGAATCCATTGTCTGGTTTTCAGCAGAAAAGTTTCAAAGTGTCGATTTTCACAAACTACAAATATTCCTTAAAAATCGCATGTGTGACTTAAACGCATTCTTTCAACTGTTTACAGGAGATGCACCAGTGCTGGTTCCAGGATCCACCACTGAGTAAGAAAAAGTAACGATAACACTACTTACCTGCTAAGTGAATTTCCTCCCATAGGATAACATTGGTGATTCTATATGAAAAAGTTTCTAAGTGTCAACTTTTAAAATACAATAATATTCCTTAAAAATCACTACTGTAACCAAAACGCTTTTACTCAACTGTTTACAGGAGATGTCCCAGGACTGAATCTAGGATCCAGTCCTGTGGTTAGAAAAAGTAATCCATAAAGTAACTAATTGCATTTAACTAGAAATTCACATTGAGCTCAATGTTGCTTTGTTTTTGAAATTGTGTTGCCCATTGCAACAACTGTAACTACTGTACTTAAGTCTATTGCCTATTTGCAAAGTATTTAAACTAAAGTAATTCATTCTAAGAAAGTATATTTTGTAATGTAATGTAAAATATAATTACAATGTAATTTAAAAAATAAAATATCTAAAAATAAATAGTTTATAAAAATGTTGTAAATCAGTATCAAAAAAATAAATATAACAGTTAATACATTTAAAAATTGTCATTTACAAAACCTTTGAAATTCACTGAAAAAAACCAAAGGTTTCAGACACGTTATAGTTGGGAATTAGCATTTAAAAAACCTTTGAAATTCACTGAAAAAACCATAGGTTTCAGACACGTTATAGTTAGAAATTAGCATTTAAAAAACCTTATAAATTCACTGAAAAAACCATAAGGTTTTAGGGACAGTTATAGTTAGTTGGACATTGAACTCGTACAAAACCCGTGAAATTCCCCCGTTATAGTTAGTTCAGGTAACTATAACTCGCGCCCCCGCAATGCACTGCTGATGACGTCACATATTACATCACTCATGACATGGTCAGTGACATCACTGATGACATCTCAAATGACATCTCAAATGACATCATCCATGTGAGAATTTAATGCACCTCCTCACACCCTAATATAACCTTTGATACACCCACTCTAAATTACAGACTGCCATTCTCAAAACCATAGACACTCCAACACCAATAACTACATACCCACTCACTGATTCTTAGGTCTACACACACACACATCCACTCACTCACCCGTACAGTCACTCATACTTATGGTCACTCAGTACAGGACTATCATATGCACTCATACTCCTATATAGACACTCAAACACCGCCACTCATCCATAGAGGTACTCACACACCTAGTCAGTCATGCAAATAATTAAACACACTGCCATTTACTCACCTATACAGTTATACACACACCAGCTCACTTACTCATACAAATACTAGCACATTCTTACACTCTTATACAATCACTGATACAAGCACACACTCATCCATACAGTCACTCTCACAATCACACACTCATCCATACAGTCACTCTCACAATCACACACACTCGCTTATAGCTATTTATATACTCCAACACACATATATACTGCCTTTCACATATGTAGTTACTCACACATGTACCACTGGGACATACATTCACTCACTAACACACTCTTACACACACTTACCCACCCATACAGTCTATCACAGATGCACTCTTGAAACCATCCACCCAGTGAATCACCCACTCACACATCTATGCACAGTCGCACACACCCCACCCACACAAACACTCAGGCACCCATACAGATACTCAGACAACCAATCAATAACTCATATAGACACTCATGTAGCTATTCACAAACCCATGCAGCCATTTACACAGCAATAGACAGACGGATACAGACATTCACCCAGTTTAGTCACTAACCCATGCATTCAGTAAGATACGTTTAATCACTCACTTATCGAGTTAGTCACGCACCTACTAAATCATCCATACAGACACTTATACACCCACTCATTCTTCAATACGCCTTTCCCTATATATATTAAAAATATTTAAACTTTACAGAAACAGTCACTAGATGATGTCATCAGTGATGTCATCAGTGATGTCATTTGAGATGTCATCAGTGATGTCATCAGTGATGTCACTGACCATGTCATGAGTGATGTAATATGTGACGTCATCAGCAGTGCATTGCGGGGGCGCGAGTTATAGTTAGCTGGACTAACTATAACGGGGGAATTTCACGGGTTTTGTACGAGTGCAATGTCCAACTAACTATAACTGTCCCTAAAACCTTATGGTTTTTTCAGTGAATAGATATATATATATATATATATCTCTCCTACTGGCGGTCGCCAGTAGGTAGTTCTAGTTAGGACCTATTTTCCATAGGAAAAGCATATTTTGTTTTCCCAATAACTTTGGCGTCGTTTGACGAATCATCGCGAAATTTTCAAAACTAGTGGGGCGCTCCGGTCAGCTCCTGTCTTGAAAGCTTCGGGGTGATTAGCCAAGCGGGGCCCGAGATAAAAGGGGGGTCCCAAAACGTGTTTTCTCCGTTATTTTCCATAGAAAACTTTAGACACGGTTACAGCCCAAACTGCTGAACGGAATTACACCAAATTTTGCTAAAAGGTAGCCCTTGGTTCAGAAAGAGTCCTTTTTAGGTCTCGCCTAGCGACGCAGCGCATGCGCTGCTCGCCTTGGCGAGATCTATTGTCGTCGGTTTTTCGGCGGAAGGGGGACAGGAGATGTGCACGCGTACGGAGAGGAGATGTGCACGCGTACGGGTCATATGTACACGTGCACATCTCCTGTCCCGTACGGGTCATGTGCATGCGTGCACATCTCCTGTCCCTCCCTGTCTCCTGCTCGCTGTGCCTGCGCGGACAGGAGATGTGCACGCGGAGACAGCTTGTTTAACTTTGAAACTGAGCGCGGCGCAGCTTCACGGACACCGCGCTCGGTTTATTTATATATTTCTTAACTTTAGCACTGAGCGCAGCGCCCGCTTCAAGGACACCGCGCTCAGTGTTAAAGTTAAGAAATATATAGAAACCGAGCGCGGTGTCCGTGGCAGCGCCGCGCTCAGTTTTAAACTAACATTTGCAATGCAATCGGACCGATTACATTGCAAATGCTTGTTTTGTTTTCCAATGCTGGTGAAAGGCGAGTGGCTCGTAATTACAGTACTGGAACCATCTTTCTCTGTAGTGACAGACAAAACATTACCACATTCTTTCCCTGGCGGACTTTATTACCCTCGCTTTATCTTTTTTCGTCCCTTATTTGGCTGCCCCATTGTTCCGGTATTTAACACAAATGCGTCAAAACTGGAGCAGCACACGGCATTTCCGAGCCAGTTTAGGAGCCCTCGCTGTGCCATAGTGACTGGTTCTGCTTGGGGTGATGTATCAACTTGGTGTCAACTGGCAGGGTGATCCTACGTCCCAGAGGTGGTGCTGGGCAAAGATGTGAGCTTTTCAGGCCCTTTATAAGAGTTCCTTTTGGCTCTGTGACTGTATAATGCGGATGTCAAACTGATCCCGGACTCTGTGCCCCCATGTGCGAACTGCCCCAAAGCGCGAGCTGTGAGGGTGATCTGTATCATTTTTGGCTCGGCACAGTCCTACTGAAGGTGTGAGCTTCCCTTTCAAATACGCGCATTTCTGCTCCGGGGTAGGGCGGGCGGTGTCGGCTCTTCTGTGGGGTGGTCAGAAGACGCACGCTCTACAACCCCGATTTCGGTCCCTCTGCTACTTGAGGGCAGCACCCTGTTCCTTTTGCGCGAGACTCTGGTTGAAGGGCAGGGCCGAGATTCAGGAAACTAGTTTCCCTCAGTGTCGGGTGAGCGAGGAGAAATCCCTCTATGAACAGATAATTTACAATAGTTGCAGTGTATTGTGGTTTTTTTGAAAAAATAAATCTCAGAGTTCTGCCGGTGGTGGTTTGAATAAATCTGAACTACATTATTGCACAATTAAAGGACTCGTTTGACAGAAATCGTGAATTCTGCCAACGGTAGGAGCTTTCTTCGTTGCGGGTAGGTGAAGTTTAAAATTAAAATGGAACAGAGACGCGGGGTGGGGTTTTGGAAACTAAGATATATATCTCGAGTGCTTGTCTTAAGGTGGCCCTTTGGCCCAATACACAGATTGCATTTTCAAATCAATTGCTTTGATTCAGATTGCGTTATCGGCAGCGTCTACACAGCCGAACTGGAAAAGGTCACCTGTGGACTCCAAGGCCTTAGATGGCTCGTGCTCTCCCGGTGTGAGCCTGACGTCGGGTGCACGTGTTGCAATGGGTCCTTGGCATGGTCTGTTCCCTATGTGCTGGCTGGCGGAAAATTGCGCACATCTAGAGGCAGGCGGTTGAGGGTTAAACCACGTGCCGATTCTTGGTATCAAGCTACCTGGATTTGATATACCTACATTTTTTTGAGGCATCACTCGTAAAGCTTCATTTTTTCCTTCTTGCTATTTTTTTTATTGTACTCTCATCCTCTCACCTCTGGGTGGTTGAAAGGAGTGATATCACGTCTCTTTCCGTATTCACAAAAGAAGCCGGCGCTGAATCAAGTTGATTCCTTTGTTGCCTCCTGCAAAAGCTTACAAAAACAGGACCTCCTAGGCCATGCAGGAATACAATTGCTAACTCCAGTTGGTTCGGAATATGGGTAGCTAGTGGTTGTTTATTAAAGAGCTACGGGTAATAAATTGCTCTGGGAGCTCATGGCAAGGGCGTTGCTGCTCTTGGAGATGCCATCTTGCGGCGCACTGGGACCCACGCCCAGTCTGTTAAACCTTGCAAACAGGCTGCAGCAAGAGCCAAGTGAGTGGATTAACGGGGAGGTTTTTGTGAAGCTGGTTGGACGCACACGCCCAGGCACCGGCTTGCCAGTGTCAGGCCTGGTTACCAGAGTTCTGTTTTTGAACTCTTGTATTCGTAATGTAAAATAGCTCAAATCATAAACCTGTTAAAAGCAAACACATTTTGAACTCTGTGTTTCGAATGGCAATGTTCATGGTGTCTATGTTGGTTCAAATGCAGTGATCACCTTTCTACTTAAGAGTTTGGGATGGTGAATGGCAGGAGTAGTCCAAGTAAGATTTTCTGTTAAGCTGAGCAAAATTTGCTTACAGCCTTTGACACATGTTCAGAACAGAGAATAACAAGCTTTGTTTGGTGGCCACTTCTAGGCTGTGCTGTACGTAGTCCTTGCACCTTTTAGAGTTCTAAGTAAAATGGCAAAGTTCTGCTTCTGGGGCCACAAGTCATGTATCTTTTCATAGAGTGATCCATTTACATTCTAATGCGAAAAACATTTTCTTTAGAATCATTAGATAAGTCTAGAATTTTAGAGAGGATTGTCTTTCTAACCGTCCAACAGAAGGATTAGGGAACAATCACTTCTTACTGCAAATTTTTTGGGATACTTTGTTGGTATGGGAGGAGGGCTTCAGTTGAAATAATTTCTTTAAAAGTTTGCTTGCCCTTACATAGTCTCTTAATATTCAGTTCTGATTAGCAGACCAGACCGGATGTCGTGATGCAGGGTTCTTTTATGTAGTCTGTGCACCTGATAAAGGCCTGGCTGCTGTTTACACTTTGGTTATTCATTGATAGGTTGGACCGTGTCGCATAGCACTTTCGGAGCTGCAGATCCTCTCTGCCCTGTCCTTGCTGTGCTGCAAGGCAACCTGATGGCACAGTCTTTTTTTTATATTCATCTGTCTTCACGAAAATATATCTGTAATCACTTGGAAGGAAAGCAACCTTTTCGTTTTGTTCCTGTGTTGTGTGTGGATCTCTGGTTGTGTTGTAGTAAGCATGATGGCTTCTGGTTCAGGATTTGCAGTCACCTTGTTTGACTTTCAGCGATATTACTGTTGCGTGCCAATCCCGTGTGTTAGTTGGCCTGCTAGAGCGGTCGACTTCAAAGCTGGGGAACCGGGTTCGAGCTCAACATCCTGTGATTCTGGGCAAATCACTTAATCTCCCCGTGCCTAACAAAAAACAAGCATTAAAAATGCAATAGGTCTCGCCTTTCATTAAGTTAAAGCCATTTGCTTTGCTATACAATACCATTAGCAAAGCAAATGGCTTTAACTTAATCAAAGGCGAGACCTATTGCATTTTCAATGCTTGTTAAATGTTGTAAATCGGTTCAGTAGTTCCTGAGAAATTCAAAAAATAGAGGTCGGAAAATCAATTTCCCATAGGAAACTTTAGACACGGCTACAGCTCGAACTGCTTAACGGAATTACACCAAATTTGGCAAAAAGGTAGTGCTTGGTTCAGAAAGCGTAAATGGTGTAAATCCGTTCAGTAGTTTTTGAGATATTAAAGGAAAAAAATCTTTATATATCTGGGCGGGACCTAACTGCACAAGCTTGGCTCTAATTGGCTGCCAACACTTCAATCCAGGAAGTGTTGGCAGCCATCTTGGTGCAATGCTTATCTGAAAGAGACACGTTAGTGACAGATTCCTTACCTTAGAATATCCCCAGGCATCAGGCTGGATCCGGAAAGTTTTTTGCGTAGCAGTACCCTTGCGCGTCGGGGTGCGGCTCCGCGTCCGTCGTCGTCGTCGTGATTGCCGGGATGACGTCGCGGGCAGTACTTAGACGCCGCCCCTGCGCGCTGACGTCAGTTCTAATTTTTCCGCGCCAGTAAGCGCAGATCCGGGAAGAGCAGTGCCCTAGTCACTTTTTGACTACCTTTTTTTGTGAATTTTTCACTGTTTTCTTCTACGAGTCTTCACGACTCCTAAGGTGTCGTAGGGATGCCCGGCTTTAAGCCCTGCAAGGTCTGTGCCCGTATGATGTCCATCACGGACCCGCACCTCGAGTGTCTCTTCTGTCTCGGCCGAGACCACGACACGAAGTCGTGCCCTGACTGCCGGAAACTTCATCCGAAGGCTTTGCGAGAGCGGTCTCGAAAGCTGCTCGAGGTCCGGCAGTCGGCTCCGCGCCGCACCAAGCCCCGGTCACGGGAGAGGTCGAGGGGCCGGTCGCGGAGCCCCCATCGTTAGTCGGAATCCAAGTCTTCGCGCTCCTCCGGTAAGTCGAAGCACAAGCAGTCTAAGCGGCGTCATCGCTCTAAGACTTCGCCTCGCCGGTCTCGCGACTCGGCTGAGGCCCCTGTCGGCACCGTTCCCGCGGCCCCGGACGTGCCTGTCGAGTCACCCCCGCATTACCCGTCCTTCCCGGGTTCGGGGGAGACTCCGGCCCAAGTACAGGAGTTCCTGTCGGCCATGGCCCGCCTCTTCGGGCCTCAAGGTCCCTCCCGTGCGCCTTCGGGCCTCGCGGGCCCTGATGGGGTTGCTCCGGCGTCGCCTGTCCCACCAGCCTTCATCCCGGCCTCGGCTCCGGCCTCGATCCCGGCTCCGGTGGTGCCGCAACCCCCATCGACGCCGGTTGACCTAACCATGCCTCCGCCGATGTCCCCGGTGCCGTTCCTGGCGCCGTCCGGGGATCCGGGACGGCGTCGTTCCCCGGCTCTCTCCGGCTCCGGACATGGAGCCGGACCGACGTCGCGCCGACGCCGGTTCCGGCGCCGATGAGACCTTGGGTCCCTAATGTCCCTCCTCCTCCATATTTTGAACCTGAGGAGGACCAGGAGAGCTGGGAGGGGTTTGAGGACCCTCTCACACAACAGTGCGAGTTTGACCCGGACTGGGTTGAGGAACTTGGGGATGCCAGTGGCCTGGACACCTCCCCTGACTCTGGCAGGCTGTCTCCTCCCGTGGCTACGGAGGAGGGGGCTAATTTTGCAACGGTGTTGCGTAGGAGCTGCTGGAGCCTTGAATCTCCAGTTGCCTACTGTGGCCGTCAGGACTAACCTCCTGACTGAAGTGCTTCAGCCGGCGGCCTCCTCTTCGGAGACTGTGTTGCCGTTCAATGATGCACTCACTGACGTTCTTTTGGGTGCCTGGTCCAAGCCCACCACAGGGGCTCCTGTGGATAGGAACGTGGCCCGACGCCATCGCCCTGCTCCGGGCGACCCCCTGTTTCTCTCCCAACACACCACCCCTGAGAGCTTGGTTGTCCAAGCCTCTGCCTCCCAAACCGCCTTCCCTACCGCCCCTCCGGATAGGGAATCCAAGCGCCTGGACCACTTTGGGAAGAAGGCTTTCTCTTCCTCCAGTGCTGGCTTGCGGTCTGTCAACACCGCTTGCCTCTTGGGCCGATATACCCACTCCCTGTGGGATTCGGTGGCGACTGTTTTGCCGCAGTGTTCTGAGGAGGTCCAGACACTGCTTACCCGCGCCATTGTGGAAGGGCGTGATGCGGCTAAATACACCATACGCTGTGGCCTTGATACCGCCGACTCGCTGGGCAGATCGCTTTGCAACGACGGTGGCGCTGCGTCGCCACGCCTGGCTGAGGACCACTGGTTTTTCAGGGGATGTCCAGGAATACACTCATGGACATGCCCTTTGATGGAGTCGGTCTTTTTGGTTCGAAGGCAGACCATGCGCTGGAGCGTTTCAAGGACTCGCGGGCTACTGCCAAGTCCCTGGGCCTTGCTGTTGTGCGCCCTCCGCTCACGTCTGCTTTTCGCCCCTTTCGTGGCCACGGGAGGGGCGCCCAGTCACGTCAACAGCCCGGCCAACGGCCCGCGCAGCAAGCGCCTTCGCGTGGCCGAGGACGTGGATACCGCCATGGCGGTTCGGGCAACCAGCGTGCGGGTCAGGCCACCACCTCCAACCCGTCCGCGGCCTCCAAGTCCCTCCTTTCAGGTGCACAGCACGCCAGTCGGGGGCAGGGTCCGCCATCACCTTCACCACTGGCGTCCCATCACCTCGGACAGGTGGGTCTTGGACATTGTCCGAAGGGGCTACTCCCTCCCCTTCGAGACCACCCCCAGCCATGCCACCTCAATTCCACCGCATGTCAGGGGATCACTTGGTGCTTCTACAGAAGGAAGTCACGGCCCTCTTGGCCAAGAGGGCCATCGAGCATGTTCCGACCCCAGAAGTAGGGCGTGGTTGCTACTCCCACTACTTTCTGGTGCCCAAAAAGGACAAGGAGGACATGCGTCCTATCTTGGACCTCCGGAACGTCAATCGCTTCCTCCGGAAGGAGAAGTTCAAGATGCTCACCCTAGCTCAGGTCTTCACTGCCCTCGACCCTGGAGACTGGCTGGTAGCGTTGGACTTGCAGGACGCTTATTTCCACATCCCCGTCCTGCCGGCCCACCGGCGTTACCTACGGTTCACGGTAGGCCTCGAGCACTTTCAGTTCACCGTGCTCCCCTTTGGCCTTACCAGTGCCCCTCGGGTGTTCACGAAAGTGATGGCGGTGGTCGCAGCTCATCTGCGCGGGCAGGGGTTTCAGTCTTCCCCTACCTCGACGACTGGCTGCTGAAGGCGGGCTCGTCCCAGGCAGTCGTCTCCCACCTCCAGACTACGGCCGAACTCCTGCACTCGCTGGGGTTCTCCATCAATGTGCCGAAGTCGCATCTGGTTCCTTCTCCACAGCTCCTTTTCATCGGAGCAGTTCTGGACACCACGCAGTTTCGGGCCTATCCTCCCGAACGGCGAGTCCGGGATATTCAGGCTATGATTCCGATCTTTCAGCCTTTATCCTGGGTTTCGGTACGGATGACCCTGAGGCTGCTGGGCCTCATGGCCTCCTGCATCCTGCTGGTCGATCATGCCAGATGGCATATGCGGGCTCTGCAGTGGGACCTGAAGTTCCAGTGGGCGCAGCACCAGGGCAACATGTCCGATCACGTCCAGATCTCAGTGGGGACTGCAAAACAGTTGCAGTGGTGGCTCTCGAACCGGCAATGGGTCATGGGCAGATCCCTCTCCTTCCCCAGCCAGAGCACACAGTTGTGACGGACGCGTCCCTTCTGGGATGGGGCGGTCACATGGGAGAGGCGGAGATCAGAGGCCTCTGGTCTCCGGCAGAGTCCCGGCTCCATATCAACCTTCTGGAGCTCCGGGCGATCCGACTTGCACTCAAGGCATTCCTTCCCTCTGTCAAAGGGAAGGTAGTGCAGGTGTTCACAGACAACACCTCCGCCATGTGGTACTGCAACAAACAGGGCGGGGTGGGGTCGTGGACCCTCTGTCAGGAGGCTCTGAGCCTCTGGACTTGGCTGGAACATCAGGACATGTTCCTGATGGTTCAACACCTGGCAGGTTCCCTGAACGCCAGGGCGGACGAACCTGCAGCCGCAGGTGCATGATGGATCACGAATGGCGTCTTCACTCGGAAGTGGCGCAAGGACTCTTTCAACAATAGGGAGAGCCTTGGTTAGATCTATCGCCACCGAACGAGAACGCGCAATGTCATCAGTTCTGCGCGTTGGAATTTCCAAGGCGGCACTCGCTCGGCGACGCTTTTCGTCGCCAGTGGAGTTGCGGTCTGTTGTACGCCTTTCCGCCTATACCACTTCTACCCAGAGTGTTGAAGAAGATTCGGCACGACCGGGCCCAAGTCATCCTTGTGGCTCCGGACTGGGCTCGGAAGAGTTTGGTATCCCGAGCTACTCAGTATGAGCGTCGATCCCCCGATCCGTCTGCCTCTTCGGGAGGATCTTCTGTCGCAGCAGCAGGGGACGGTCCTCCACCCGAACCTGTCCAGCCTCCACCTGCTTGCGTGGAGATTGAGCAGCGGCAGTTGATTCCTTTCGACTTGCCTCCCGAAGTTTGTGATGTGATTCTGGCAGCCAGGCGTCCCTCCACTAAGGTGGTATACGCCTGCAGGTGGAACAAGTTTGTGGCATGGTGCACAGCAAAGGCTGTGAATCCCTTTCTGCCCTCTTTCTGAGGTTCTTCTGTTCCTTCTTTCCCTGGCCCAACAGGGTTCTGCCCTGGGTACCATCAAGGGCTATCTTTGTGCCATCTCGGCCTTCCTCAGGCTTCCTGATCAGCCCTCCCTTTTCAAGTCCCCTGTTGTTAACAGGTTTCTAAAAGAGCATTACACACCTCTTCCCTCCTGTTCCGTTTGTGATGCCTCAGTGGGACTTGAACTTGGTTCTTACCTTTATTATGTGCGCTCCCTTTGAGCCTCTACATAACTGTCCTCTTCGTCTTCTGACTCTGAAGACAGCCTTTCTGGTGGCCATCACCTCCGCTCGGCGGGTGAGTGAGCTCTAGGCTCTATCATGCAAACCTCCCTTTCTGTCTGTCCATCCAGACAAGGTTGTTCTTAGGACGCGTCCGTCCTTCTTGCCAAAGGTGGTTACTGCCTTCCACATTGGGCAGACCATCCACTTTGCCCACCTTCTTTCCGCCTCCGCATCCTTCCAGAGAGGAAGAGAGGCTCCACCGTCTGGACCCAAAACGTGCGCTTTCCTTTTATATCAACCGCACACAACACTTCCGGGTGGATGACCAGCTCTTTGTTGGCTATGTGGGCGCCAAAAAAGGTCGGGCGGTGCACAAGAGAACCATCTCCCGGCGGGTAACCTTGTGTATCAAAGCCTGCTATTCTTTGGCTAAGAAGGAGCCTCCTGTTGGGCTGCGTGCCCATTCCACCAGGGCAACGGCTGCTACCACGGCTTTGGGCCGCGGTGTTCCACTGCAGGATATCTGTCAGGCAGCTACGTGGGCCTCGCTGCACACGTTTACAAAGCATTACTGCCATGACAGTCCGGTCTGGAGGGACGGCTTCTTTGGCCGTTCGGTCCTCCGGGACTTCCTTGTCTGATCTTTGTTCACAGACCCACCACTGGGGTTGGTATTGCTGGGGTATCTATTCTAAGGTAAGGAATCTGTCACTAACGTGTCTCTTTCAGATGCACAAGTTACTAACTTGTGTAACGATATATCTGTAAGAGACAGTAGTTAGTGACAGATTCCTACCGCCCCACCCATCCTCCCCGTTCTGCGAACTGGATTTCTAGGGTTAAGGACATCCCTTTCAGGGCCCTAGTATTTTCAGACACCTATGTCAGCTTCTTGCATGGCTCTGCGTTCCTGGCGCGGAAAGTCGTGTACAGAACTGATGTCAGCACGCAGGGGCGGCGTCTAAGTACTGCCCGCGACGTCATCCCGGCGATCACGACGCCGACGATGGACACGGAGCCGCACGACGCCGCCTACCGACGCGCAAGGGTACTGCTACGCAAAAACTTTCCGGATCCAGCCTGACGCCTGGGGATATTCTAAGGTAAGGAATCTGTCACTAACTACTGTCTCTTACAGATATATCGTTACACAAGTTAGTAACTTGTGCGTTACGTACTCACCCGAGGTTCCTTCCTAAGGTGATCTCGGATTTTCACATCAACCAGTCAGTTACTCTTCCTACTTTCTTTGCAAACCCTGTCACTCCGGCTGAGAGAGCTCTACACTCTCTAGATCTAAAAAGAGTGTTAAAATTCTATCTTGATAAAACAAAAAGTGTACGAAAGTCTGACCAACTGTTCGTGAATTATGGTCTGTTGAACACTGGTTTCCCTGCCTCTGAAAGGTCCATTTCTAGATGGATAGTGTCATGTATCATGTTATCTTATCAACTGGCACATAAGCAGCTCCCGGGCAAGCCGAGAGCGCATTCTACAAGAGGAAAAGCTGCTACAATAGCGATACTTAGGAATGTACCTATTCAAGAAATTTGTAAAGCAGCCACATGGCGTTCGGTCCATACTTTCGCACGCCATTACTGCCTTGATTCTGACACTCAAGCGGATGCTCAGTTTGGTCAAGCACCCTTGAGAAATTTGTTTGGGTAATATATGTTTTGGTAAAATGGTTTTGATATGCTGGTATTCGTCCGCAGGGTAAGGGGATGGGCTTGCTACTCTATTCAGTGCTTATGACTATTGATGAGTATCCCCTGGAAGAGAAGGATAAGTTACTTACCTGTAATCCTAGTTCTCTTCCAGGGGTATACTCATCAAAGTCATAAGCAACCTCCCCTCCTCCCGGACGAATACCATGTTCTATATATATGTACCTGTTACACATACTGTGATTACACTGTTATACGCCGTCCAAAAGAACTGACCTAACTGTCACCTGTGGTGCATGATGGGAGCCTGGGGGTTCCTGGGGTCTTAAAGGCACGGCGCCAATTTTCCAATTGTTTTCTATGCAGCCTTTCTAGGCTAATCTGCCTCTATGATCTTACCTTTTTACCTTTGAAAATAAAGGTTGTGTTTTTCAAAGCAAACTCAAAGCAGTTTTCTTTATATGTATCATAAGTATATTATGACTTATGTCTTTATGTTTTCAAGGTAAAAGATTTACAATGCAATGGCGGCAGTTTTTTGAGCCTAGTAACATGTTTTCAGGCTGCATATGTATATAATGCATATTATGTATATATATGTATGTATTTATGTGTATATATATATATATATGTAGATATATGCATATTATTGGCTATTGCTCCGGGGTCCCCGCACGTGGGCGGGACTATTCAGTGCTTATGACTTTGATGAGTATACCCCTGGAAGAGAACTAGGATTACAGGTAAGTAACTTATCCTTCTCTCTCTCAAGGACAAAAAGTAAGGGAAATATCAGAAGGATGGATCCTCCCTCTTTCACAATGAAATTGATTTCAACCAATCAGATTCCTTTTTTCTTTTGCTGACATGAAGTCGCGTAGGGTGCGCGCACTCGTCACGCACCCTTCGCGCACCCGAGAAAATCATATATATCATTATACACTATAAATAACAATTTCTATACACTTTTAATAAGTATATTAGCAAAACTGTTCAGTCTAATATCATATTCAAACATTCTATAGTCAATTTTTAAACTTTAAAAATATGCCGAAGTCGCGACTTCGGCGCGATCACGGCACGACCCCGGAAATACGCGCCTGGAGATGTCGCGCACATTAAGCGGCTACACCGCGCATTTCGTAACTTTACTTTCATCGAAATTATATTAAACAATAATACTTTCATTAATAAATTTAGACACACTTAAAGGAAAACTTTTATTTATAATTAATTTAAAGATATTTCATACTTTACAAATTACGCCGAAGTCGCGACCCCAGCGCAACTTTTCAAAATGGCTACCGGAATGCGCGCAGCCATCGTGTAGGGTGCGCAACTTCTGTTTAAAATTTAAAAAAATAAAATAATAAGAACTAATATAGTTTTCCTAACTAAAAAATATTCACAATTTTTTTTAAATATATGTATATATATATATCACTGAAAAACCATAGGTTTCAGGCACGTTATAGTTAGAAATTAGCATTTAAAAAACCTTACAAATTCACTGGAAAAAACCATAGGTTTTAGGGACAGTTATAGTTAGTTGGACATTGCACTCGTACAAAACCCGTGAAATTCCCCCGTTATAGTTAGTTCAGCTAACTATAACTCGTGCCCCCGCAATGCACTGCTGATGACGTCACATATTACATCACTCATGACATGGTCAGTGACATCACTCAGTGACATCACTCATGACATCACTGATGACCTCATCCAGTGACTGTGTTTCTGTAAAGTTTAAATATTTTTAATATATATAGGAAAGGCGTATTGAAGAATGAGTGGGTGTATAAGTGTCTTTATGGATGATTTAGTAGGTGCGTGACTAACTCTATAAGTGAGTGATTAAACGTATCTTACTGAATGCATGGGTTAGTGACTAAACTGGGTGAATGTCTGTATCCGTCTGTCTATTGCTGTGTAAGTGGCTGCATGGGTTTGTGAATAGCTACATGAGTGTCTATATGAGTTATTGATTGGTTGTCTGAGTATCTGTATGGGTGCCTGAGTGTTTGTGTGGGTGGGGTGTGTGCGACTCTGTGCATAGATGTGTGAGTGGGTGATTCACTGGGTGTATGGTTTCAAGAGTGCAACTGTGATAGACTGTATGGGTGGGTAAGTGTGTGTAAGAGTGTGTTAGTGAGTGAATGTATGTCCCAGTGGTACATGTGTGAGTAACTACATATGTGAAAGGCAGTATATATGTGTGTTGGAGTATATAAATAGCTATAAGCGAGTGTGTGTGATTTTGAGAGTGACTGTATGGATGAGTGTGTGCTTGTATCAGTGATTGTTTAAGAGCGTAAGAATGTGCTAGTATTTGTATGAGTAAGTGAGCTGGTGTGTGTATAACTGTATAGGTGAGTAAATGGCAGCGTGTTTAATTATTTGCATGACTGACTAGGTGTGTGAGTACCTCTATGGATGAGTGGCGGTGTTTGATTGTCTATATAGGAGTATGAGTGCATATGATAGTCCTGTACTGAGTGACCGTAAGTATGAGTGACTGTACGGGTGAGTGAGTGGATGTGTGGTGTAGACCTAAGAATCAGTGAGTGGGTATGTAGTTATTGGTGTTGGAGTGTCTATGGTTTTGCGAATGGCAGTCTGTAATTTAGAGTGGGTGTATCAAAGGTTATATTGGGGTGTGAGGAGGTGCATCAGATTATCACGTGGATGATGTCATTTGAGATGTCATTTGAGATGTCATCAGTGATGTCATCAGTGATGTCACTGACCATGTCATGAGTGATGTAATATGTGACGTCATCAGCAGTGCATTGCGGGGGAGCGAGTTATAGTTACCTGAACTAACTATAACGGGGGAATTTCACGGGTTTTGTACGAGTGCAATGTCCAACTAACTATAACTGTCCCTAAAACCTATGGTTTTTTCAGTGAATTTCAAAGGTTTTTTAAATGCTAATTCCTAACTATAACATGTCTGAAACCTATGGTTTTTTTCAGTGAATTTCAAAGGTTTTGTTATTGACAATTTTTAAATGTATTAATTGTTATATTTATTTTTTGGATACTGATTTACTACATTTTTTTAAACTATTTATTTTTACATATTTTCTTTTTTAAATTACATTATACATTACATTACAAAATATACTTTCTCAGAATGAATTACTTTAGTTTAAATACTTTGCAAATAGGCAATGGACTTTTAAGTACAGTAGTTACAGTTGTTGCAATGGGCAACACAATTTCAAACACAATGCAACATTGAGCTCAATGTGAATTTCTACTTAAATGCAATTAGTTACTTTATGGATTACTTTTCTAACCACGGGACTGGATCCTAGATTCAGTCCTGGGACATCTCCTGTAAACAGTTGAGTAAAGCGTTTTGGTTACAGTAGTGATTTTTAAGGAATATTATTGTATTTTAAAAGTTGACCCGTAGAAACTTTTTCACATAGAATCACCAATGTTATCCTATGGGAGGAAATTCACTTAGCAGGTAAGTAGTGTTATCGTTACTTTTTCTTACTCAGTGGTGGATCCTGGATCCAGCACTGGTGCATCTCCTGTAAACAGTTGAAAGAATGCGTTTAAGTCATACAGGCGATTTTTAAGGAATATTTATAGTTTGTGAAAATCGATACTTTGAAACTTTTCGGCTGAAAACCAGACAATGGATTCCTATGGAAGGAAATACAAGTTACTGGTTAGTACGGTTAGAATTACTTTTCAGGGTCAGTGCTGGGCTAAAAGATGCAGCACTGGGTTCTCTCCTGATAACAGGTGAGTAAATCGTAGTTCGGCTGATTTTAGAGGAATATTATAAAGTTCCAAAACTCCACACTTAGAAGAATTTCCAAGTGAAACCAGTCAATGTTAGCCTATGGAAGGAAATTCAAGTTACTGGTAAGTACGGTTAGAATTACTTTTCAGGATCAGTACTGGGCTCAAAGATGCAGCACTGAGGTCTCTCCTGATAACAGGTGAGTAAATCGGAATTCGTAGTTCGGCTGATTTTAGAGGAATATTTGCACAATGATGAAGGAAGGGGTTGGGGCCTGAAGTGACATGTCTGCAAACACGCCCTGTGGCGCGTTTTAAGTTGGAGAATTAATTCCTCCTCAATCCCGAGGGTCCCTAGGGGCCAACTGGCCCACCAGATACCTCCAGTATGCGCCAGAGAGCTGCGTTGCAGAGAGGTGTTCAGAGGCCACGCCCCTTTTTACAACACTCTGCAACGCAGCTCCGTGGCGCTTACTAGAGGTACCTGGTGGGCTAGTTGGCCCCCAGGGACTCTCAGGATTGAAGAGGATTTAATTCCCCATCTTAAAACGCGCCACGGGGCCTGTTTGCACACATGTCACCTGAAGCCACGCCCCCTCCCATCACCACTGTGCAAACGCGCCCCGTGGCGCGTTTTAAGTTGGGGGATTAAGTCCCCTTGAATACTGAGGGTCCCTGGAGTCCAACTAGCCCACCATGTACCTCCAAAAAGCGCCACAGAGCTGCGTTGCAGAGAGGTGTAAAAAGGGGCGTGGCCTCTGTACACCTCTCTGCAATGCAGCCCCTGGCGCATACCCGGAGGTTCCTGGTGGGCTAGTTAGCCCCAGGGACCCCCAGTATTCAAGGGGAATTACTTCCTTCTTAAAACGCGCCAGGGGGTGCGTTTGCAGACTGCTGCAAGGCCTCCGGCACGATGCCGGTCTTTTTTTTTTTTTTTTTGTGTGCTTTTTTTTGCCCGGGGGGTCCTTGTGGGACCCCCTGAGCAGACCTAGTGGGTCAGGGTGTTTCTACCTTGCCCCCTTTGTGCGTTTTGCGCACTTGTTTCTTGTGCCTCGGTTCTACCGAGGGACAAAATGGCTGCCAACACTTCCTGATTTGGAGTGTTGACAGCCACTTGAAAGCCAATTAGCATGCAGCTCGTGATCGGGAGGGTGCGCGCAGGGTGCGCGAATCCGACGCGGCCATAGATATATATGTGATTTTCCTTTTGATTTTCTCAGGAACTACTGAACGGATTTACACCATTTAACAAAAAGGGTTCTTTCTGAACCAAGAACTACCTCTTTGCCAAATTTGGTGTAATTCCATTCAGCAGTTCGGGCTGTAGCCGTGGCTAAAGTTTCCTATGGGAAAATGAATGGGGAAAACACGTTTTGGGACCCCCCTTTTTTCTCGGCTCTTGCTTGACGAATCACCCCGAGACTTTCAGGGTAGGAGCGGACCGGAGCGGGCCACAAAGTTTGACAATTTCGCGAAGATTCGTCAACCGGCGCAAGAGTTATTTCAAATAGAATGTTGCGGATTTCCTATGGAAAATAGGTCCTAACTATCTACTGGCGACCGCCAGTAGATAATATATGTGTGTATATATATATATATATATATATATATATATATATATATGTATGTGTATATATATAGAAAATAAAAAAAACATAGGATTGAGGTACATAGACTTACAAATTTTCATTTAAAAAACCTTTGAAATTCACTGAAAAAACCATAGGTTTCAGGCACGTTATAGTTAGAAATTAGCATTTAAAAAACCATAGAAAATCACGCCTCGACATCGACCGGGACAGATAGCGTGTTCTGCCTGAAAAAACGTCTCAGACCTCCCAGAACCACTGGAGGCTGAGGGGAGAGCTTTGGTGGAAGAATTACCTCCCCAGGTCCCACTGGCTTCTTGCGGTCTTCTTTCTTCTCTTCCCTGCAGGCGAATCTTCTCCCCGTCACGCAAGGTTCGTCTGGAGATAGTCTTGCAGATGTCAGAGGCGGCAGGAAGGTGAGAAGATGGTAGACAAATAATACAGACCTCGTGGGGGGAGATGGCATTTTAATAAGGAAAAAAGCATTTTTCGTGTCAGGAAAAAACATCACTCAACAGAGCGAGAGAAGCAAAAAAGACTATTTTAAAGTTCTATACTGGCGAAAAAACCTAGAAAGGTCGAGTTCAACTCCAAGGGTCCAGTCAGAAGGAGCCAGAAAAAATGAGCTGAGGTAACTGCCTCTGGCTGAGCATGATGGGATATTGGAGGTCTCGCTGCTTTTAAAGACACAGCCTCCTTTTTTCTTCTGATTATATGGCAGCCTATGGGCTACATTGCCTTGCACTTCTTCATCTCGGTTTCTCACATAGCAGCAAAAGGGTTTGTGAAGGTTCTTTTTCTGTGCCCTTACAAAATTATTCAGGTACTGGGCGCATATTTCATTGCAACCTGTTCTTTTGGCATTCCAAGATGAAGAATTCTGGCCACTGTAGCCTTGTCCTTGGCTGCATTATGACTTTCTTAAGTGACTTTTCAAAGGCCTTCTCGAAGAAAGGTGAACTTCAGCACTTAAGAAGTTATATTGGATAAAGTGCTCCGGGGTCCCCGCAGATGGGCCGGGACTATTCAACGCTTATGACTATCATTGAAATAACCCTACGAGAGAACTGGAGTTACATGTAAGAAACTATACCATATCAATCATGCTACAAAACACTAAATGAATATTTAAATATTATACCACTTGTGTAAATAAGAATAAATCATCTTTATTATCATTAGTAGCAAAAATTAAACTACAGCCTATGTGCATAACACATTTGTGCAAAATTTGCATTTATTGACCCTAGCAGCAAAAATCATACCTGATCTTACTTGTTCCAATCTGCAAAAGTAGCGCAATTGTGCAAAATATGCTTAAACTCATAAAGTGCATAATGCATTGTATTTTCTGTTTAGTGCTATAGTTGTTTATCATTGCACTTGCAGCGACAGTGAGCTTAGTTTGAATGGCCATAATATTTTCTCTACAAGCGCATTTGCTATGACTCGTTCTATTTGGAATATAGCGGTTTTCTGAATATGCAAAACTTTTTTGGCTATTGATATATTGTGAGAATTTATATGTTTTATAGCAATGTACTAGTGCCCCTGTGGGCATTGTCGGATAATGTAGCCGCACCTTTCAGTCCTATAAATTGACGTGCAAAAAGTGAAACACAAAATAAAGACGAATAGAGAAAAATAAAGAGAAGTCATTGCTGCAGCTTGTTTCAAAACACCTTTCTGCAACACATAATGTGTTCACTTCTATATCTACAGTCCTGGTCACTTCTGTATCTATCTGTCATAGCGTAACTTGAAAATTCGTCTTTTAGAGATAGGTGTATAGATCCTCACTAGTATTGAGCCCGTGAGGAGTGTTGGTATCGAGATTTAAAATGCACCTTGTCTCCAACCGTCTAAATATTACTTCTCGGTTACCCCCTCGCCTTAATTTTGGCACCGTATTGATCTCAAAATATCTGAAGTGACGAAGATAGTTATTGTGGGATTCTTTAAAGTGGTGGGCTACCGGTTATGTAGAGTCTGAGTTAGTTATGGCTCTTATGTGCTGTAGTATTCGTTCTTGGTCTTGCAGTTTCGTGCTCCCAATGCAACGCAACTGGCATGTACATTCGAGAACATAAACTGCAAATTCAATTTTACAGGTGAGGAATTTTTCAATTTTAACAGGCCTGTCATGAAAAGGAGTATGGTACTGAATTGTATTAGTCCCAAATTGACAGGCTCTATTGGAATTGCGCTTAAAGAATTCTTTCTTGGATGTTAACCAGTTTCCTGTCTCAATATATTCAAGACTGCTCTTAACCAGCATGTTGCTCATGGCAACAGCTTTTCAAAAAGTAATTGCTGTTTTTTGGGGAGTTTTGATCCAATGTCAGGATCACTTAGAATGATCGGCCATTGTTTTCTAAGTATAGATCTAAGTTGCTGTTGATGTTTACTGTACGTCAGAACTGGCCTCATTCCTACTTCCATTGCTATTGGGGTAGCATTCTTTTTACAGCTAGTTTCCCCTCCAAATGACACTCTCCTTACTTTTCTCCTCAGTTTTCACTATAGACTGATCAATTGTGTGTATGGGATATCCCCGAGCCAGGAATCTTTTTTTAGATTCAAGTTGGGCTATTTTTAAATTGTCCTCCCGGCTACAAATTCTTTTTAACCTTAGCATTTCCCCGTACGGGATGCTATTGATTAAATGTCAGGGATGAAAGCTACTAGCATGAAGTACAGTGTTTTCCACTGTTTCCTTCCTTTGCAGTCGGGACTCAAGTTTATTGTTGATAAAAACTTGCACATCCAAAATGTCAACCGACTGCTTACTCCTAAGTGCTGTTAACTTCCAATTAACTGAGTTAAAATTGATACTGGTCACAAAGACTTCAGCGGTCTCCTGTGTTCTTCTCCACACTATAAACAAGTAGTCGGTGTAGCAGAGCCAACAAATTACATGCCTGTCCCAAATCTCGTTGTGGTCTACCATGAGTACCCGCTCCTTCCACCAGCCCATGTGTAAACACACGTAACTGGGGGAGAAGTAGGCACCCATGGCAACTCCACTTAACTGCTGAAATATTTTTGTTGATCAGGAAAAAATTGTTTTCCAAACATTTTATCATGAAAACCAACATCTTGCTGTGTTAATAAAGTTTTAAAGGCCTGCTCTTAAGAAAATGTTCAACAGCTCTTAGACCATCCTGATGGTTAATGCTCTCATAAAGAGGTCACGTCTAGTCATAAGAAGCTATTCTTGACTCCATGGGATATCATATCCTTTTTAAGAAGTTTCCTGTATCTTGGACAAAGGACGATAGGCTATGTGTGTGTGTGTGTGTGTGTGTGTGTGTGTGTGTGTGTATATATATATATATATATGTGTTGTGTGTGCGTGTATGTGTATATATGTGTGTATGCATGTGTGCGCGTATGCGTGTGCGTGTATATGCATCCGTGTGTGTATATATATATATATATATATATATATATATATATATATATATATGCGCGTGTGTATGCATGTGTGTATATATGTGTATGTATGCATGTGTGTATATTTGTGTGTATATTTGTATGTTTGTGTGTGTATATATGTGTGCGTGTGTATATTTGTGTGTATGTATATATTTGTAAATGTATGTGTGAACATTATATATATATTACACGCACACATATACTGGCGGTCGCCAGTAGATAGTTAGGACCTAGTTTCCATGGGAAAAGCGTTTTTTATTTTCCCAATAACTTTGGCGCCGGATGACGAATCTTCACGAAATTTTCAAAACTCATAGCCCGCTCTGGTCAGCTCCTGTCTTGAAAGTTTCGGGGTGATTCGGCAAGCGAGGGCCGAGAAAAAAGGGAGGTCCCAAAACGTGTTTTCTCCATGTTATTTTCCATAGGAAACTTTAGACACGGCTACAGCCGAAACTACTGAACGGATTTACCCCAAATTTGGCAAAAAGGTAGTGCTTGGCTCAAAGCGACCTTTTGTAAAATGGTGTAAATCCGTTCAGTGGTTGCTGAGAAATAAGAAAAATAAAAGTTTCAATATCTGGGCGGCGCCTAAGTCCCGTGCACGAGCTTCACTGTGATTGGCTGCGAACACTCCAAACCAGGAAGTGTTGGCAGCCATCTTGTGACTCGGTAGAACCCAGTCACTAGAAAAGAGAAAAACAATCGCGAAAAACAAGAAAAGGGGGCAGGGTAGAAACACCCTGAACCCCTAGGCCTGCTCAGGGGGTCCCACAAGAACCCCCAGGCCCCAAAAAAGCTTTTTTTTTTTAAACTGCGAAATTCGTGTAGGATTTGCAAATCCCGCCGTGAAAAAAAAACAAAAAACGAAGCGCGACTCCCGCGCTTCCTTGTATTGAAGCCCCCGGGTGGGCCAGCTCCCGGGGGCACTTAAAAACATGTGGGGGGGGCCCAATCCCCCCCACACTGCCCCGGGGACCGCCACCCCCAGGGCTAATTTTTAAATGGGTGGGGGGGCCTCCAAGGCCCCCAAGCCCCTGGGACCGCCACCCCCCGGGCTTTCATTAATTATTTGCGGAGGGCCACACGACTCCCCGCAGCCCCGGGGACCGCCACCCCCCCTGGGCTTGTTTTTAAAAAAAACTAAAAAAAACACGTGTGAGGGGGCTCGAGCCCCCCCACACGCCACCTCCCCGGGGCACTAAAATGCTAATTTGGGGGTCCGTTACGGAGCCCCGGGGACCATCACTCCCCGGGGCTTTGTAATTGAAGGGAGGGGGGCCACGCGGCCCCCCTCCTGGAGCCCGTGATGGCCCTGGGGACCGCCACCCCCCAGGGCCGGCTCCTGTAGTGTCCCGGGGTGCCCACCCCCGGGACACTGCTGTTTGCAATGGCAGGGCGGGAGTCGTACTCTGCTTTGGATTTTGGAAGCGAGAGCAGGAAACCTGCTCTCTTACAATATCCAAAGCAGATTGATTTTCCACACGGGGAGCTGCATGTCAGCAGCTCCCCATGTGGAAAAGCAATGCCAGCTCCTGCAGGACGCGGGGAGCCGGCGGGACCGTGGGGGCATTGGGGCTCCCCCCACGGTCCCCAACGGATAGGGCCTGCCCCGGGGGATGGGGTCCCCGGGGCTAGATGTGGCCCAGGAGGGCATTTGAAATGCATTTGATCAAGGCATTTGAAATGCCGAAACGCGTAGGTTTATCGTCTGCAAATGCCGAATGGATTTATTGATGCAACACGCCTAAGAAAACAATAATAAAAAAATCGCAAAAGAACCTGTGAGGAGTGCGGCCCGTTTTTCTGGGAAACCAGGATTGTGTGACATGAATAGCGGTTTGGTTTCAACCGCAGGAGCAACGCACCGCATATGAGCGCCACAAAGCTGATGACAAGGAAACCGGTTTGTTGGATATATATATATATATATATATATATTATCTACTGGCGGTCGCCAGTAGATAGTTATAGTTAAAACCTATTATCCATAGGAAATCCGCGACATTCTATTTGAAATAACGTTGGCGCCGGTTGACGAATCTTTGCGAACGTTTCCAACTTGTTGGGGCGCTCCGGTCCGCTCCTATCCTGAAAGTCTCAGGGTGATACGTCAAGCGGGGGCCGAGAAAAAAGGGGGGTCCCAAAACGCGTTTTCCCCATTCATTTTTCCATAGGAACCTTTAGTCGCAGCTACAGCCCGAACTGCTGAACGGAATTACACCAAATTTGGCAAAGAGGTAGCCCTTGGTTCAGTGTCGTGCCTTTGCTTAAATGGTGTAAATCCGTTCAGTAGTTCCTGAGAAAATCAAAAGTAAAATCACATATATATCTGGGCGGAGCCTAACCACACATGTCATCGTGAGATCTGATTGGCTGTCAGCACTTCATCCTGGAATTGCTGGCAGCCATCTTGGGACCAATATAAATGATAGTACCTCATTGAAATGCATTGTAGTGAATAGAAGATTTTGAGGGTCACCAAAAGGAGAACTATAAAGGGTGATAACAGGCTTTAGTTACATTAGAATTTATTTGTTGATGGTACCATACTAATTTTAGGAATTGTGGTGTATTCTAAGGTGATTTTACCATGTGAAAACCTTCTGCTGGGAAATCATGAATCATGTTTGAGAGAACACTATTTTCTCATGCTTGTCCCATGGAGGTTTGGAAGGTGCTCCAGAAGCTAAAATGAGAGCATATTTTCTGTAAATTCACATTATCTTTCTCACTCATGTGAGAATGAAGTCTGACATTCTCAGTAAAACATGTACATCCAACAAGGGCAGAGACTGTCAGTTGATTCCTTTGTGTTCTACTGCAGCTTCCCAGAGTGTTCTAAAGAACAACTAGAGTGCTAACAGCCTTACTTATGACAAAAGTATGGCACACCTGAAGCCATCTTGATTGGAATAAACTGGTACCACTTAAAACATTTAATTTAAAAAGGAACAAAAATGAGGGGGTTCATTTTGTCATAGAAATTATGGTTAGGGCTGTAGAAAGAAAAATTAGGACATATTTCAAGTGTGATCTCAAATATCTTCCTGTTATATTTCAACAGGAGCAGCCTGCCAGTTGATGCCTTTGTGTTCTACTGCAGCTTCCCAGAGTGTTCTAAAGAACAACTAGAGCGCTAACAGCCTTACTTATGACAAAAGTATGGCACACCTGAAGCCATCTTGATTGGAATAAACCGGTAACACTTAAAACATTTAATTTAAAAAGGAACAAAATGAGGGGTTCTTTTTGAAATAGAAATTATGGTTAGTGCTGCAGAAAGAAAAATTAGGGCATGTTTTAAGTGAGATCTCATATCCTCTTCTATTTCATTAGAAAATTCTGACATGCAGACTGAAACAATCACTTTCAATACCAGCAGCAGACTACCAGTTAACTCCCTGGTGAGCAGTAGCTTTACTCCAGTGATCTAATGAGCAACTAGAGTGCTAACATTCTGAATTTATGGCAGATGACACATCTGAATGCCTTCTTGGGAATCAAAGTAAAAAACTGAAAGCATTTCCTACTGAGAAGACTGCAGTAAATGAAGAAATTAGGAAACTTCATAACTAAGAAGTCTTCCAAGATGGCCACCAGTGAAAAAAGAGCCCAAATGTAGCACAAATATTACCCAGATGTAGCCCACATATAGCCCAATGACAAAACTGTGCAAAACACTTTTTATTTTTAGTTTTTTTGCAGTTTTATGTAGTGCAGACTGGTCAGGTATTGGAGCATTGCATCTTAAAACATGACCCCCTACACTACAAAAACACCACTGCACTACCTTAAACCCTAAAACACTACCCCCAGCACGACCCCTACACTACACAAGCACCACTGCACTATCCTAAACCCTAAAACACTACCCCCAGCACGACCCCTACACTACCCAAACACCACTGCACTAACCTAAATCCTAAAACACTACCACCAGCATGACCCCTACACTACCCAAACACCACTGCACTACCCTAAAACATGACCCCCTACACTACACAAACACCACTGCACTAGCCTAAACCCTAAAACACTACCCCCAGCACGACCCCTACACTGCCCGAACACCACTGCACTGCCCTAAACCCTGAAACACCAGCCCCTGCATGACCCCCTACACTGCCCGAACACCACTGCACTGCCCTAAACCCTGAAACACCACCCCTAGCACGACCCCCTACACTGCCCGAACACCACTGCACTGCCCTAAACCCTGAAACACCACCCCCTTCACGACCCCCTACACTGCCCTAACACCACTGCACTGCCCTAAACCCTAAAACACCACCCCCAGCATGACCCCCTACACTGCCCGAACACCACTGCACTGCCCTAAACCCTGAAACACTACCCCCAGCAAGACCCCCTACACTGCCAGAACACCACTGCACTGCCCTAAACCTTGAAACATCACCCCCAGCAAGACCCCCTACACTGCCCGAACACCACTGACCTAAACCCTGAAACACCACCCCCAGCACGACCCCCTACACTGCCCGAATACCACTGCACTGCCCTAAACCCTGAAACACTACCCCCAGCATGACCCCCTACACTGCCCGAACACCACTGCTCTGCCCAAAACCCTGAAACACCAGCCCCAGCACGACCCCCTACACTGCCCGAACACCACTGCACTACCCTAAACCCTGAAACATCACCCCCAGCATGACCCCCTACACTGCCCGAGCACCACTGCACTGCCCTAAACCCTGAAACACCAGCCCCAGCACGACCCCCTACACTGCCCGAACACCACTGCACTGCCCTAAACCCTAAAACACCAGCCCCAGCACGACCGCCTACACTGCCCGAACACCACTGCACTGCCCTAAACCCTGAAACACCAGCCCCAGCACGACCCCCTACACTGCCCGAACACCACTGCCCTAAACCGTGAAACACCAGCCTCAGCACGACCCCCTACACTGCCTGAACACCACTGCACTGCCCTGAACCCTGAAACACCAGCCCCAGCACAACACCCTACACTGCCCGAACACCACTGCACTGCCCTAAACCCTGAAACACCACCCCGTGCATGACCCCCTACACTGCCCGAACACCACTGCACTGCCCTAAACCCTGAAACACCACCCCCAGCGCGACCCCCTACACTGCCCGAACACCACTGCACTGCCCTAAACCCTGAAAAACCAGCCCCAGCACAACCCCCTACACTGCCCGCACACAACTGCACTGCCCTAAACCCTGAAACACCAGCCCCAGCACAACCGCCTACACTGCCCGAAAACTACTGCACTGCCCTAAACCCTGAAACACCACCCCCAGCAAGACTACCTACTAAGCCTGGGCGTAGTTCGCGAAGTAGCGCTACGCGAAGCTACGCAAAGTGCAGTTCGCACTACGCGAGCTACGCGTAGTAGTGCACTGTTCGCAATGATTGCACAGTGCCGGATGCTTGTCCGCACTGTGCAATCATTGAAAACGGCATCTTGCACAGTGCGAGCTGTCTTTTACTGCCGCTCGAGTAGATTTTTACTCGAGCGGCAGCTTTCTCAACGCGGACTGGTAGTTTCTCACCGCGAGCGGTCGCGAGCATACGCGACCACTCGCAATGAGAAACCTGACCTCCCCGCGTTGAGAATCTCGCCGGGAGGTTTATTTTCCACGCTCGCGATCGGCAACTTGATGTTGCTGATCGCGAACGAGGAAAAAGTCTCGCCGGGATATCATTTTGCTTGCTCGCGGTCGCCAACTTGACGTTGAGGACCGCGAGCAAGCACAAATATGACCGCTACGCTATGCGTGTTTGCACTGTGCTACGTGCAACTCGCGTTGTGCGAAGTAGCGCAAACTTCGCAAACTACGCGAGCGTAGCGTAGTGCTTTGCCCAGGGTTACTACCTACACTGGCCGAACACCACTGCACTGCCCTAAACCCTGAAACACCACCCCCTGCACGACCCCTACACTGCCCAAACACTACTGCACTGCCCTAAACCCTAAAACACCACCCCTCAGCACGACACCCTACACTGCCCGAACACCACTGCACTGCCCTAAACCCTGAAACACCACCCCAGCACGACCCCCTACACTGCACGAACACCACTGCACTAAACCCTGAAACACCACCCCTGCACGACCCCCTACACTGCCGGAACACCACTGCACTGCCCTAAACCCTGAAACACCACCCCAGCACGACCCCTACACTGCCCTAACACCACTGCACTGCCATAAACACTGAAACATCACCCCCAGCACAACCCCCTACACTGCCTGAGCACCATTGCTCTGCCCTAAACCCTGAAACACTAGCCCCAGCACGACCCCCTACACTGCCCGAACACCACTGCACTGCCCTAAACCCTGAAACACCACCCCAGCACGACCCCCTACACTGCCCGAACACCACTGCACTGCCCTAAACCCTGAAACACCAGCCCCAGCAAGACCCCTACACTGCCCGAACACCACTGCATTGCCCTAAACCCTGAAACACCAGCCCCAACACGACCCCCTACACTGCCCGAACACCACTGCACTGCCCTAAACCCTGAAACACCAGCCCCAGCACGCCCCCCTACACTGCCCGAACACCACTGCACTGCCCTAAACCCTGAAACACCAGCCCCAGCACGACCCCCTACACTGCACGAACACCACTGCACTGCCCTAAACCCTGAAACACCAGCCCCAGCACCACCCCCTACAATGCCCGAACACCACTGTACTGCCCTAAACCCTGAAACACCACCCCCTGCACCGCCCCCTACACTGCCCGAACACCACTGCACTGCCCTAAACCCTGAAACACCACCCCCAAGACGACCCCCTACACTGCCCGAACACCACTGCCCTAAACCCTAAAACACCACCCCCAGCACGACCCCCTACACTGCCCGAACACCACTGCACTGCCCTAAACCCTAGAACACTACCCCCAGCATGACCCGCTACACTACCCGAACACCACTGCACTACCCTAAACCCTGAAACACCACCCCCTGCACGACCCCCTACACTGCCCGAACACCACTGCACTGCCCTAAACCCTGAAACACCACCCCCTGCATCACCCCCTACACTGCCCGAACACCACTGCACTGCCCTAAACCCTGAAACACCACCCCCTGCACCGCCCCCTACACTGCCCGAACACCACTGCACTGCCCTAAACCCTGAAACACCACCCCCAGCATGACCCCCTTTACTGCTCGAACACCACTGCACTGCCCTAAACCCTGAAACACCACCCCCAGCATGACCCCCTACACTGCCCGAACACCACTGCCCTAAACCCTGAAACACCACCCCTGCACGACCCCCTACACTGCCCGAACACCACTGTACTGCCCTAAACCCTGAAACACCACCCCTGCACGACCCCCTACACTGCCCGAACACCACTGCACTGCCCTAAACCCTGAAACACCACCCCCAAGACGACCCCCTACACTGCCCGAACACCACTGCCCTAAACCCTAAAACACCACCCCCAGCACGACCCCCTACACTGCCCGAACACCACTGCACTGCCCTAAACCCTAAAACACTACCCCCAGCATGACCCTCTACACTACCCGAACACCACTGCACTACCCTAAACCCTAAAACCCTCCCCCCAGCACGACCCCCTACACTACCCGAACACGACTGCACTGCCCTAAACCCTAAAACACTCCCCCCAGCACGACCCCCTTTACTGCCCAAACACTACTGCACTGCCCTAAACCCTGAAACACCACCCCTCAGCACGACACCCTACACTGCCCGAACACCACTGCACTGCCCTAAACCCTAAAACACCACCCCCAGCACGACCCCCTACACTGCCCGAACACCACTGCACTGCCCTAAACCCTAGAACACTACCCCCAGCACGACCCCCTACACTACCTAAACACCACTGCACTGCCCTAAACCCTAAAACACTACCCCCGCATGACCCCCTACACTATCCAAATACCAATGCACTACCCTAATCCCTAAAACAATACCCCCCGCACGACTCCCTACACTACCCAAAGACCACTGCACTACCCTAAACCCTAAAACACGACCTCCTACACTACACAAACACCACTGCACTACCCTAAACCCTAAAAAACTACCCCAGCACGAACCCCTACACTACCCAAACACCACTGCACTACCCTAAACCCTAAAACACTACCCCCAGCAGTACCCCCTACGCTACCCAAACACCACTGCACTACCCTAAACCCTAAAACACTACCCCCAGCAGTACCCCCTACACTACCCAAACACCACTGCACTACCCTAAACCCTAAAACCCTAACCCCCAGCATGACCCCCTACACTACCCAAACACCACTGTACTACCCTAAACCCTAAAACACTCCCCCAGCACGACTCCCTACACTACCCAAACACCACTGCACTACCCTAAACCCTAAATCTACCCCCAGCATGACCCCCTACACTACACAAACACCACTGCACTACCCTAAACCCTAAAACAGTACCCCCAGCACGACCCTCTTCACTACCTAAACACAACTGCACAATTTGTTACAGGCGTTGCAACGCAGGCCTGTGGTGCTTACTGGAAGTACCTGGTGGGCTAGTTGGGCCCCAGGGTCTCTCAGGATTCAAGGTGACCTAATCCCCCAACTTAAAACGCGCCACGGGGCGCGTTTGCACAGTGGTGAAGGGAGGGGGCGGGGCCTCAGGTGACATGTGCGCAAACACGCCCTGTGGTGCGTTTTAAGTTGGGGAGTTAATTCCCTTTGAATCCTGGGGGCCAACTAGCCCACCAGGTACCTTCAGTAAGCACAACAGAGTTGCGTTGCAGAGAGGTGAAAAAAGGTGCGTGGCCTCGGAACGCCTCTTTGCAACTCAGCTCTGTGGTCCTAACTGTAGGTACCTGGGGGGCTAGTTGGGCCCCAGGGACCCTCAGGATTCACGGGGACTTAATCCCGCAACTTAAAACGCGCCACGGGGCGCGTTTGCACACATGTCACCTCAGGCCCCCCCTCCCTTCACCTCTGTGCAAACGCGCACTGGCTCTGGTTAGTCAGTCAGTTACCACCAGTACCCGTCTGAAAAAGTTATGGGCACAGGATGATTTTGCAACAAGGCCTCTTTCTGCTCCTCTGTTGGTTCTTTCTGCACATCTTTTGCTTCTTTCTGTGCGTTTTTCTTCTTTCTTCACATGTCCTACCTCTGTTGGCATAGTTAGAAACTAGCATTTAAAAAACCTTTGAAATTCACTTAAAAAATCATAGGTTTCAGGCACGTTATAGTTAGAAATTAGCATTTAAAAAACCTTTGAAATTCACTGAAAAAAACATAGGTTTCAGGCACGTTATAGTTAGAAATTAGCATTTAAAAAACCTTTGAAATTCACTGAAAAAAACCATAGGTTTCAGGCACGTTATAGTTAGAAATTAGCATTTAAAAAACCTTTGAAATTCACTGAAAAAACCATAGGTTTCAGACACATTATAGTTAGAAATTAGCATTTAAAAAACCTTTGAAATTCACTGAAAAAACCATAGGTTTTAGGGACAGTTCTAGTTAGTTGGACATTGCACTCGCACAAAACCCGTGAAATTCCCTGTTATAGTTAGTTCAGCTAACTATAACTCGCGCCCCGCAATGCACTGCTGATGACGTCACATATTACATCACTCATGACATGGTCAGTGACATCACTGATGACATCACTGATGACATCTCAAATGACATCACTGATGACATCATCCATGTGATAATTTCATGCATCTTCTCACACCCTAATATAACTTTTGATACACCCACTCTAAATTACAGACTGCCATTCTCAAAACCATAGACACTCCAACACCAAAAACTACATACCCGCTCACTGATTCTTAGGTCTACACACACATCCACTCACTCACCTGTACAGTCACTCATACTTACAGTCACTCAGTACAGGGCTATCATATGCACTCATACACCTATATAAACACTCACACACCGCCACTCATCCATAGAGGTACTCACACACCTAGTCAGTCATGCAAAAATTAATCACACACCCATTTACTCACCTATACAGTTATACACACACCAGCTCACTTACTCATACAAATACTAGCACATTCTTACGCTCTTATACAATAACTGATACAAGCACACACGCATCCATACAGCCACTCTCACAATAACACACTCTCACTTATAGCCATTTAAATACTCTAACACACATATATACTGCCTTTTACATATGTAGTTACTCGCACATGTACCACTGAGATATACATTCACTCACTAACACACCCATACACACACTCACCCACCCAAGCAGTCCATCACAGATGCACTCTTGAAATCATGCACCCAGTGAATCACCCACTCACACATCTATGTATAGAGTCACACACACCCCACCCACACAAACACTCAGGCAGCCATACAGATACTCAGAGAACCAATCAATAACCCATATAGACACTCATGTAGCTATTCGCAAATCCATGCATCCACTTACACACCAACAAACAGACGGATACAGACATTCACACAGTTTAGTCACTAACCCATGCATTCAGTAAGATACGTTAAATCACTCACTTGTAGAGTCAGTCACTCACGTACTAAATCATCCATTCAGACACTTATACACCCACTCATTCTTCAATACGCCTTTCCCTATATATATTAAACATATTTAAACTTTACAGAAACACAGTCACTGGATGATGTCATCAGTGATGTCATTTGAGATGTCATCAGTGATGTCGTCAGTGATGTCACTGACCATGTCATGAGTGATGTAATATGTGACGTCATCAGCAGTGCATTGCGGGGGCGCGAGTTATAGTTAGCTGAACTAACTATAACAGGGGAATTTCACGGGTTTTGTACGAGTGCAATGTCCAACTAACTATAACTGTCCCTAAAACCTATGGTTTTTTCAGTGAATATATATATATATATATATATAATCTACTGGCGGTCGACCAGTAGATAGTTATAGTTAGGACCTAGTTCCCATAGGAAACTCATTTTTTGTTTTCTCAATATCTTTGGCGGCGCTTCACGAATCTTCGCGAAATTTTCAAAAATCGTAGCCCGCTCCGGTCAGCTCCTGTCTTGAAAGTTTCGGGGTGATTCGATAGCGGGGGCCGAGAAAAAAGGGGGATCCCAAAACTTGTTTTCTCCATGTTAATTCCCATAGGAAACTTTAGACAAAGCTACAGCCCAAACTGCTGAACGGAATTACACCAAACTTGGCAAAAGGTAGCCCTTGGTTCAGAAAGAGACTTTTTTGTTAAATGGTGTAAATTCGTTCAGTAATTCCAGAGAAATTAAAAAAATAAGTCAAAAAATCAATTTCCCATAGGAAACTTTATGCAAGGCTACAGCCGAAGCTATCCGAACGGATTTACCCTCAAATTTGGCAAAAAGGTACTGCTTGGCTCAGAAAGCGACCTTTTTAAAAATGGTGTAAATCCGTTTAGTAGTTGCTGAGAAAATCAAAAATAAAAGTTTCAATATTTAGAGGCATGGAGGATCCGCGGAGCCTCCCGACCACGAGCTTTATTCTAATTGGCTGTCAACACGCCAAACCAGGAAGTGTTGGCAGCAAGAAAACAGAAAAACAGTTGCGTAAAACAAGAAAAGGGGTCAGGGTAGAAACAGCCTGACCCCCTAGGCCTGCTCAGGGGGTCCCACAAGGACCCCCAGGGCCCAAATAAGCATTTAATAAAAAAAAAAAAGAATTGGCAAAATGCGCGCCGGATCCACGAATCCGGGCGCGAAACAAAAAAAAACAAAGCGCGGACTTCCGCGCTTCGTTATTAATTAACCCCCGGGTGGGCCAAGTCCCGGGGGCATGTAAAAAAATGTGTGTGGGGGGCCCCAATCCCCCCACACTCCTGGGGGACCACCACCCCCCGGGGCTTTGCACAAATATTTGCGGGGGGCACATGGCCCCCCCGCAGCCCCGGGGACCAACACCCCCCGGGGCTTTATTTTTTTATGTGTCGGGGGCCTCCAAGCCCCCCCCAAGCCCCGGGGACCGCCACCCCCCGGGGCTTTCATTAATAAATTTGTGGGGGGCACACAGCCCCCCCACTGCCCCGGGGACCGCCACCCCCCGGGGCTCTTATTTTTTTAATAATACCTGTGTGGGGGGGCTCGAGCCCCCCCACACGCCCCGGGGACCGCCACCTCCCCGGGGCTCTAATTATTCAAATTTGGAGATCCGCGACGGACCCCCAAGCCCGGGGGACCACCACCTCCCCGGGGCTTTGCCAATGGCGGGCGTTGGGCCATGCAGCCCCCCTCCTGGAGCCAGTGATTTCCTGGGGACTGCCACCCCCCAGGGCCGGCTCCTGCAGTGTCCCGGGGTGCCCACCCCCGGGACACTGCTGTTTGCTATGGCAGGACGGGAGTCTCGCGGCTCCCGTCCTGCCATAGCAAACTCGCTTTGCTTCATTGAAGCGAGAGCAGGGAAACCTACTCTCGCTTCAATGAAGCAAAGCAGAATTTCTTTTCCACAAGGGGAGCTGCATGTCAGCAGCTCCCCATGTGGAAAAGCAATGCCGGCTCCCGCAGGATGCGGGGAGCCGGCGGGACCGTGGGGGCATTCGGGCTCCCCCCACGGTCCCCAACGGAGAGGGCCAGCCCCGGGGGATGGGGTCCCCGGGGCTAGAAGTGGCCCTGGAGGGGGGCCACGCGGTCCCCCTCCCACAAAAGTGCATATGATAGTCCTGTACTGAGTGACCGTAAGTATGAGTGACTGTACGGGTGAGTGAGTGGATGTGTGTGTAGACCTAAGAATCAGTGAGTGTGTATGTAGTTATTGGTGTTGGAGTGTCTATGGTTTTGAGAATGGCAGTCTGTAATTTAGAGTGGGTGTATCAAAAGTTATATTAGGGTGTGAGAAGATGCATGAAATTATCACATGGATGATGTCATCAGTGATGTCATTTGAGATGTCATCAGTGATGTCATCAGTGATGTAATATGTGACGTCATCAGCAGTGCATTGCGGGGGCGCGAGTTATAGTTAGCTGAACTAACTATAACGGGGGAATTTCACTGGTTTTGTACGAGTGAAATGTCCAACTAACTATAACTGTCCCTAAAACCTATGGTTTTTTCAGTGAATATATATATGTGTGTGTGTTCATGTGTGTGTTCATATACTTGTACTGGGTGCTCCCTTGTGTCTGGACAAAGCTCTACCTCTCTGAAGAGCTCTAATGAGAGCGAAATACGTGTCAGGGGTTGCTTTTATTCATTTCAGGTTGGCTTGGATGGTATTTTACCAATCCAAAGCTGTAATACTGTGCCTGGAGTGGTAAAAAGCTTTGGCCATTTTACAGCTCTGCATGGATAGCACTGGGCTAATCCTATGCTTAAAGACTTTGCTGTAGAAATGGTAAAAGACTTTGTCCCTTTCTATCCCGGCGTGGATGGCACTGTGCTAATCCAATGCTTAAAGACTTTGATAGAAAAGCAGACATTTGAGGTGAGAAAATTTAGTGTTGCTGGTGTTGAGGGTGCTCTATACAGGAGCTGCTTTCCACCTAAACTTGAGAACTACCCAGAGTTCTCTGCTTCTTTTTTGCATATATGTGTCTGTATATATGTGTATGTATGTATGTTTGTGTGTGCGCGCGTGTGTGTGTGTGTGTGTGTGTGTGTGTGTGTGTGTGTGTATATATATATGTGTGTGTATATATATATATATATATATATATATGTACACTTATTGTGGGTATGACTATGTATACCTACAGTATGAGCTATGGAGATTTGAGCACTGTTGCTCATCATTTTTGGAGGATTCTTATCTGGATAATTGACATCTTTCTGTCTCTTCTGGTTGTATGCGGTATGGACCCTTGTAGTGCTCATTTGTCTGACATGATTACTTTTTTCAAGGATCGGGACCCTATTAATGATCCTGGGGTTAATGTCTTTTTTCCAAGGACAGGTTGGAGTTTTTCATCAACCTTTTTCTTGTTTTCTACTTCCCGCTCTTGCGGTGAATACATTTATTATCCCCAATTCTAATGTGGATGTGTTTGGAGAGCCCTTTTTCTCTGTTTCTCAGGATGTTTTTCCCTCAACTATTCTTTGCTGAGGGGGAGACTTTAGAGTTCACAACATTCGCTATTGCCTCTGGTTCTTCTGTCCATAGGCTGATATCACCCTTTGGGGGTCAGGTATTTTGCTCATGCTATTGACTGTGCCTTCTGGCACTGTGTTGTTCCGCCACTCTTGGTGCTGGGATTTTCTTTGATCCATAACTGCAGGGTTGTTTTCATTGACATTGCCTGTGGTCCTTGCCACAGTTTTTATAAGGAGCTCATGCTCTTGTTCATCTAATTCCTGTGCCCGTCTGGTCTGTTACTAATTTTGACCAGCTGGAGCTCTCTGAGAATTTTTGTACAATTTGTTCGCAGACCCTCCATCCGGGTGGGTATAGCTATGGTATTTGATTCAAAGTTAAGGAAACTGTGGCTAGATGTCTCTAGCAAATGAACAAGTTATCTTACTTCGGTAAAGCATTATCTGGTAGAGACATAGTCTAGCCGCAGATTCCTTAACGCCCTACCCATCCTCCCCGCGAATGATTTGCAGTGTAAGAGGGGTTTCCTTTTACAACCATGGTCTATACACCGGTGGTCAGTGTCTCAAGTAGCCAAGTGCTTCCTTTTGCAACCCTGGTTTATACACCGGTGGCCAGTGTCTGAAGTAGCTAAGTGCTTCATCGATCCATTTGATCTTTCCTTATGGACCTTGTTTGAGAATAAAGGTTTTACCCCTTTTCAGCACTGGTTGTATTCACCAGTGATCACTCTTTCATGTAGTTGTGTGATACACCAACCCTTAGGTCTTACCTTGTAGATCTTGGCTTGGTATTGCCATACCATTCAATTATGTTTTCCAGTTATTCTATTCAATAGAGACATCTAGCCGCAGTTTCATTAACTTTTGAATTCTCCCCAGGCAGCTTACTGTATCCGGAAACTTTTCTCAGCAGTACCTCTGCGCGATGTCCTCTCCGGATATAACTTCAACGAAGCCATAAAAGTCCCCTCTGGCACTCCGACGTCAATTTCTTCTTTTTCCACGCGGATCCGAAGTAGCATATCTCTAGCCGTTTTCGGCCTGCTATGACGAGCTTTCTCGTCTGAGACAGTGTGCTAAATTCCTTATGCCCTCTGGGTTTAAATCTTGTGGGTCCTGTGCTCGCCATATGTCTAGTGCGGACCCACATCCTATCTGTATGTGGTGCTTGAGTGAGCATCACGAGGCCGACGTGTGACGCCTGCCAGCGGTTGAAACTGAATGCCCTGCGGGAGCGAATCATGAAACTTCTGATGGCGCGGTTGTCGTGGACTTCTACCTCCTTGCGGCGTCGATTATCCTCCCGATCCAGGGGTCATTCCTGTGAGCGCCGCTCTTCTCCCAGTGGTAAACGGCAGCGGTCCCAGTCTCCGACTACCTCTCGGTAAGCGGCGTTGTAAGAAATCGAAGTCCCGGGCCTCCATGACTTCTTTGACTCGCGGGGACCATGGCTCTCCTACTTCTGCTCTGGCGTCGCTCCTGCGCTTCCTGCCCTTTCCTGGAGCCGGGGCGACCTGGAATCGGATGTAAGAGTACTATCAGGCTCTTCATCTTGTCTTTGGGCCCTCATCTACCTCTGGAGCGCCTGCTGTCCCCAAGGAGATTGTAGGTGCAATAACTGCGCCATCGCCTACGGGTTTGCCATTGGTGGCGGTTCCAGTCTCGGACACAGATACGTCGGTGCACGGTGTTTCGGGACCCCCACCAGTGACTTCAGTCAACTCCGACGTAGCGTTGGTTGCCCCACCGGTGCCGATATCCACGGTGCTGTAAGACTGAGTCGGTGCACGGCGCAGAGTGCGCTTTGTGGGGTCGACTTTGCCTCGGCCGATGTTTTTCCCCCTTCCCAGGCGGACGTTAGGTCGGCGCTGTCCGTCACCGGTTATGGAGCCATTTTCGACGCTGATGGTTTCCGTGAGGGTTTCACAAGACCAATTAAAGGAAGAATGTGGGATACCCCCCTTGGAGCAGCAAATACTTGTGGCTCCTCCTATGTTGGGCAGCTGGATTGCTGAGCTGGGTGAAGCCAGCGGGCTAGATTTATCCCCTGCTTCATCTGTTATCGCCTCCTGGCCTTTCTTCGGAAGCCAGTTCTATTTTGGCAGAAGTTTTGAGAAGAGTGGCTGATGTATTACATCCCACTCTGCCTACTGTGGAGAAGGCTATGGACCCTCTCATGGAGGTCCTTCACCCAGTCGAGAGTTGAACCAGTACTCCCCATTTGCGAGGCATTGTCTGATATTTTATTGGGGGCATGGGCAAAGCCTTAGTCAGGTGTACCAGTGGACTGTACTATTGCCCACAAATACCGCCCTGCCTCTGGGGATCTTGCTTGCCTTATACGACAGCCGACCCACCGCAGCTTCTTGGTACAGACCATTACAGCATCCCCTGAGGTGGAGAATCTTCCCCACACTCTCCTTGATAAGGAGTCCAGGATGCAGGATTCTAGCAGAAAACGCATTCTAGTGCAGCATTACGCACCACCAACACTATTTGCGTCCTCTGAAGTTTTCTCCATGCCTTGTGGGACTCCCAGGCACAGCTTTTACTCTTGTTCCCAGAGGCTAACAAGGACGAGGTGACGAAATTGATCGTTGATGGTCGCCAGGCGAGTAAACTGCTCATCACCTGTGGAATGGACTCCACCGATTCCATTGGTCAAGCCATGGCGTCGGCTGTGGCATTGCACAGCCACGCCTGGCTTCAGGCATCTGGATTTTCAGTCTCTGTCCAGTCATCCTTGCTTGACATGCCATTTGATGGGGTTCATGTTTTTGGAGTCTAAGCAGATGCAGCCTTACGTAGATTTCAGGCTAGCCGAGGCGGGCCATACCCGTAGCTTGCCCCTTCCCGGATTCTTCCTTGTTATTGCAACACCATATATGCGTTGTGGTGTCGGTCGCCAGATCAGTGTCTTACCAGTCCTTGGTTCTGCTTTGTAACCATGTAGAAGGCCCTACTCCACTTGCCGGTGGGTTCCTTGCATGTCCCTTATCAAGCGATTTTCTTTGGCATTGTGTGATATGTGCGATACTGGCCACTCAGGCTTATTGCCCCTCCTGGGCTGTGGCTCAGGACTTGTTATGCTTCCCCTTTTTATTGCGTTCCCGGTTCAATTACTTGGCAGCCTTTTTTCCCCCCCTTGTGTTTTCTATCACATATCCATGGTACGCAGGCTTGGCTCTACACTCTATTGGAGTGGTCTCCTTCTGTCCTTCAATTGTGTCAATGGCGGCATGTTTTTTCTGCAAAGGATTATCTGATAGTTACTTCTAGCTGCAGATTCCTTACCTTTGAATTTTCCTGGCGTCCGGCTGGATCCGGAAACTTTTGCTGAGAAATACCCCTTGCGCGAGACGTCTGGTGGCTCCATTCGGCTCCGCGTGACGTCGTTGGCGTCGGTTATGACGTCGAGGTGCCTATATAAGTGCCACCCAGGCGCGCAGACGTCAGTTCTTTTCTTTCCGCAACAATTAAGCTCCGACCGGGAAGAGCTTCCCCTCTGCCGCTTTTTGGCAGGCTTTTTCTCGACTTTTGTCGAAATTGTGGGAATCAACTTCGTGTGCGAGGGATGTCTTCAAGGAAGACTGGTTTCAAATCATGCAGGACTTGTTGCCGCATGATGTTGGTTACCATTCTCCACCGCGTATGAATTTGGTGTCTCGAACGTGACCACGATACGAAGTCGTGTTCGGACTGTCTGGCGATGGCTCTGAACACCTTGAGGGAGCGAGCGATGAAGTTACTCGCGGCCCTGCAGTCGACACCGTCAAGAGAGACTCAGAGGAGGTCACGGTCCTGTTAGAAGAAGAGGAGGTCGTGGGATCGCTCCCGGATCCCCTAAGTCCTCTTCCTCTCATTTGAGGTCCGAGTAGGCCTTTCGTTCCCCCCCCCCCCCCCCCCCTTTCCGGGAGCCGGAGCGACTCCCGCGCAAATAAAAGAATTTTACGAGGCCATGCGCTGCGTATTTGAGCGGAAAGACCACGCTGGAGACCCTTCGGGCCCCGCGTGGTCGGAAGGGGCTCCAATGGGTTCAACGCCCTTGGCTCTTGCCACCATGCCGGTGGGGCCTCCGGGATCCGGATCCGGTTGGATGCCGGCCGTGCCAACGCAACCTTCCCCGTGTCGAACCCGAAGTCGGTGCCTGCGACGTCGCCGATGCTTTCGGTGGTGCAAGCCCCATCCTCATCCCTGACACGGAGCTGGAACGGCGTCGATTTACGCCTGTTCCGATGTCGACAGAACCCAGAGGTTCCATGTTGTTGCCTGAGCACTTTGAAGACGTGCTAGGCTCAGGAGAGGAATGGGAGGGGTCTGGGGACCCTCTTGAGAACCAGGATGTCTGAGTAGAATTTGGATTGGTATGGGGAACTTGGGGAGGCCAGTGGTCTGGATACTTCTCCAGATACTGGCATGCTCTCACCTCCTATGGTGGCTACAGAGGAGGGAGTGTCCTATGCCATGGTGGTAAAGAGGGCAGCTGAGGTCATGGGACTGTAGCTGCCATCCGTGTGTCAGGACTAATCACTTGACTGAGGTGCTTCAACCTGGGGCTTCCACTTCCGAACCCCTGTTGCCCTTTAATGAGGCACTTGCGGACGTCCTTCTAGGAACTTGATCCAAACCTAGCACAGGGGCTCCTGTGAATAGGACGTTGCACGCCGCCATCGCCCAGTTCCGGACGACCCAAAGTTCCTTAGCCAACACCCCACCCCAGAGAGTTTGGTGGTGCAGGCCTCTACGTCCCAAGGCACATTCCCTTCCGCCCCTCCGGATAGGGAATCCAAGAGGTTGGACTCACTTGGGAAGATGTTTTCTTCCTCCAGCCTTGCATTGCGGTCGGTGAATACTGCATGCTTGTTGGGCCGTTTCTCCCGTTCCCTTTGGGAGACGGTTGCGCAAGTGTTGCCACAAGTCCCGGAGGAGGCCTGGGCTGTGCTCTTCCAAGCTGCCAGACTGGAGGGTTGTAGCAAAATTCACCATACTGTGTGGGTTAGATACGACCAATTCGCTGGGCGTTGTCCTAGCTAATTTGATGGACATGCCTTTCGATGGAACCCGCCTTTTTGGGGAAAAGGCAGACTCTGCTGTGGTCGGGTTCAAGGACTCTCGTGCTACGGACAGATCCTTGGGCCTTTCCTCCACTCCTCGTGGCCAGTCTTCCTTTCGCCCCTTTCGTGGCAACGGAAGGGGTTTCCAGCCGTGTCAGCCCTACCCTAGCAACCATCCCGCACAGACTGCCCAAGCAGTGCGTGGAAGCGGTGCATTCTGATCTCGGGAATGGAGGCCAGAAGCCGTCTACCACACTGCTCCCAGCAGCCGCAGCCTCTAAGCACTCCTAGGCTGATTCTGCAGGACCACACTACTCCAGTTGGTGGGAGAATTCGTCATCATTTCCCCCACTGGAGATCCATAACATAAGACAAGTGGGTCTTGCAGATCGTCCAGGAGGGCTATTCTCTACCTTTCCTTTCTTTTCCTCCTACTATTCTGCCAAGTCAGGAATGGCTGACGGAGATTCATTTAAAGTTGCTCCAAGAGGAAGTTACTGCTCTTTTGGCCAAGGGAGCTATAGAAACGGTCCCAGTTTCAGACATAGGCAGTTATTCCCACTACTGAGGTGTGGTGCAGCGGCCAGGGCAGCTGACTTCGGAGCACAGGGTTCACGGTTCGATCCCCGGCTCCGGTGGCAGCTCAGCACCATGTGACTCTGGGCAATAGCTCACTTAATTTCCACGACGGCCCCCAGCGCCTTGAGACCCGTAAGGGTGAGTAGCTGCGCTATATAAAAACGGACTTACTTTCTGATTCCTAAGAAGAACAAGTGGTTTAGGCCCATTTTAGATCTTCGGCCCGTCAATCTCTTCCTCAAAGAGGAGAAATTCAAAATGCTCACTCTGGCTCAGGTCTGGTCTTCCCTAGACCAGGAAGACTGGATCGTAGCGTTGGACCTGCAGGATGCGTACTTTCATATTCCTATGCTGCCGGGCCACAGGCGTTACCTGCAGTTCAAGGTAGGCTGTGAGCACACTCAGTTTACTGGGCTCCCCGTTCAGTATTACCAGTGCACCAAGGTGATTGCGGTGGTCGCAGCTCATCTGCGCAGGTTGGGGCGTTTGTCTTCCCCTATCTCTACGACTGGCTGTTGAAGGCGTCCTTATTCCAGGCAGTTGTCTCCCACCTTCAGACTACGGCGAACCTCCTGCATTCGCTGGCGTTCTCTATAAATGTGCCGAAGTCACACCTGACTCCTTCTCGGAAGCTCCCTTTCACCGGAGCTGTTCTGGACACAGTGCAGTTTCGGGCTTATCCTCCCAAGCAGCGAGTCCTGGATATTCAGGCTATGATTCTGATATTTCAGCCTCTATCCTGGATTTCGGTGAGACTGACTCATAGGTTATTGGGCCTCATGGCCTCCTGCATCCTGTTGGTAAGGCACGCAAGATGGCGTATGCGGGCTCCGCAGTGGGACTTGAAGTTCCAATGGGCACATCATTGGGGAAACCTCACCGACATGGTTCAGATCGCGAGAGGAACTGCGAAAGATCTGCAGTGGTGGTTGAAGAACTGCAATTCGGTCAACGGCAGACCCCTCTCCCTTCACCAACCAGATCTCACAGTCGTGACAGATGCGTCACTTCTGGGATGGGGCGGCCATCTGGGAGAGGTGGAGATCAGGGGACACTGGTCTCCTGCGGAGTCGGAGCTCCACATAAATTTGTTGGAGCTCCGAGCGATTCGGTTGGCATTGAAAGCATTTTTTCCCTCTGTCAAGGGGAAGCTAGTGCAGGTGTTCACGGACAACACCACCGCCATGTGTTACTGCAACAAGCAGAGCGGGGTGGGGTCGTGGACCCTCTGTCGAGAGGCCCTGCATCTTTGGACAGGGCTGGAACAGCAGGGCATAACCCTGTTGGTTCAACACCTGGCAGGTTCTCTGAATGCAAGGGCAGACCAACTCAGCCGTCGATGCCTAGCCGATCACGAGTGCCGTCTCCAGTCGGAGGTGGCGCAAGGTCTCTTTCAGCAGTGGGGAGAACCTTGGTTAGATTTGTTCGCCTCCGAAGAGAACGTGCAGTGTCAGCAGTACTGCGTGCTGGAGTTTCCAAGGTGGCTATCGCTCGGCGACACCTTTCGTCGCAAGTGTTCAGGCCTGTTGTACGCCTTTCCGCCCATACCACTCCTACCCAGGTTCTGAAGATCATCAGGAGCGACCAGGCCCAAGTCATTCTTGTGGCTTCAGACTGTGCAAGGAGAGTCTGGTATCCAGAGCTTCTGAGAATGAGTCGCTCCATACGTAATAGATCCCCTAAGACTTGTACTTGGTTTGATGAAGATTGCCGAACTGCACTTGGAAATCTACATGTGGCCCTTAAAGTAAAACCACGTAACCAGCATCTGATTACATCTCTACGGCAGGTCTATAAGGAAGCCAGAAGGGTAAGGCAAAACGCTCTAAAAGAAGAATGGTGGGACAGCCTATATGAAGCTGTCCTAATAAAAAGTTCACAGGCATTTTGGTCCGTAATAAATGCACCCTTTTTAAAAGACGAATTAACTATATCTTTAGATAGTCATGTTCTTGAGGAGGATTGGGTCACACATTTTGAAGCTCTGTTTGGGGTCTTGGAGGAGGTATTTATTCAGCCTCCGCCTCCTAGCTTTGATAACGTAGGAATAGATGTTTGGTTTACATTAGACGAAACTAAACACGCTCTCAGCCAATGTAAACGAGGGAAGGCACCAGGGCCGGATGGTGTTCCGATCGACCTTTTTTAGATAATCAAGACCTTTGGGCTCCGCTTCTAACTAATGTTTTTAACAATATTTCTCAAACTGGAGCACCCCAGTCGTGGAAAACGACTGTAATTGTCCCAATTTATAAAAAGGAGATAGGACATTGCCAATCAATTACAGGCCGATATCTTTGATAGATTCCACAGCAAAATTAATGGGACGGCTCCTTTTAAATAGACTCGAGGTTTGGGCAATGGAGAAGAATATTATTATCCCTACCCAATATGGTTTTAGGAAAGGGAAAGGAACGGTGGATCAGTGCCTGAACTTGAACCTGATAATAGCAAAATATACGGCTGCGAAAAATGGCCACTTGTATCTTGCCTTCATGGATCTGTCAGGAGCCTTTGACTGCGTGGCACAGCATAGGCTGTGGCAGATCATGGAGGCAATGGGAGTTGAGACCCAGATCATACGTATTATCCAGGATTTGTATAGTGGGGCCTCAGCTTCTGTTCGTTTTGGGAAAAATGGTGAGTGTACGAGACATTTTAAAATTGCAAGAGGTGTACGCCAGGTGTGCGTCCTTGCCCCCTTTTATTTTCATTGTATACCAATGCTGTTGAATCTGCCCTAATTGGTATTACTCCAGATGTCCCTTACATTAAGTCTATGCAGGTACCACTACTCCTTTATGCGGATGACGCAGTGATCTTAGCTCGCACTGGTAATGCACTGCGTCGGATAGTAAGGAGTATATTAAATTTATGAACGATCTGGATATGAGAATTAATTTTTCCAAATCTTTTGTGTTAGTGGCAGGTGCTAAACAGAGGAAACAGCCCAATATTCATATTGAAGGGGATAAAATGGAAGTGGTAGATTCTTTTAATTATTTGGGGATTGTATTTAATGGACAATGTAATTGGAAGTGTATGATTGAAAATAGGTGTCTGCAGATGGAGAAGACTATTGGGGCCCTTAGTAAATTTGTAAAAAGATTGGATCGAAACCGATTGAAACCATAAAGAAAGTCTATCAGGCTAAAAGTGTATCTGTTGCAACATATGGAGCAGCAGTGTGGGGTGTTGTAGATTGCTCGAAACTACAAATGATTGAGGATACTTTTTTGAAGAAATTAGTTTCCTTACCCAAATCCTGTTCTAATTTTATTTGTCACACTGAATTAGATGTCCCTTATATCTGTGACAAAATCTCTATTTCACCCGTCTTATTGTGGCATTCGATTTGGCGTAAGGACACTCTTGCGCTGACTAGAGATATAATAAATGATGTCCAGAAGTTAGATGGGGCTAGTAGGATTAGATGGATATGCTATGTAGAATCCATACTTAAGGCAGTTGGGTTACATGAATTGTATACTAACCCTGTGTCATGTTGCTCTGTTTCAAAGAAAGAGTTAAAATACCAATTACTGTCTAGATTACAAGTAAGGAGGCAGAACGCTAATTTTAGGCTGACAACTGTTAGAACATTTTCTGCTGTTCCAAGTATTACGTCACTGGATTCTAATACAACTTATCTGTCTTTTGTCACTAACCAGCAACATAGATTCATATTAGTGAGATTTCGGTTAAATTATATCCCTTTGATGTTAGGTTTTCCATCAAAAATGTATGCACTTTCTGAATTGCCTCTTTGTACATGTGATGATTTATCTATTCAGAATAATCTTCACTTTTTATTTTTTGTAAATTTTATCAGGAACAAAGAAAAAGGTTTATTATCCCTCTTATACGCAAAATGAATTTTAGACAGTGTCGTGTGGCCCTTTTTACTTACAGCTATTGTCTGACCCTTTTACATGTTTTTCACTGGCGTCCTTTTTCCTGTCGGCATTGAAGAAGAGAAGATTGACTTTTTAATCTGTTATTTGATATATTTACTCAAGGATGGACTTATGCATAAGATTATGAGATCAATTGGTTTTTATATTACTGGGTTTGTTATGTAAAATTGTAATTATATGACTGTGCTATAATGTAACTGTTTTTAGTATACTTTTTATGCCACCATTTTGGTAGGCGAAATAAAGTTATTTTGATGATGGTGTCGATCCTCCTATCAGGCTGCCCATTTGGGAGGATCTTCTGTCGGAACAGCAGGGGAGGGTTCTCCACCCGAACCTGTCAACTTTACGCCTCCATGCGTGGAGATTGAGCGGCAACAGTTGATAGATAGCTTTTGACCTTCCTCCCAAAGTCTGTACCGTTATTCTGGCGGCCAGGCGGCCCTCCACTAAGAGGGTATATGCCTCTTGTTGGCAGAAATGTGTATTATACCTTACAGAAAGGTCCATTGACCCTCTTTCTGCTTCACTTTCCACTGTCCTTTTATTCATTCTAACCCTTGCCCAGCAGGGCACTGCCTTGGGAACTCTCAAGGGTTACCTTTCTGCTCTGTCTGCTTTTTTGCAGCTGCCAGACCAGCCCTCTCTCTTCAAGTATCCTGTTGTAAATAGATTTCTAAAAGGGCTGGCTCACTTGTTTCCACCCACGCCCTTTGTTATGCCACAGTGGGACCTTAATTTGGTCCTCACTTACCTGATGTGTGCTCCCTTTGAGCCGTTGCACAATTGTCCCTTCCAGCTGTTGACCATCAAAATAGTCTTCTTTGTGGCGATTACATCGGCCCGTAGAGTGAGTGAGTGAGTTGCAGGCATTATCTAGCTCGCCTCCTTATCTTATGTCCTTTCCGGACAAGGTGGCGCGTCGCACCAGGGCATCTTTTTTGCCAAAGGTTTTGACCCCATTCCATCTGGGTCAATCCATCACTTTGCTCACCTTCTTTGCTCCTCCGCATCCCTCTAAGGAAGAGGAGCGTCTCCATCGACTGGACCCAAAAAGAGCAGTCTCGTTCTACCTTGACCGCACAAAAGAGTTCCGGGTGGATGATTAACTCTTTGTGGAATACGTGGGAGCAAAGAAGGGAAAGGCAGTGCAGAAAAGGACCATTTGTCACTGGGTCGTTCTCTGCATCAAGATTTGTTACGCCTTGGCAAAGAAGCAGCCCCCTGAGGGGTTAAGAGCCCATTCCACCAGGGGAAAGGCTGTGACTATGGCCTTGGCTTGGAGTGTCCCAGTCCACGGCATCTGTCAAGCAGTGACGTGGGCATCTTTGCACACGTTCGCAAAACATTACTGCCTTGAGGGGCAAGTACGCAGGGACGGACATTTTACCCGTTCAGTCCTGCAAGACTTTTTAGTCTAGGATGTGAGTCCGCAACCCACCGCCGGGATGGTATGGCTCGGGTACCTGATTCAAAGGAATCTGCAGTTAGAAGTCTGTATCAGATGAACAAGTTACTTACCTTTGGTAACGCATTATCTGATAGAGACTCTATCTAGCTGCAGATTCCTTACAGCCCCACCCATGCCTCCCCGTTTTGCGGACTGATATTGCAGGGCTAGGGTTGTTCCCTTTTCAGAGCCCTAGTTTTGCACACGATTACGTCAGTTACTTCGTGGCTTTGCGCTTCTGGCATGGAAAATACGAAAAGTACAGACGTCGGCACGCCTGGGTGGCGCCTATATACGCACCGCGACGTCATAACCGATGCTGCCGACGACGTCGCGTGTAGCCGAATGGAGCCACCTGACATTGCGTGCAAGGGGTATTGCGCAGCAAAAGTTTCCTGATCCAGCCTGACGCCTGGGAAAGTCAAAGGTAAGGAATCTGCAGCTAGATAGTCTCTACCAGATAATGCGTTACTGAAGGTAAGTAACTTGTTCTTTAACGCATTACCTCCGGTGGGTAGTTTTTTCCCCCTGTTCGCTGTATCCACCTTGTGGACTTTGTTGCGCACGCCAGTGTTGCGCTATGCCATCTCTTAGCTTAAGGGAAGATGGGCGAGTTTTATGAAACCTTGTTGTCCCAAAGCTTGTTTCGAAAGCGCCGCCTTGTGGTCATGTGCTGTGGGAGGCCCCTCCCATGCAAGGGATCGAATCCCACCACTGGCAGCAGTGTGTCAGGGGGTTGTCTTCCCAACCTGGAGGGGTACAGGCCTCCACAAGCCGGGGACTTGAGTTCCTCTGAGGTTGGGGAATATCTGGGATCCCCAGGCATTGACCGTCACCACTGCAGCGGACCCTCAGCAGGATTGGTCGGGTTGGCATTTTGATTGTAGAACGCCTAGTTTTTCCTGTTTTTCCTTTCGCCCAACCCCACGGCTATTCCGTGACCTACCTTCCTCCCTCACGGTCGTTGCAGACCGGTTGTTCTTGCCTCTTGGCTGTTATGAGAGGTGCTCCCCTTGGCTTAGGACTGTTGAGTGATCCTTGCATGAACTTCTGTTCTATACGTACTTTCAATTTCATGGTTGCCGTCCAATGGGGATTGCCCTCTCCTCTGTCTTGAGGGAGTCTTTCTTTTGGGTATTCTGTTTGGTGATGGAGGAATACTCAGTCATAATCCCTGTTGTCTCGGTCTAAATATTGGTACGTGGTGTGGGCAAGCACATTCTTTCATGTTTTTCTCCTTGGAAAGTACACTCCTTTGGATATTCTTCTAGCATGCAATGTTGCCTTGTGCTCTGGCCAATTCTGTTCTGGGAGGGTCTACCTCCCCTCCCCTCCCCCTCAAATCCCCCCGTCTTTTTCTATGGTTGGTACTCGGGGCATTGTCAATGTGCCTTGAGCGTTGCTGTATTTTTTGGGCTGCGGCATGCATCACCTAAATAGGTGTACTGCTAAGCCAGTACCTAGTGTTTCATCGGCTTTAGGCCACGTCGTGTCCATCCTTTCGGTTTCCCCTTTGAAAAAAGAAAGAAATACTTAATAAGTAAATAGGAGAACAGGGAGAAAGGTAGAACATGAAACTTTTTCCATGTTAGAAACCTTCGTTTGATGACTGTCTCGTTGTTCTAGGGCCTTACCATACTAGAGTTAAGGGGGTTTGTCTATGGTGGTCCTCCTTCTATTGATCTTATCAAGGCAGGAGTCTTATGGTTTCTACTGTCCCTGTTGGTGTACTTGGGGTTCCCATTCAGCACCCTGACGGTAGTCGGGTGATTTGTGTGGAATTTCGTTTTTCCCAGGCTCGGTTTTACCTTACCGGAATTTCCTGATTCTTTTCTTGAGACCAGGCACTGTGCTCAGAGGCAGTGTCGGTCTATCGATGTATCTTTTTTCCCACCTGGCTGTGGAGATTTATTTCATTTTCTTGTGCTTGGACGGATTCCATCGCACTTTTTCATACCTTGGCTCTTCTATCCACTTAACGACCTGTTTTGGTTCCTTTAGTGGCCATTTTCTTTCACTTAAAGATGAATGCCATCCTCTGGTTAGTCGGCCTGGTTGCTCAGTCCTTTATTATACACATTGCAGACTTCTCTGCCCCTTCCAGTCGTCTTCCACCCACTTTCCGGTGGGGCCAATTAGCCTTTAGTTTAATTGGATTCATGTCTATATTCCTTGGAGTTGGGTTACCACGAGCATTGTACGTCGGTACTTATAGCCTGAGGAAATATGCTCCTTGTTCTTGGTGCATATTCCTTGTTTGCGTTGTTGTTGTGGTCTTTACCACCTTTAGAAGACGTTCCCTCTTACTTATCCTTTCCCACTCAGGTGTGACCGAGTTTCTCGGTCAACCGGTCCTCCTGGACCTCTTGTGGGATTGGTTCGCAGATCCTCCCCCGAGAGTTTATAGCTCTGGTATCTAATTCACAAGTTAAGGAATCTGCGGCTAGATGTCTCTATCAGATGAACAAGTTACTTACCTTTGGTAAGGATGTATCTGGCAGAGACAGTCTAGCCGCAGATTCCTTAATGCCCCGCCCATCCTCCCCACTCTGCAATTGACCTTAACATCCGGTCTTGGGGTCTTCAGTCTCTTACTCCCTGATTGACTGTTGGCGTGGGAGTGGTACTCCTTATTCTGCTTTTCCCTTTTTTGAATGTTGTCAAGTTCTTTCCTCTTTTTAGCACACTGCCTCTACAGCCAGTTTCTATGCGTCTCCGGAGTCCGCGTGGAAAGTTTCACAAAAGAAGCTGACGTCGGTGCGCCGGAGGAGACTTTTATGGCCCAGTTGACGTCATATCTGGAGACGAAGTTGCACGGAGCTGCCTCCCAGCGTGCAAAGGTACTGCTGAGAAGTTTCCGGATCCAGTCTGACGCCTGGGGAGAATTCACAAGTTAAGGAATCTGCGGCTAGACTGTGTCTCTACCAGATACATCATTACCGAAGGTAAGTAACTTGTTCTTCAAAGTTGCATTGATATTTTTTTGGCACACAGTTTCCACAGCTAGTTTCTATAGTGGCTCCGCATTGTGGCACGGACGATTTCACTGAAGAAACTGACGTCACTCGCGCTGGAGGGGACTTACGATTCCACTGACATCAGCACAGAGTCGTACGACACTGCCCCCCCCGGCGCATGGAGGTACTGCTGAAAACATTTCCGGATCCAGTCTGGCGCCTAGAGAGAATTCAAAGTTATGGAATCTGCGACTGGACGATGTCTCTACCAGATAATGCTTTACTGAAGGTAAGTAACTTGACATTTTGATCCTTAATGCTTGTTTTGGAAAGTCAACCACATTTATTCTGAATTAAAAGCACAGGTGATTTGTTGTATTTTAAAAAGTGCTACATCACTGTTGTAATTCTTGTTAGCATATAATTGTTGGTGGGCAACCTCTAGATGTATATAAAAGCATGAAATCTGTTATTTTTACACAGGTCAATTTTTTCAAGGAGTTCTGTGCATTTTCCCAAACATTACAACCTCAAAGCAGGGATGCATTTTTCAAAACTCTGGCAAACCTAGGAATTCTTCCTGCTCTTGAAATTGTGATGGTAAGATTTTAATGGCTCAAATATTATCCCAGTGAATAGTTAAACTTAGCAGTTTCCTTGTTTTCTCCCATGAAGAATAATTTACTGCAAATATTTCTTTGATTGCTATAATTTAATTGTTAGATTTCTTAGCCCCTTAGGTTTTACGATATTATTTTCTGGGATTTCTGCTGTAGAAAAATGCATAAGTTTCTAAATTGTTTGGAATGTTATTAGGCTCATGTGGGCGTGCTTTTTTCCCTCATGGTGGCCATCCTGTGATAACTTTTTCTTTGTTTGTGGTTAGCAGTCTTGCTCAGGAGCAGCATCTTTGAGCATGTGCAAAACCAAATATTTACATGGCGCAGATACATGACTGCTGAAGGTTTTCCTTAAACGTGCCCCTCTCTGCCCAATGGGACTAGGTCAGTTCTGTTTGCCTGACTACATACTCTGCATGGCAGTTGAAAGTGCTTTATACTGGAAAGAGGGACTGCCATTCAATTCTCAAGCAGCCACCAGATTGCTGAGGGCTACCCCCTTGGGAGCTCTATGTTGTACCTAAACAGGTATTGGGCAAAAATAAATAACCCTAATATGCTGTGTATGACTTACTTAAATACTAGATCCTTAGGCAGTAAAAAAAAAAAAGAAAAATGATGGGGAAATTATTAAACTAATTGGACAAAATGAGTTGGATTTTCTGCTCACGGAAACCTAGCTCTCTGACTTGGGTACACTTAAAATCCTAGAAGGAATCCTGGTTCACTATCATGTTTCTAAGCTAAACACAGTTAACCAAAAAAATGATGGGTAGCTGTTCTAGCTAAGAAATATTGCTTAATCTATTATAACTATAACGATGGTTAAGGATGTAGACATTTTGTTAGTAATGCCATTGATTCCCTCAAATAGTTGAACTATACTCTTATCGCCCAGCCTCTTAAATGAACACCTTCCCATCTGAGTACTTTGAACTAGTGTCTACTTTCAAAGTGGATTTTAATTACTGGGTGTAAGAAAGTGGCTCTGTATATACTGTTCCCAAATAGGTACAGTGTGCACAGAGTCCACAGTCCCCAGAGGTTTGGCAGAGGCTAAAGTTAGATATAACCTTACTCTCTAAAATGGTAGCTTGGTCGAGCAGTAAGGCAGTATCAGAGGACAGTGTAAAGCATTTGTTGTACACACCCAGTCAGCAAATGGTCTCACACACTCAAGAACTGAACTCTAAGCCAATTGTTGTGTATCAAAATATATAGTTGTTTTATTTTAGAACCAACAATGGGTATCAAAATATACTTTCTCAGAATGAGTTACTTTAGTTAAATACTTTTCAAATAGGCCATAGACTTTTGAATACAATAGTTAGTTGTTGCAATAGGCAACACAATTTTAAACACAATAATACATTGAGCTCAATGGAAATTTCTAGTTAAATGCAATAGATTACTTTTTGGATTACTTTTCTTACCACAGGACTGGATCCTAGATTCAGTCCTGGGACATCTCCTGTAAACAGTTGAGTAAAAACGTTTTGGTTACAGTTGTGATTTTTAAGGAATATTATTGTATTTTAAAAGTTGACACTTGGAAACTTTTTCACATAGAATCACCAATGTTATCCTATGGGAGGAAATTCACTTAGCAGGTAAGTAGTGTTATCATTACTTTTTCTTACTCAGTGTTGGATCCTGGATCCAGCACTGGTGCATCTCCTGTAAACAATTGAAAGAATGCGTTTGTGTCGCAGGCGATTTTTAGCAAATATTTGTAAGTTTCAAAAATCGACACTTAGAAACTTTTTCAGCAAAAACCAGGCAATGTTATCCTATGGAAGGAAATTCGAGTTACCGGTAAGTACAGTTATAATTGCTTTTCAGGGTCAGTGCTGGGTACCAAGATCCAGCACTGGGATCTCTCCTGAGAACAGGTGAGTAATTTCGTTTTTGATATTCGGACGATTTTTAGTGAATATTTCAAGATTTCAAAAGTTGACACTTAGAAACCTTTTCACCTAGAACCACCAACGTTATCCTATGGAAGGAAATTCAATTCGCAGTTAAGTTACTTTAACGTTACTTTTGTAATCCAGTGCTGGACTCCTAGATTCAGCACTGGGACCTTTACTTAAAACAGGTAAGTAATTACGTTTTCGTAGTTTGTACGATTTTTAAAGAATATTCTTGTATTTCAAAAGTTGACACTTAGAAACTTTTTCACAAAGAACCACCAATGTTATCCTATGGAAGGAAATTAAATTCACAGGTAAGTTACTTTTTAGTTACTTTTCTTACTCAGTGCTGGACACCTAGGTTCAGCACTGGGACCTTTCCTGCAAACAGTTGAGAAAATTCGGTTAGGTTATTTGTGCGATTTTTAAGGAATATTCTTAGTTTTCAAAAGTCGACACTTAGAAACTTTTTGGAAGAAAAAGTGTCAATGTTATCCTATGAGGAAAAACGAGTTATCGGTTTCGAGGTAAGTAATCGGTCTTTTCAGTTAGGGTTCTGGGGTTAGACTCAGGGGTCTCCCAGGGACAGTGATGCACTGTTGTTGCACCCTCAGCAGCACTAGGGCGGCCGGGTGCAGAGTGTTGAGGCCCAATGTTATCCTATGGAGGATAGGGGGACTCCGGTTGGTGGCTGCTGGCAAGCAGGCCACGGGGTTGTGGGAGCAAAGCTCCTAGAGTTAAGCTCAGGGCACGTTGGGGACTAAGTTAGCACCAAAGGGGCACCCTCAGCGGCACTAGGGCGGCCGGGTGCAGGGTGCTGTTTTGAGGTCGGGTGCCCTGTTGATTTCAATGGAGATTCTCTGGGACAAAGAAACACTGCAGGCTCGGGGACGAGGATCTTCCAGGAGCTACCACCACTTCGAGGGGTAAGTTGGGATGTAGAGGGTTGGTTAGGCACCGTTGGTTTGGGCACACAAGGCCGTGGAGCGTCGGGTGCAGGGGTGCCTTGGGACGTCGGATTTTCTTACCCACTCTGGTCGCGGTAGGGGGGTCCTCTGGATTGAGGCTGCAGGCGTCGTCAGGAGGCTTGACGCAGGTCAGGGACGCTGGATCTCGGGTCAGGATTGCCGGGGGGACCTCCTCTGGGTATTTGCCCGCTCGGGCCGGATTCGGCGGGTGCAGAGTGTGCGGGATTCGCGGTTCCTGGCTGGCACCAGAAGCTGCAGTTCAAACACGTCCGGTGTTCACGGGAGAAACAGCTTGGAAAGTGAAGGCAGGCAGATCCTCCGGGGTTTTTGAGGTTGCTGGCCGCTGGACACGCCGGGGTTTTGCAGGAGCAGGTTCGAGGGGAGACAGGCCTGTAGGGCTGGGGCCAAGTCAGTGGGTGTCGTCCTCTTGTTAGCTCTGCACGGCTTCTCGTCCTTCTTCTTCTTCCTTTTCTTGTTGTTGCTGGATCTGAGGAAGGAAGGTTCAGGGTGCCCCTAAATACTAATTTTAGGGGCGTTACAGGTAGGGCAAGGGCAGGGACCAATGGGTCCCTGTCCTGGGGTGAGTACACCCCATATCCTGCCACTCTCCAGTGGGAGGGGGGAAGGAGCCTAGCTCTGATTGGGTAGGGCTCCCCATTCTCAAAATGGCGAGAGCCTGGAGTTGTGCTTCACCTCGCCTCCCCCACCTGAGGGGTGGGGTTGGCAGAGGCTGGCACATCCCCTTTCCTCCCTTGGGGTTTCCCGCCAGAGAGGGGGTCAGAACCGGTGGGGGCCAGTTGCTGAGTACAGCAAGTGGCCTGGAGAAGCTCACAAAGGCGGCATGCCTTTGAAGCTTCCCCTGCCCATCCTGGGGGAGGAGACCTAGCACCTTGCCCAGGATGTGCATTGTTGCAGGCCCAGGAGAGCGGATGGCTCTCCACCCAGGGGGTCCAGCAACATGTCTGCTGTGTGGCAGCCGGGGCAGCCCCTCAGACAAGACGTGGATTGTAGGTTAGGTTCAGGGGGCAACTCTAAGTTGCCCTCTGTTGTGCATTTTACATTAAATCCCACACTGGCATCAGTGTGGGTTTAATGTGCTGAGAAGTTTGATAACAAACTTCTCAGTCTTCAGTGTAGCCATTACGGTGCTGTGGAGTTCGTAATGACAACCTCCCAGCACCATATACTCTTAATGGCATCACTGCACTTACAGTGCCCAGGAATGGCCCTGGGTACTGTAGGGGCACAGGGCTCATGCACCTGTGCCCACACCACTGGCATAGTGCACCCAGCTAGAGCGGTGACTGAGGTATGCCAGGGCAGTGCGTTTGTGGGCATGGCACACAGGGATGTGTGCCATGTCGACTCTCTGTTTAGTTCTGCACCAAGACACTCAGCCTGCAAAGGCAGGGTGTGTGTGTCCGGGTACAGGGCCTCTAAGGGTCGCACAATAAGTGCTGCAGCCCTTAGGGGCCTTCTCTGGTCACAGTGCCCTGGGTACCTAGGGTACCATTTACCAGGGGCCTACCTGTGGCCAGAGATGCCAATTGGGTTTAGGCTTTAGTACAGTTTTTAGGGAAGGAACACAGGCCCTGGGTACCTGATTGGCAGGGACCCAGGGCACACCAAGGAAAAGTGCATCAGTTATCAGGCAAAAAGTGGGGGGGTTACTGCAACAGAAACCCACTTTCCTACACTGGGCCAATGATTTGTTTGGTCACAAGGCAAAAGAATTTTGTTCTACTGGCTAGCTTTAATCTTGTGTAGAAAATCAGCTTCCCGATACACGAAAACGCCACCCTAGACTATCATTTGGACAAATGATCGATCAGCTCTATCTGGTATGACTACATTTACCCTTTTAATAACACCGAAGATCATTCTAAAACTGACCACAAATCTAGTCCACCATGGAATAAAATAAATCTCAGCAATTTTACAGATTCACTTAATACTGTATACCCCATTCATTTTTCAGTGGAGGAACAAATCCTAGCATTCCGTAATTGGTTTCAATTAAGACTCCCAGTTTTCCGTTTAAACTGATTTTTACATATAAATACAGATGGAAAACTTATTGGTTTTTGTCTGTATTTATATATAAAAACGGGAAAATACTTACAAAACAAATGCTCCTGCTGCCTCTGTGCTCCTCTGTAAAATCCGAGTCAGAGGTGCACAGGGGCTGCCAAAAGAAACGGGCAACTGCTGCCCTGAAACTGCTCCAGAGAGGGGGGAACTGGGAGCGCCGTGTCTGCAGAGACCCTCCAGCATCCCTCACAGCGGTAGTCACGCAAGATAATTGTTGGAGCAGTGCAAGCAGCCGATATTTTGGTGATTTACCATGCCTCGTGGGGTAGGTCACCTTCTAGTGCACACTAAGAATGAGCTGATATTCTTCGAGCAGACAGTCTGTGATGGCTGATTAAACGTGAGTAAAAGAGGGATTAATGCGTTGACATTTTGCCAGACAGCTGCGCAAACTAGACCTAATCAAAATCACTAATTCACGCAACTTTTCTTAGAGGACCAGGAAGAAATTTGCTCCCAGTATGTAAAGTGCACTTAGCATAGGCTCCAATTTAAAAAAACAGCTATAACAACCTAGTGCAAGTGTGCATGTCAATTTAAATAAATGTGGAAAAATACTAGCTTCTGCAGTTTTTTTTTTCTTGCGACAAAAATAAATGTGGAAAAATACAGATAAAATGACCAAAAAATAAATATGGATAAATACAGACGGAAATGTTAAAAAAATAAATACCATAAAACCAGGAGCCCTAGTTTCAATCTACAGCTTACCCAGTTACTAATCCTACACTCATGTCCTATATTGTATGTAGGAATCACTCGCCGTAGTTTAATAAACACTCCAAAGTGGCTACCACCACCCTACGTTGATCAGAACAAAAATGGATACAGATACCCTAAAAATACAAAACCTAAAACGAACGATGAAACATTGCAAAACAGTCAATAGTCAAAATGACAGTAGTATTCTTATAAAAATTAATACATCACATCTCCCAAAAACTGTATTTCCAAGCCTTAAATAGCTATCTGATGGTAAAAGTATTACTCGAGTAAATCATACTCAAACCGTCACCATTCATATCACTATTTCATTAATGGAATTACCACCTGTAGGAAACTGGGCTTTTTGTTGCAGTAGTCCCCCACCCCCCGCACTTTTTGCCCCCTTTGTAGCTGCTAGATGCTGATTTTCGACTCGCAGTGCTCTTAGGCTTGCAAATCAGACCTCCATGCCAGTGCTCCTTCAACAGTGATGACTGATTGTTATACAATACAATTGGCAAAGGACTTTAGCATCCCTGTAAGTCCCTATTAAATGGTACCCTAGGGCATGGGTACTAAAGAAGGTCCGTAAGGGCTGCAGCATATCTTAAGCCACCTTCAAGGACCCACACACAAATTCCACACACACTGCCATTGCAGACTGCGTGACATGGTGCAAACCATGTTTGAAAACACCACATACTCCTGTGTGCCAAGCCAAAGACACTGCTTGGGCTATATGTAAGGCACTCCTACAGTAGTCCTTGGAGACCTAAGGCAGAGTGTGTTATAGCCATCTTAAGGTATGTGCAAAACACTGGGCAAAACGAGTTTCCCAGCTACATAATGGCTTCATTGAAACCTATGGTGTTTGGTATCAAACACCTTGTATTAATAACCCCACACTGATTCCAGTGTTGGGTTTATTAATACCGGCATCCAGAGGGTACCTTAGAGGTACCCCCTGAAACCTACTAGTCCTCTTGTGTGTTGTCTGACTGGTCCTGCCCAGCCTGCCACCACAGATAAGTTTCTGACCCCCTAGGAGGTCAGAGCTCAGAAACAATGCCTGCTCCGGCAGGAGGTGTTTACATCCCCTCCAAACAGGAAGGCTAGGAAATTAGCATGTCAAGGCTGGAGCTTCAAAGAGCCCCCCTGCCTTTGATAAGTGAGCCTGGCTTCCCCAAGACCTGGAGGATGCCACCCACTGCCCTAAAGCCTATTTGGCACCAAGATCAGCAGGAAATTAGCTATGTGGGAGGCGTGTTGTACTGCCAGGCTGGACATCTAGGGTGGGCAGCCTGAAGTGAACACGAAAATAAGAATTCCACCATCTTGTGTGTGTGTGTGTGTGTGGTGGAATTAAGATCTCTGGGACAGGGTGATTCCCACTCCCCAAAGAAATTGATCTAGGGGCGTATTGATCCCAGGAGTAAGTAGCCCATTGGCTACATCCCTTCACTCCCCTAAATTGAGCAGTTAGGAGGCCACTTTGACACCAGGAAATCAGATTCAATTACTGGGAACCGAGGAAGAAAGAAGGACCGACGAGAACAAGAACTGAAGACCTGTACCAAAGATTGGCAGAAAACCCTGCCAGGCTGCTTGCACTTTGACCATCGGTGGACCGACTTCTCCAAATGGTGGACACCCTCCCCAAAAGCTTTGGGGGACTGCCCAGTACCTTAACCGGGAAAGTTCTCACTTTGAGTAGAGGAGCTGCACCCCTGCATCTGTAGGCACCGCAAAGCATCTGCCAGCCCACCGTGTCACCAGCCATCAGGCTCACCGAAGGAGCAGTGCGACAGGAGAAAGGTATTCGTGCTCCAGGAGGTCAGATCCATCACCGTGCCAAGTTTAGAGACATCAGGACCTCAAGGAGACACCCAGCACCAATACCCTGGGTATAGGAGCAGATACAGCAACCAAGGCTTGTTGGTGGTCTAGTCTGGACCTACCATTGAGGGACATCAGGACCCACCAGGCTAGCACTGAGAGTGGCCCTGCTGCCCTGTTTCCCCTCTTCAGGTCACCCAGATTTAGAGTAAGTCTCTGACCGACTGTGACCCAACGCCTTGAAGCACCCCTGCAGCCGTGCCTCACAGCCATAGTCTGAGGGAGGCAACGGTGCCAACGTGGTCCTGAGACCCTCAAGACCTGACCCCACCCTTGGGGTTGGCCAGTTAGGGTCCCCAATCACCACCTGCAGCTTCTTTCTGCAGGAAAGTAGAACCGCAAGAGTCTACAGAGATGTGACCCAGCTGGTCAAAGTCCCACTCCTCACTAGCCCCCCAGCCCGAGTTCGGGTGGACAGACTGTGTCTCTGCATGCCCAAAACCCTCAAGACCTGAGCCTCCCTGCTTGCAGCCTCTTTTGACAGGTACTGTTCCCCATTGATTTAAACGGGACACTCAACGCCAAAAAGCACATCTGCACCCGGATGCGGAAGAGCCGACCGAGGGGACTTGTAAGTCATTGCTAACTGACCGAATGCAGTATGTTTTTCCCCCATTGAATAACATTGCCGCTTTAAAGATACAATGCAGTGCATTTTGTAAGTCTTGAAAAATCACTATCTTAAAAAGTGCTTATCGGATTGCGATGATCTTAGTTTCTAAATTCATATAAAAATCTGTTATTTTTATAAATTGGTGTCGAAGTGTCTTTCACTTACTGACTGTGCAATAAATGCATAGTACTATCCTTTGATAAGCCTAAACTGCTCGTTCACACTACCACAAAAGAGAGCTTTTTTTAACCCATTTAAGCTAGTAAGGGTCGCCTGACTCTCTGCACAGTGTCCCTCATTTTAATGCACTATATAGAGAGCCAGGCTCCTACAACATCCTAAGAGCAGATCTTGAAGAAAAAACAACTTTTTATGATGGCTAAAATTTGACATTGACCCATGTCTACCCTGCCTTTCTCCCTTTACATCCATCTCTGCTTGTATGCTCATCCGAGCAGTCACCAGGATGAACTCTGGACCTCCGTCAGATTTCTGACTGTTTCATGTTATGAAGCAAATACTACAGAGTATTATAGGCTCATTAAGAACAGTTATCAATTTCTCAGAACATACCATAGTTCCACAGGTCTATAAAGCAGCCTCTATTATACCATTGCTGAAGCAACCTGGTTCCGACCCAAATTTGATGAAAAATTACAGCCAATTCCTTCATCACCAGCAACGATCAAAATCCTTGAGAACCTTGTAGTGAAAAAACTGTTTGCTCTTTAACTCTGAGATTCTTTTGGAAGTATTCACACAGGTTTTGGATGTGTACACAGTAAGATCTCTTACCAGTTCAAGATGATTTGGGACTCAAAGCTGATTGTGGCATCTCTTATGTCCTGGTCCTTTTCAACATATTGGCTCCATTTTGTATGGTTTACCACACTATTCTAATGTCTGGTGTTGGGTCCTTGATACGCAGAAGCATAATGAAATGCACCACCCCAGCTATGAAGCAGTTGCTATGAAACCAGCTCAGATGTACTATTGCAGGAGGCATCTCCAAGCTACCTGTGAGTAGTTCTCCGCAGTGCAGACCAGTCTAGTTAATGAGGTTTTTCTTGGATGAATTGTGTATACCAAAAATCAAAAGCATGTATTCAAGATGAAAATGTATTTATTTTAAGAACTCACTCACTAGTGTCTGGAGAAAAATTTGAATTTCCAAAATATATTTAAAGCGGATATTGACAGATCAATGATGCGGAGCTAGGGAGATATATTAGTAATATTGTTACCTTGGTATCGAGGGCACTGCAGCTATGGCTGTGTATTATCCATGCAGAGGCATTCTACATTGATAAAGACTTTTGTATTTTCATTATTGCTGGTAACCCTGCCTGATCAACTGAGGTGATCACTGCTCATATTCTTGCATATGGTGGTAACTAATATAATATTGCCCTGATGATGTCACTATTACAACAGTAATGATATTAGCTGCTTAGGTTGAATTTCATTAACCATAAGTAGCTCCTAATACATGACAGATCTGAAAGAAACACGTTAGTGATAGATTCCTTACCTTAGAATTACCCCCAGGCATCAGACTGGATCCGGAAAGTTTTCGTTAGCAGTACCTCTGCGCGTCGGAAGGTAACGTTGGTCGGCTTCGCATCCGTCGTCGGCGTCGTGGTCGTAGGGATGACGTCACGGCAGCTACTTAGACGCCGCCCTCGCGCGCTGACGTCAGTTCTTTCTTTTTCCGCGCCAACCAGCGCAGATCTGGGAAGAGCGGTACCTCAGTCATTTTTTGACTAAGTTTTTCTCGACTTTTGTCAACGTCTCTTTCGAGTCTCATGACTCCGTAAGGTGCACGAGGGATGCTAGGATTCAAGGCCTGCGGTTCCTGTAGCCGACTGATGTCGGTGACGGATCCGCACCGCGTGTGCCTTTTCTGCTTGGAGAACGACCACGACCCCAAGTCGTGCACAGACTGCCGGTTGTTGACGCCGAAAGCTTTGTGGGAGCGGTCCCGAAAGCTGCTTGAACGCCGACAGTCGGCTCTGCACCGTTCGAGGTCCCGGTCCAGAGGGAGGTCGAGGGACCGGTCGCGGAGCCACCATCAGTCAGGATCGAAGACTTCGCACTCGGGGTCGGGTAAGTCGAAGCACAAAAAGGTCAAAGAAGCATCGTCGCTCTTCGACTTCTCCTCGTCGGTCGGCTGACCTGACGAGGCCCGCGGGTGGTGCCATTCCCGCGGCTCCGCGTGCGGAGCCTGAAGAGTCGACTCCAGGTTTCCCCTCCCTTTCCGGGACCCAGGGCGACTCCTGCCCAGCTTCGTACATTCTACGAGGCGATGCATGCCATCTTTAAGCGACCCAAACCCGCCGGCGCGCCTTTGGGCCCCGCGGACTCGGCTGGGGAACCAGGACATTCATTGCCGGCGGCTCCGGGCCCGGTGCCGCAGGTCCCCCCTGGATCCAGGCCTGGATCCGGATCGGCACCGGTTGACCTTATCACACCTCCACTGGCGCCGCTTCCGGCGGCCCCACTACCGCGCCCGGCGCCGGCCGGCCTCCCGGTCGGCGTCGACCCCGACCTCCTTCTGGATGAAGACACGGCGCCGGACCGGCGTCGACCGACGCCCGATCCGACGCCGGGCGGGGTTTTTGTGCCCCTGTTCACTTCTGTACTCCCTTTTAGGCCAGATTGGCACCCAGAGGACGAGAAGGAGGAGGATTGGGAGGGGTCAGGCGACCCTTTAACGGAACAGCTGGAACAGGACTGGAGAGAGGACCTGGGGTTTGGACACCTCGCCAGACCTTGGCATGCTGTCTCCTCCTACCGTGGCTACGGAGGAGGGAGCGTCTTACGCAGTGGTGTTGCGTAGGGCGGCCGAGGCTCTTAACCTCGAGCTTCCTACGGTGGTAGTCCGGACTAACCTCCTGACAGAGGTACTTCAAACGGCAGTGAGCTCTTCGGAGCCCCTGCTGCCTTTTAATGAAGCTATCTCAGATATCCTTTTGGGCACTTGGTCCAAGCCCACCACAGGGGCTACTGTGGATAGGATGATTGCCCGACGCCACCGCCCGGCTCCGGGCGACCCCTTGTTCCTTTCCCAACACCCTTCCCCTGAGAGCTTGGTGGTCCAAGCCTCGACGTCCCAGAGCGCCTTCCCTACCGCACCCCTGGATAGGGAATCCAAGTAGCTGGATCACCTTGGGAAGAAGTTGTTTTCTTCCTCCAGCTTAGCGCTGCGGTCGGTGAACACTGCATGCCTCTTGGGCCGTTATTCCCACTCTGTGTGGGACTCGGTGGCGCAAGTGCTGCCTCAGTGTCCGGAGGAGGCCCGGACCGTGCTCTCCTGTGCTGTTGCTGAGGGAAGAGACGCAGCTAAGTTCGCCATTCGGTGTGGGCTGGATACCGCCGACTCACTGGGCAGAACGATTTCCACGTCGGTGGCAATCAGACGCCACGCCTGGTTGAGGACGACTGGCTTTTCGGGGGATGTCCAGAACACCCTGATGGACATGCCTTTTGATGGCCGTCGCCTGTTCGGCGACAAGGCGGACAGTGCATCGACGCGTTTCAAGGACTCGCGGGCTACGGCCAAGTCCTTGGGTCTTTCCACCCTGCGTCCTGCACAGTCTGTTTTTCGCCCCTTTCATGGCCACGGAAGGGGTGCCCCACCACGTTTCCTTCAGGGCCACAGGCCGGCGCAAAACTTTAAATCCCAGCGCGGCCGGGTACGTGGGAACCAACTCCGTGGTTCTGGGGGCCAGCGGGCGGGCCAGTCCACCTCCACCCCCTCCGCCGCAGCCTCCAAACGCTCCTATCCGACATTTCAGGGCCACCAAACACCAGTGGGCGGCAGTATTCGCCATCACCTCCCTCACTGGTGCAACATCACGTCGGACAGGTGGGTTTTGCAAATCGTCCGAAGGGGCCACTCCCTCCCCTTCGAGACTACCCCTCCCTCCATTCCACGCAAGTACCAACGCATATCGGAGGATCACCTGTCCCTTCTCCAGCAGGAAGTTATGGCTCTCTTGGCCAAGGGAGCCATAGAGCGTGTTCCTGTCCCAGAAGTAGGTCGTGGTTGTTATTCCCACTACTTTCTGGTGCCCAAGAAGGACAAAGGCCTGCGTCCTATCTTGGATCTCAGGAACGTCAACCGCTTCCTCCGGAAGGAGAAGTTCAAGATGTTGACCCTGGCTAAGGTCTTGTCTGCCCTCGACCCTGGAGACTGGATGGTAGCGTTGGACCTGCAGGACGCTTATTTTCACATCCCCGTCCTGCCGGCCCACCGGCGTTACCTGCGGTTCACGGTAGGCCACGAGCATTTTCAGTTCACCGTGCTCCCCTTTGGCCTTACCAGCGCCCCTCGGGTGTTCACGAAAGTGATGGCGGTGATCGCAGCTCATCTGCGCAGATCAGGGGTTCCAGTCTTCCCCTCTCTCGACGACTGGCTGTTGAAGGCGGGCTCGCCCCAGGCGGTCGTCTCCCACCTCCAGACTACGGCCGACCTCCTGCACTTGCTGGGGTTCTCCATCAATGCGCCGAAGTCGCACCTGATTCCCTCTCAGAAGCTCCTTCATCGGAGCGGTTCTGGACACCACGCAGTTTCGGGTTTATCCTCCCGAACAGCGAGTCCGGGATATTCGGGCTATGATTCCGATCTTTCAGCCTCTATCCCGGGTGTCAGTCAGGAAGACCTTGAGGCTGATGGGACTCATGGCCTCCTGCATCCTGCTGGTCGATCATGCCAGGTGGCATATGCGGTCTCTGCAGTGGGACTTGAAGTTCCAGTGGGCGCAGCATCAGGGGAACCTGTCCGATTGCGTCCAGATCTCGGCAGGCACTGCACGACAATTGCAGTGGTGGCTCACGAACCAGGATTGGGTCAACGGCCGATCCCTCTCCCTTCCCCAACCAGAACACACTGTGGTGACAGATGCATCCCTTCTGGGATGGGGTGGCCACATGGGAGAGGCGGAGATCAGAGGCCTCTAGTCTCCGGCGGAGTCCGGGCTCCACATCAACCTCATGGAGCTTCGGGCGATCCGTCTTGCACTCAAGGCATTCCTGCCCTCTGTCCGGGGAAGAGTAGTGCAGGTGTTCACGGACAACACCACCGCCATGTGGTACTGCAACAAACAGGGAGGGGTGGGGCCGTGGACCCTATGTCAAGAGGCTCTGCGTCTCTGGACATGGCTGGAACATCAGGGCATCTCTCTGGTGGTTCAACACATGGCAGGTTCCCTGAACGCCAGGGCGGACGAGCTCAGCCGCAGGTGCATGATGGATCACGAATGGCGTCTTCACTCGGAGGTGGTGCAAGGTCTCTTTCAACAGTGGGGAGAGCCTTGGTTAGATCTGTTCGCCACCGAAGAGAACGCGCAATGTCAGCAATTCTGCGCGTTGGAATTTCCAAGGCGGCACTCGCTAGGCGACGCTTTTCGTCGCGAGTGGACTTGCGGTCTTCTGTACGCCTTTCCGCTTATACCACTTCTGCCCAGAGTGCTGAAGATGATCAGGCGCGACCAGGCTCAAGTCATTCTTGTGGCTCCGGATTGGGCACGAAGAGTATGGTATCCCGAGCTACTCAGTATGGCCATCGATCCTCCGATTCGTCTGCCTCTTCGGGAGGATATTTTGTCGCAGCAGCAGGGGACGGTGCTCCACCCGAACCTGTCCAGCCTCCACCTCCTTGCGTGGAGATTGAGAGGCGGCAACTGACGTTATTTGACCTGCCTCCCGAAGTCTGTGATGTCATCTTGGCAGCCAGGCATCCCTCCACTAAGACGGTATACGCCTGTAGATGGAACAAATTTGTGGCATGGTGCACAGCAAAGGCTGTGGATCCCCTTTCTGCCCCTCTTTCTGAGGTTCTTTTGTTCCTTCTTTCTTTGGCCCAGCAGGGCTCTGCTCTGGGCACTCTAAAGGGCTATCTTGAGGCCATTTCTGCCTTTCTCAGGCTTCCTGATCAACCTTCTCTTTTTAAGTCCCCTGTTAATCGTTTTCTGAAAGGCATAACGCATCTCTTTCCTCCGGTTCCTTTCGTTATGCCTCAGTGGGACTTGAACCTGGCCTTGACTTTTTAATGTGTGCTCCCTTTGAGCCACTTCACAACTGTCCTCTTCGTCTCTTGACGCTTAAGACTGCTTTCCTGGTGGCCCTCACTTCTGCTAGGAGAGTGAGTGAGCTCCAGGCTCTTTCTTCTAAGCCTCCATTTCTGGCTATGCATCCGGACAAAGTGGTCCTATGCACTCGTCCATCCTTTCTTCCAAAGGTGGTTACATCTTTTCATATTGGCCAAACCATTACTTTGCCCACCTTCTTTCTGCCTCCGCATCCTTCGAGAGAGGAAGAGAGGCTCCACCGTCTGGACCCAAAACGTGCGCTCTCCTTCTACCTAGTCCGCACAAAACAGTTCCGGGTAGATGACCAACTCTTTGTTGGCTACGTGGGCGCCAAGAAAGGTCGGGCTGTACACAAGCGGACCATCTCCAGGTGGGTCGTCTTGTGTATCAAGGCCTGTTACTCTTTGGCTAAAAAGGAGCCTCCAGTTGGGTTGCGCGCCCATTCCTCCACGGCGACGGCAGCCACCACTGCTTTGAGACGGGGAGTTCCTCTAAGCGACCTCTGTCAGGCAGCTACGTGGGCATTGCTGCACACGTTCACCAAGCACTACTGCCTGGACAGCCAAGTCCGGAGAGATGGCTTCTTTGGCCGTTCTGTTCTCCAGGACTTTCTGGTGTGATCTTGGTTCGCAGACCCACCACCGGGGTTGGTATTGCTGGGGTATCTATTCTAAGATAAGGAATCTATCACTAACGTGTTTCTTTCAGATGCACAAGTTACTTACCTTCGGTAACGATATATCTGTAAGAAACATTAGTGATAGATTCCTTACCGCCCCACCCATCCTCCCCGTTCTGCGAACTGATTTCTAGGGTTAAGGACATCCCTTCAGGGCCCTAGTTTTGTGCACCAGTGGCCAGTATCTTGCATGGCTGTGTTTCTGGCGCGGAAAGTCGTGTACAGAATTGACGTCAGCGCGCGAGGGCGGCGTCTAAGTAGCTGCCGCGACGTCATCCCGGCGACGCTGACGACTGACGCGGAGCCGACCGACGCCACCTTCCGACGCGCAGAGTTACTGCTAACGAAAACTTTCCGGATCCAGTCTGACGCCTGGGGGTAATTCTAAGGTAAGGAATCTATCACTAACTAATGTTTCTTACAGATATATCGTTACCGAAGGTAAGTAACTTGTGCGTTGGAGACCTTGGGACTATTGTAGCTAGACTTAAGGGTATGAGTCTAGGGAAGGGACTCCGGGCAGTAAATCCTGTAGACCAGGAGATGAGATTACAGCCAGCTCCTGAATGCGACTGTTCTCTTACAAAAGGTTAAATCCGTAATTCACTCCTACCTGCATTCGGAAAAAATTAATATTAGGAAAGTCATACATCACCCTGGGTTACATCTTGTGAAGGGGGTGTGAGAGGGTAGGCTTCGGGCCAAGCTGAAACCTTGTGAAGATAATGCATAGTTTTGCAGCGTGAATCCTTTTCTGGATTCACATGCTGTGCATTATTCCGCCATCTAGTGGTTGGGTCCGGAATTGTCTTTTTTTTTCACGTTTTGGTCGGTGTTGACCACCATTTGGTGCCAGGTACGTCCCCTGTGTGACGTAAGACAGTATCCTGGAGGTCGACTTGCGTGGTGGCCATCTTCAGATTCTTTTTTCCGCCGTTGGGTCTGGAAGCAAGACAGGAAGCTCTGAAGAAAGTTTCGATTTTTCCCCAAAAACTTCTAAAAAGAAGACTGCCGAGAAATATCATTGACGTCGTAACCAGAGGCAGGAGCAGAGCTTCGGTTTAACACCAGAGGACCACTCCGGTCCACAAATGGCGAGGTAGGGGTCATGGAGAATACCCCCTTCAAGTTCTGCACCAAGTTCTGCACCAAGTGCCACCACAAGTATGCTCAACGCGACCCACACGACGTCTGCAACCTTTGCCTGCGAGAAGATCATCAGGACAAGGACTGTGAGGCCTGTGCAGCGTTCCTGCCGGAGACGCTGAGGACACGCCAAAATCAACGACAGGCCCACTAGGCCACAATGTCGCAGACAACAAAAAAAACTTCCCTGAGAGACCTGGGTTTCTCTAGCGACGAGGAAGAACATGGCGCACCAGTGGAGTCGACGCACGAGGGATCGGACTTCAAGATCCTACAAGGAGACTCAGAAAAAATCCACGCCGAGAAGGCGAGGGATCCGAAAAAGATGACGGAGAAGGTAAGACACCATAAAGATCCGTCGGAACCGAAGGGACATGAACATAAGGCGCACAAGGCAGCCCCGACGCCGAGCAAGAAGGCAATCGAGGGTCAGCCGCGATTAAAGGAACCCCATGAACCCAACCGAAGGTTACAGAGGAGGGGAAAACGCTTAAGCCATGGGTCGACACTGAACCCGCAAAAAAGGGCACAACCCCACCGGAGACTAACGTCTATGTCGGGGGAAAAAACAAAAATCTCTGTCGTCCGACGCCGAGAGGGCCCTCGAGGTCGAAAGAAAAAGGAAAAGACTCGAGGAGGAAATGGCAACGCTCCTTCAAAAGAAAAAGGAATTTGACGCCTCACTGAAGGATTTTCGAATCCCAAAGACACCAGCTGCTGACCTAGAGAACGTCGACGCAGAAGACACCGAGGGAGAATGTATCTTCGACTCCCCTCCAACCCCTGAACCTCAAGGCGCAGAACCCGAGGTATATGGAAACATACCTGAAGAAGAGGAAAACTCCGAAACGTTCGAGGATACGTGGAACGACCTAGACACCGAGAGCCCAGAAGAGGAAATTTGCAGTTACCCTTCAAAAGCTTCACCTTCCAGATGACATAGCTTTCTATATTGACATCGTAAAAAGGGCAGCAAATCAATTTGGTGTACCCTTGGAGGAAGAAAAAGGGGACACGTTTCTTGCTAGAAACCCTGGCACCAGCTACAAAAGGAACACAATACCTTCCTATGCTGCCCAGTATTCTGGATCAAGGCAAAGAAGCCTTCATAGAACTAGCCTCAAACAAGGGGGTAACCCCCAGAGTGGAGAAAAGGTATAAACTCTCCTCAAAGGACCCTAAATATATTTAGGGAAGTGCAGTACCTGACTCCATTATTGTCACCACAGCCAGGAGGAGAGCAAATGCAGTCTCCAACACCGGGCCTCCACCAGAAAAAGAAAGTAAGAGGATGGATATGGTGGGGAGAAGGATGGAAAAGGAGGCAGCAACACAGTGGCGTATTGCTAACTCAAATGCCCTACTAAATAGATATGGCCACCAACAGTGGGATGAGCTAGAGGAGATTTTGAACAAACTCCCTGAGGAGGACAAAAAGAGGGCAAGATCTATTGTCCAGGAGGGGAAAAACGTGGCAAACACTTGTCTGAAGTCCGCTTTGGATGCAGCAGATACGGCTAGTAGGCAGATGTGTACAGGAACCATACTGAGAAGACCTGCCTGGCTCAGAATCTCGGGTTTTAAACAGGAAGTTCAAACCTCCATCATTAATGGGCCATTCAATGGAGAAGCACTGTTTGGCAAAGAGGTAGATGAATCCCTTCAACAGATAAAGGTCAATGAAACAGCAAGGGCAATGGGGGCCCTGCAGCACAGAGGTTCCATTAGAAGAGGGGGATTCGATAACAGCCCACAGGTAGGTACCTTTGTTCAAGGACAACAGATGTCACAACAAACTCAAGGGCAGAACCCAAGTCAACAAATGGGTCAGCAGTCAAGCTATCAAGGTAGGCAACAACAACAGAAGCAGCCCTTTCGAGGAAGAGGCAATGGCAGAGGAAGAGTCAAATCCTCAAGAGGAAATGGGTCAAACTGAATCAATCACAAAGAAGGACCCACACAAGGCACCAGTGGGGGGGAAGAATATCCTTTTTCCACAGACAATGGGAAAGGATCACAACAGACAATTGGATATTAAATTTGGTAAAATACGGGTATTGCATAGAGCTAACAAAGATGCCACCTGCAAACCCACCAAAAGCATGGAAATTGAGGAGATCAGAACAAACACTGCTAAACGCAGATATCAAGGAACTAAGCCTAAAACAGGCAATAGAAAAAGTACCAAGACAAGAATGGTTCACAGGAAACTACTCCCTATATTTCCTAATACCCAAACGGGATCAAACTTTAAGACCAATCATGGACTTGAGATTCATAAACAAGTTCATATTAACACAATGCTTCAAAATGTGTACCCTCCAAGAAATAATCCCACAAATTCAAAAGGGAGATTACTTGGCAACAATAGACCTCAAAGACGCCTACTTACATATCCCCATGAACAAAAGACACAAAGTACCCAAGATTCCTGCACAACGGAACACACTACCAATTCAAGGTACTTCCTTTCGGAATAAAATCAGCTCCACGGGTGTTCACAAAGTGTCTAGCCGCAGTGGCGGCACACCTGAGAAGAGAGAGAATCCACGTCTACCCCTAGCTAGACGACTGGCTCATAAGGTGACATTCAAAACAAATATGTCACAATCATGTTCAAAAAACGATCCAAAGGCTAAAAACACTAGGTTTCTCGATAAACCACAAAAAATCTTCAACAACACCAGAAAGAGAAAAAACCTTCCTGGGAGCAAGGTTAAATACAGCAAAAGCAAGGGCATACCCCACAGAGAGCAGGATACAAGCAATCCATCAAGAAACAACCCTCTACCAAAGGGGTCAGTCTCTGACCGTGAGGAAAGTCATGAAACTAATGGGCATGATGGCATCATGCATCCCACTTATCCCTCACGCCCGCCTACACATGTGCCCATTTCAAGAATGGCTTACCAACAGCTAGTCTCAAGCCACAGGAAGTTGGGAGGATCTAGTGGTTGTTACACAAAGGGTGCAAGCAGAGATACAATGGTGAGCATCCAACAATATAGCACAGGGGAGACCTTTCAGGAACCCAACTCCATCTGTGACAGTCACCACAGATGCATCCCTCAACGGTTGGGGAGTGCATCTCACCCAGCTGAAAGTTCATGGTCAATGGAACTAACCGGATTCCACAAAGCACATCAACTTTTTGGCACTCCAGGCATTCCAGAAACACATTCAGGGGAAACCATCTTAATCCAAACAGACAATACAACGACAATGTTCTATCTGAACAAACAGGGGGGGAAATGGTCCTTTCCCCTGAGCAAACTTGCACAGAAAATCTGGCAATGGGCAATAATTCACAAAATCAACCTACAGACAGTACATCTACCAGGAGTAGAAAACATTACAGTGGACCAGCTGAGCTGACAGAACTGCTCCCACGAATGGGAGTTGAAGCAGAAAACAGTACATTATCTGTTCAACATCTGGGGAACCCCAGTGATGGACCTGTTTGCAACAGTGCCAGTCCTTTGCCTCGAGGTTTCCACACCACCTATCAAAGGGAAAAGCACTTTCACTCAACTGGTCACAGACATTTGCTTGCGCCTTTCCACCAATACCCCTGATGCAAAGAGTGTTACAAAAAGCAAAAATTCCAGGAACAAATGATTCTCATTGCCCCTCAATGGCCAAGGCAAACATGGTACTCAACCCTCCTAAAACTATCCAGGGGAGAAATTACCAAGATCAAAGCAGAAAAGGACCTGCTAACAATGCAACAGGGCCAGATCTTTCACCCAGAGCCAGCAACGCTACATCTAGCAGCTTGGCGCCTGAATGCATAGAATTTGGGCACCTCAATCTGCCTCTGCGAACCATGGAAATTCTAAAAGAGGCAAGAAAACAGTCAACAAGAAAATGCTATACAGCAAAATGGAAACGATATACCACATGGTGCACAGCTAACAAGAAAAACAGTTCAATCAACACCAAGAAACTGTTATTACACCTTACTTACCTCTTAGACCGCATCATCAACTACTCAAGCATAAAGGTGCACCTTGCTGCTGTAGCAGCATACACAAGAGGAAAATCATGCAAAAGTTTTTTTTATAAGACCAGTAATCAAAAGGTTTTTAAAAGGAGCAAAAAGAATTGCCCCACCAAGAGCAGCTCCAGTACCCACATGGAGCTTAAATACAGTACTTTCTCAACTAATGGCAAAGCCCTTCGAGCCCATGCATACAGCGGACCTCAAACACATTACTCTAAAGACAGCCTTTCTCATTGCGATAACATCACTACGAAGAGTAAGTGAGCTGCAAGCGTTAACAATACAAGAACCCTACTTACAAATCCACAAGGATAAAGTAATCTTAAAAACTAACCCACATTTCTTGCCAAAAGTGGTATCTAATTATCACTTAAATCAAAACATTCTCCTGCTGGTTTTCTTAAAAAACTCTAAGACTTGAGAGAGAAGCCTCCATACCCTGGATGTAAGGAGGGCTTTATTGTATTTTTTGCAAAAAATTGAACAGATCAGGAAAACAAAACAATTTTGTCGCCTACGCACATAACCACACAGGTTCACCTGTAAAAAAGCAATTATTGCAAGATGGATAGTACAAGCCATCCAATTATGTTATACCAATGCCAAGAAAGAACTGACAGTTCAACCAACAGCTCACTCCACTAGAAAGAAAGGAGCAACGCTAGCCTTTATGGCCAATGTACCCATTGACTCCATTTGCGCAGCAGCAACATGGGCATCACCACACACTTTTACAAAACATTGTGTGGATATACAAATGAATAAGGAAGCTCAAATTGGACAAAGGGTGCGTCAACACCTATTTGCAAGGTCTTCCTTTCACCGCAACCTCACAGACACGGGTGAAACCGCTACTTAATCTAATGCACAGCATGTGACTCCAGAAAAGGATTCACGCTGCAAAACGAAATGGTTACTTACCAGTAGTTCTGCAGCTTGAAGAATTTTCTGGATTCACATGCGACCCACCCGGCCTCCCCTATAAGGAAAACAAACAGGTGGGGAAGCAAAGGACTACATCAGTTATTCAATAACCATCTCAAGGATTACAAAAAAGAAAAAGAATAGGAACAGAAAAAAGAATCCGAAGATGGCCACCACGCACGTCGACCTCCAGGATACCGTCTTACGTCACACAGGGGACGTACGTGGCACCAAATGGTGGTCGACGGAGACCAAAACAATAGGGGGGGGGGAAAAGACAATTCTGGACCCAACCACTAGATGTCGGTATAATGCACAGCATGTGAATCCAGAAAATTCTTCAAGCTGCAAAACTACTCCTACTGGTAAATAACCATTTCGTTACTACCAACCTTTACAGGGTACTGCACTACAATGGTTCTCACTAAATCTCATTGTGTACACACATGCACAATTGTTTAAACTCATCAATTTGTAGATCCCAAGCAAAGGCAGTCAGGTCTTGCACTCTTGACTGTTCATCATTCAAAGAAGGTGACGGTTGTTCTTAACCAAGACCGGGTGTTGCGTTAATCCTGTTGCTCACAAAGTTTCTCGATCTGCAGAGTTTATGCCAATGGAGCTTTAGTTCCAAAACCTACAAACACACTACAGAAAACTAGGTGTTCGAGGCATGTGAGCTGTAGATCACATGCTATGCATAGATCGCCATCTAGTGCTGGGTCCGGGTGTTTGACTTTATTTTTGCTCAAAGAAGTCTTTCCAGTCACGAGGTAGGTGACTCCTCCTTTCGGTGATAGTGCGCATGGGCATCGACTCCATCCTTGGATTGTTTTTTTCCGCCATCGGGTTCGGATGTGTATTGCTGCGCTCCGGTTCGGTACCGTTTTTGGACCCCTTTGATGCGCAATCCACTACCCTCGACGGTATTATCGATCGCGGTTCCCCATTCGACGCGCATCGTCACACCTCGGAAAACCTTCGATCGGGCAACTCGTGCAAGCCGTCGGGCCTACCCGCGCCGGCCGCACTAGCAGTCGATGGAACGGACTCCATTCAAGCTCTGTCCCGGGTGTCGTGCTAAGTTTCCACACACCGACTTGCACGAAGTGTGCAACCTCTGCTTGTCCCCGGAACACAACGAGAACGACTGCGACGCTGTCGATCGTTTCGATCGCAAAAGACACTTTGTGATCGTCTGGCTCGACGACACGAAATGCAACACCAGAGCGGCTCTGCACTGGACATCTTCGGCGAAGATTCCGACACCGAACATCAACCTCAAGGAGCCGAGGAAGGAGAACAACATATCTCCATGTCTGAAGCCGACTCCGACATGGAAGAAAAGGAGCAGATTACTCCGGGTCAGCGTACCGTGAGTAAAGATACCCCTTTGCCCCCTCAACATAAGACAAAGGCTCCGGTCCCTCCTCTGCCCTCGGGCCAAGGTCGGCACCGACAAAGTTTCCGACGCCCCGCCCTCAGGCCCGGCTCCGAAACAGAAAGAGAAGCCTTCCGGCTCAGCCTCGAGCCGGCCCCACTCTGGCGCCAAAACACAAACCCAAGTCTTCGACACTGAAAGGCTCGGAGCCGAAACCTTCGACGCCGAAACCGGCTCTTAAGGGAAAAGACTCTCCCACTAAATAGCCTCTGTCCGATGCGCCGCCTTCGGATCCGAAACAGAAAAAACTGGTGATCAACCCTCAAACAGGGCATATTCATGCCACTCTTCCAAAAAAACGGAAAATTGACCTGGCAGAGGACTACCACATTCCTCTCAAAAGGAAAAATTTGGGTACTAACCCATCTCCCCCGTATATTCCACTTCCTTCTCCCATTGATCCTAACTTGCTCATTTCACCAGCAAATTCACCACCACCACCACTTTCACCTGACCCACAGGATGATGGAGATGGGGATCAGGATAGGTTACAGGACACTGACCCTTGGGACGTTTATCAGACAGACCCAATCACATATAATGACCCTGATTTGTATCCCTCCAGACCCTCCCCACCTGACGACAACATTGGGTACATTGAGCTCCTTAATAGGGCCGCTCAATATCATGGGGTGGAGCTCCATAAAGACCCTTTAGAAGAGGATTTCCTCGTTGAAACACTTCTTCCCAAAGAGCTACTCGCACCTTACCAATGCTCAAAGGCATGTTAAAACACACGGATGAAGTATTTAAAGACCCTGTAAGATCCAGGATAATTACACCTAGAGTGGACAAAAAATACAAACCCGCTCCTACCGACCCTGTTTACATTAGAGGCCAGCTGCCCTTAGACTCTCTTGTAGTCTCCAACGCTCGCAAGAGAGCTAATTCACAAACCACAGGTGAGGCCCCTCCTCCTGATAAGGAGTCTAAGCTAATTGATTCCTCGGGCAAAAGAGTGGCCTCACAGGCAGCAAACCACTGGGGCATTGCCAACGCTCAAGCTTTGTTGGCTCGCTATGATAGGGTTCATTACGATGAGTTACAAAAACTTATGCAACATTTACCTGATGAATACAAATCTAAGGCTAATGATCTCATTCAGGAAGGTAAACTTATTACCAACACATCCATTAGGTGTGCCCTAGACGCAGCAGACACAGCAGCTCGTGCAGTCAACACCAGTATAATATTACGCAGACATGCTTGGCTAAGAATTTCAGGCTTCAAACCGGGGGTCCAAACCTCCATCCTTAACCAACCGTTCGATAAGGAGCATCTCTTTGGTCCAGCTGTTGATACCTCGCTGGAAAAGATGAAGAAAGACACTGAGGTCTCAAAGTCCATGGGGGCTTTGCAATTACCTGCCACTAGGGGCCCCTTTCGCCGCTCCTTCTACAGGGGTGGTTCAAAAACGGTGTCCACCGAAAATCCCTCCTCCTCTTACAAGGGCAATAACCAATCCCCCTCTTCAAGAGGTTATTTCAGAGGAGGTTTTTGAGGAAACAATGGTAAGGGAAGGAGCAGAGGTAACTCTACCCGCACTTCCCCCGCAAACAAACAGTGACTTCCTTCCGTTATCCCCCGATCATTCCACTCCTGTCGGGGGGCGACTCTCCCAATTCCTGCCTGTCTGGAATTCAATCACCTCAGACAAGTGGGTACTAGAAATTATCCAGTATGGTTACTGCCTGGAGCTTACAGACACTCCCCCAAATGTCCTTCCAAGATCACGTGCAATGTCACCAGAGCATCTCACCCTCCTAAAGCAGGAGGTTCTCTCTCTTGGAAAAACACTCTATAGAACCAGTCACATTACAATACCAGGGGACCGGGGTATACTCCCTGTATTTCTTAATTCCCAAAAAGGACGGCTCTCTCAGGCCTATACTAGACCTCGGAGAACTAAATCTGTACATTCAGTCGGACCACTTTCACATGGTCACACTTCAACAAGTGCTCCCACTCCTTCAGCAAGGCGACTTTTTGTCCACCTTGGACTTAAAGGACGCATATTTCCATATTCCCATTCACCCTGCTCACCGAAAATACCTCAGGTTTGTGGTGGACGGACAACATTATCAATTCAAAGTCCTCCCATTCGGAGTAACTAAAGCACCCAGGGTTTTCACCAAGTGTCTGGCAGTAGTCGCGGATCATCTAAGAAGACAGCACATTCACGTCTTCCCCTACCTAGACGACTGGCTAATAAAAGCCAACTCACAACAGAGCTGCATAAGACATACTCGAAAAACAGTCCAACTGCTTCACAACCTGGGGTTCACAGTAAATCTCTCAAAATCTCATCTCCAACCATCCAACACACAAGTGTATCTGGGAGCCACAATAGACACTCAAAAAGCTCTAGCATATCCCAACCCAGTCAGGATACGCAACATGCAAACTAATAGCGCAATTTCAGCCTTAACACTCATTACCAGCTCGAATGTTCATGCAATTGCTAGGAATGATGGCATCTTGCATTTTAATCGTTCCTTATGCAAGACTCCAAATGCGTCCCCTACAGGAATGCTTAGCACATCAGTGGAACCAGGCTCAAGGTCAGTTATCAGATCTAGTGTTGGTGGATGGCTGCACTCATCGCTCTCTGCAGTGGTGGAACATACAAAACCTTTCCAAGGGGCGGCCATTTGTCGACCCGGTTCCACAGATAGTACTAACAGCAGACGCATCGCTCACTGGTTGGGGAGCTCATCTTCAAAAACATACCATTCAGGGCATGTGGACTCTGCAGCAAAAACGTCTCCACATAAACCATCTGGAACTGCTAGCAATTTTTCTAACATTGAAAGCCTTTCAACTTCATCTGCTAGGCAAAGCTGACCTGATTCGCACAGACAACATGACAGCAATGTACTACATACAAAAACAGGGGGGGGAGGGGGCACACTCTCTCCACCTCACAGCTAGCCCAGAGCATCTGGAAATGGGCCATACCTCAAAAGATATATCTCCTTGCAGAACACCTTCCAGGAGTAAACAACCAGATTGCAGATCTGCTCAGTCGTCAACAACAGATCCACGAATGGGTACTCCACTCTCAAGTTCTCCTCCCATTCTTCCAAATGTGGGGCTTCCCAGACATGGATCTGTTCGCCACCCACCTAAACGCAAAATGCCCAAACTTCGCATCCTGGTATCCGCACCCATTGTCCAAAGGCAATGCGCTATGGATGAATTGGTCAGGGATATTTGCTTACGCTTTTCCGCCTCTTCCACTAGTGGTTCGGAAGCTCAGACAGCAGTCCCTGACACTAATCCTAGTTGCTCCCACATGGGCCCGTCAACTCTGGTTCACAACCCTATTGGAGTTATCAGTAGTTCCTTGCCAAAAACTACACCTTACTCCCAATCTTCTCACTCAGAACCATGGAGAGATGAGACATCCAGATCCCAACTCAACCTTGCGATCTGCCACCTGAAGCCCCCCCCCCCCCCTCCCCAGACTTCCTCCTGCTCCAGGTGTGGAATCACAACATAGTTCTTACAAGGCTCATGGGTCCACCTTTTGAGCCATTGCACCAATGTGAACTACAATTTCTCACTTGGAAGGTAGCCTTCCTCATAGCCATCACATCTCTGAGAAGAGTGGGTGAGTTTCAGGCACTAACCATAGAAGAACCATTTTTACAAATGCATCAAAACAAAGTGGTTCATAGGACTAACCCCAAATTTTTACCTAAAGTCATTTCTGCCTTTCATATCAACCAATCTGTTGTTACCTGTGTTCTTCCCTCAACCAGATTCAGTGGCAGAACGTGCTCTTCACACATTGGATGTCAAAAGAGCATTACTATATTGCATTGAAAGAACAAAACCTTTCAGGAAAACAAAGCAACTTTTTGTTGCCTTTGCTCCACCACATAAAGGCAATCCAATATCAAAATCAGGTATTGCAAGGTGGATAGTTAAGTGCATTCAAATATGCTACGTTAAAGCTAAACGCACATTAACAATTCCCCCTAGAGCGCATTCCACTCGCAAACTAGGGGCCTCTATGTCATTTTTAGGAAATATTCCAATAGATGACATCTGCAAAGCTGCAACATGGTCTACACCACACACCTTTACAAAACACTATTGCATAGATGTTAGCTAGACAACAGGCTAGTGTGGGCTAGGCAGTTTTACGTACACTATTTCAAGCAACAGCTACAGGTTAACCACCGCTTTGGGACAGAACTGCTATATAGTCTATGCATAGCATGTGATCTACAGCTCACATGCCTCGAACGGAAAATGCTATTTACCATAGTATGCATCGGTTCTTGGCATGTAGAGCTGTAGAATCTCATGCGCCCACCCACCTCCCCGGGTACCTATACCTGTTGCAGTACTATCTTACTTAGATACAATATACATGGACATCTCTTTTCTTTACTACTCTTACTAACTCCATCATCACCCTTTACGGCAAAACAATCTAAGGATGGAGTCGATGCCCATGCGCACTATCACCGAAAGGAGGAGTCACCTACCTCGTGACTGGAAAGACTTCTTCGAACAAAAACAAACATCCGGACCCAACACTAGATTGCGATCTATGCATAGCATGAGATTCTACAGCTCTACATGACAAGAACAGATGCATACTGTGGTAAGTAGCATTTTCCTTTGCAGCGCAACCTTTCTATATTCATATATTCACATGCTGTGCGTTATTCAGCAATCTTGTGGTTGGGTCCAGCGTTGTCTTAGTAGCCTCTTTCTCTCTTTTTTATTTTTCCTTTTTGCGCCGTTGAGTCATTGACCATTTGGTACTATGACATCATGACATGTATGACCTCAGACACCCACGCTGGAAATCCTTTAACGTAGCATCCATTGTCCGATTCTTTTTTTTTTTTTTTTTTTTTCTGCAGTTAGGCCTGAAAGTACAAGAGAGATTGGATGTCAAGGAGGAAGAAACTGTGCTGAGGTGGATAGTTTTTCATCAGAAACAACGTAGTTGACCTTCGAGCATATAACGGGTATTGTGGGAAAGGAGAAAACCGAAAGGCACTGAAAAACACTGAAGACGTGATAAGACCGAAACCCACTGTGGCTACGTGGGTCGAGGGAATGAAAGTGGTGTATGGAGCACACCCCATTTATATTTTGCCCCAAGTGCCACCAGAACTATGCACAGAAGGACATCCAGGATGTATGCAACATTTGTCTACTGAAAGACCATTTCTGAGAGGGGTGGGGTGCGCAGTATGCACAGAAGTCCGAACCCAAGACTATCACTGTGAGACCAAAGCAGAAGTGGGCGCACTACGCCTGGATCTCGTCCCAGGTAAGACCGGAATCCTTCAAAGATCTGGAACTGTCAGCTGAGGAAGAAGACACGCTAGAGATCACAGAGGTGGCCAAAGGCAAAGACCCCTGACCTCAAAGAAATGGTCGAGGGGCACCCAAAGAAGAAAATCAAGTGGTTGCCGAGGGACTTTAAAGCCAAGCATGAGAGTGAGAAAGTGCCTCTTTTGACATGGTTAGCTCCTCCCCCCGCTCCCTTTTGTCTGTAAAATGATGTGGTTTCAATTGTAGTGCACAGGGTCCCTGCCAACCAAGTTCCTTGTTCAGTGCTTCTTCCCTAAAACTGTACCAAGATTGGCAACTTCAGACCCCTGTAAGTACCTAGTAAATGGTACCCATGGTACCTAGGGCATGGGAAGTGAAGAGGGTCCCCTAGGGGCCCCCCACCAAGGCCATGCTACTTCAGCTTACATGCTTTGGTGCAGTGAAAAATGACAGTCGACATCGCACACTGCCTGTGTGCCAAGCCAACCAGCACTGAATAAGGTATAGGTACGTCACCCCTCTAGAAGGCCTTACAAGCCCTAAGGCAGGGTGCACTATGACTCAGGTGTGGGCATATCTGCATGAGCAGATAGGCCCCTACAATATTTAAGTCTATTCCTTAATATTGTACGTGCCAGGGAAGCCATAGAGAGTAATGGGCTGGAAACTCGACAACAAGAGTTACCAAGCACCATGATGGCTTCACTGAACCCAGGAGTGTTTAGTACCATACAACTCCTCATAATAAACCCACACTGGTGCCAGTGATGTTGGAATTATTTAAATATGTTCTAGAGGGCACCTCGGAGGTACCCTCTGAAAACCTACCAACCCTCATGTAGTTTCCGACAAGCTTTAGGCAGCCTGCCACCACCAAATATGTTTCTGGACCCCTGGGTCAAGAGCCTCTTCCCTCTGAGGCCAGAAACAAAGCACAACCTGGGCGGAGGTGTCACACCTTCTCCCCCACGATGGGCACAGTGTTAGAGAGGAAAGCTTCAAACCCAAGCAGCAGATGGCCACCCCCGGTTCAAACCCACTCATTTGGCAGGAAAACTGGTGGGAAAACATAAGAGGAATAGGATGTGTTACTCCACCCCTCAGGTGCTGGAGGCGAACCAAAGCACACTTTTCAGTGCCCACCATCTTGAAGATGCTGGGTGTAGGAAACTGGCTCTGTATATGGTATGCCGCTAGGTGGTTATACCTGCACAGCATCCAGGGGTTCCCCTAAAGTGTACAGGGCTCGATGTAAAACCCAAAGTGGTCTATTAGTGGTAGTGTGGGCGAGCAGCCTTGGGTATAGAACAGATTATTGTAAGTCATTTATTGCACATCATTGACCAATAATGGACACATGACTCAAAAAGGAGAACCACACCAATTTTATAAAAAATAAACTTTGTATTTTATTTTAAGACCAAGACCTTCGCAATAAGGTAACTATGTTTTTACTAAAAATACTTTTCACTTTAAAAACTCAACAGTGCAATTTCTGAACATTTCAATGTTATCCTATGGAGGAAAACAATAATGTGGTTTAACAGGTAAGTACAAAACTTACAGTTCCAGTCTTCGGGACCAAAGGTCAGCAAGGGTCAGCTGATTACCAAAACTGCACCACCAGTGGCAGAGGCCAAAATTGGAGCTCGGCCAATGCGTTTAAATGTTGACTGGGGGTCAACAAAGCCACACTGCTTGCAGATAAGTAAATCTGGTTGGAGGGGCCAAGCTTTTGGGCTTAGTATAAGCACAGGGGGGCTACAAAGCAGCAGCAAACACACACCACCAGCAGCACTGGGGCAGCCGGGTTCAGGGTGTTATTTCAGTGTCGGGTGCCCAATGCTTTTCATTAGAAAGTCTACTTTCAACTAACAGGCTGCAGGCATCGCACCGGAGGTTACAGGAGGGAGACCAAGGACAGCAGAGGTAAGTAGGGATTAGAAGGTCGTAGGGGCACTGTCGAGTCAGCTCACCAAGGCGCAGGGGTGCCTCTAGACATCGGAGTCTTCTTACCGGAGCTATTCTCGGTCAGGGGGAGCCTCTAGATCAGAGGTCTTCAAACTTTGTTGCACCGAGCCCCCCTAAGCTAAATATTTTGAAGTCGGGCCCCCCTCCAAAACTTTATGGCAAGGACTGGAAGAGCTGGAGGGGCAGGGCTGAGCACAGAGGTTTGGACTTGTGAGACCATTTCAGGGGTACTTTTTCTGTAGCTCATAACCCACAGTAATGTCAGACTTATAAAGGAGTAAATGCTTGAAACAAAAACAGAAATTGATCAACAAACACTGCTCCCCATATTTGGGGTGGTTGTGAGCCCTCGTACTCCTGGGCCTCAATACAACACCAAATGCTTCACTAATGATATATGCATTCCTGAGTAGCAGGCGGTCACGTGTACCTCTTTCACCCCTTCCCTCCATGCCTGGCCGTCACTCCAGTCTTGACACAGGCTCACTATACCTTTCAGAAAAAATAGCTACACTTGTTGTCCCTTCTGCAGCAAGGGTTCTCTCTGCTCTAATGCTAGCAAAGAATATCAGCCCTAATGTCCTATTTGCAAATACACCCATGCGCTACCCATGAAACGCACCCTTGATGCAAAGTAATGCATGGCAGCATGTAGCAAAACTTTGTGGTACTTTGGGAAACTATCCAATGCAAATCCTGACTTGCTTTGGATAGTAAATCCCAGTATAACACTTTGCATCGGGTTTGCATTACAAAAGTAATGCAAACCTGTTGCAAAGCATTAGTAAATCTGGTCCCTACAGTGGCGCTGCGCAGCCTTGTATTACATTTGGGTGCAATCCAGTGCAAATAGTGATTTGCACTGGATTGTTAATACTAATACACTTTGTGTCAGGTTTGTTTAAAAAAGTAACACAAACCTGAGACAGTCTTTGTAATTCTGGGCCTAAATCATTTTTCTGCAGCCTGTCTTATGCTGTGTGTAACAGAATTTTAAAATAATGACACATATACAGTGCTTTCTGCCAAAGACAGGGACCTTGTAGCATTATAAAAACAAAAGTCACTATTCCCCACTGCACCAAGTAGGATTCAATTCTCTGACAGTCACACAGACAGAAATCTGCAGCGATTGCATTAACTATCTGAGATTTCATCCTTTAGGAGTGCCTTTCCCACTGATTAATTTGTGTGCATTATTTTATATGCAGTTAACTTAAAGTTGAAAAGAAAACACTTAAAACCAGCTACTGAATATTTTTTTGTTCTTTGTAGGCCAGTAATTGACCTGGCACCACACCGACTGACCTCTGCCCCATGGCACTTGGAATCGCAGTTCCCATGCTTTTTTTAATGCACTTTGGCTGCATGTAAATGAAGATAGCCTGGAAACTGAACAAATAAATACGTTCGCGCTTCCAGCCATCTTCATTTACACTTCTTTTCTGAAACATTTGCGCCCCCCTGAGAATGCCGCCACGGACCCCCAGGGGGGCGCGCCCCACAGTTTGAAGACGTCTGCTCTAGATTAAGGCTGCAGGCTTCGTCGTGGACTCCAGGAGGGGGGTTAGCCATCACTGAACTTGAGGTCAGGATCGCTGGGGAACCTGTTCTGGGTTGGTTTGCTACCTGGACACAAGCGGTAGGTGTCAGGTGTAGATTGGGCAGGACTCTTGGATCCGCAAGGCACCAGAGTCCTTTGTGTTGGATTCTTAGGGGCAGAACTGCTATCCTCGGGAGTTGTGGTCTTTTTCAAAGTTCAGGCAGTCTTCCTGGGGTTTCTGGAAGTCTCTGACTGCAGCACAGGCATCGTCTTCTTGCAGGGTCTTGGAAGCTGGAGACAGGCTGTGGAAGCTGGGGCCAAGTCAGTAGTCTTCAGGCTTTGTTGCACGGCGTCTTCTTCGTCCTTCTTAGACGCAGGTAACTAACTTCTTGGTCTGGGGGAGCCACCTAAATAAAACATTTAGGGGGTGTTTTAGGGGAGTAGTAGGTAGGGCCGATGGGCACCTTACTAGGGTTACTACACCCACTATTATGCCACCCTCCTGTTGGAGGGGCATAGGCCTAGCCCAGATTGGAGGATTCCCCTCATCTTCAAGATGGAAGGGACTGAAAAGTGTGCTTAACTTCACTTCCTCTACCTGAGGGGTGGAGTTGGCAAAGGTGGGCACCCCTTATAGCCTATATATTTTTTCCCTTTCAAAGTGGGGGTGTAACCTGCAAACAGTTGGCTGCCATCTGCTGCTAGCAGCAGAGGCTGGAGGTCGCATTACATGTGTGAAAAAATGGGCAAAGCACCCCCCCTCCACACACACATGTTTTGCCTGAATTTTGATGTAATTTTGACTGTAGAGGACTGGGTCTCTGATGTCCAGGTTCCCGTTACCAGAATTCCTTCCTAAAAACTGATCCACAATTGGCCCTTCAAGCCCCTTGTAAGTCCTTGTAAAAGGTACATTGGGACTGAAGAGGGTCTCCTAGGGACCCCTCACCTAGGCCATGCAGACTTCCTTTGGAGCATGCACGGCCAGGTGGAGACAAAACAAAGTCGACATGGCACATTGCCTGTGTGCCATGCCAGCTAGCACTCCCCAAGATATAGGTAAGTCAATCCTCTAGCAGGCCATACCAGCCCTAAGGCAGGGTGCACTATATCACTGGTGTGGATATATCTGCTTGAGCAGATATGCCCCTAAAGTATTAGTGTCTATTCCTTAATATTGTAAGTGCCAGGGACGCTATAGAGAGTACATGGACTGGAAACTTGACAACTCGCTTCACTGACACCAGGAGTGTTTGGTACCAAACAACTCCTTGTGATAAAGCCACACTGATGCCAGTTTGAGATTTATTAAACCAGAGGTGCCCCCTGAAAACCTACCGACCCTGTTGTGGTCACTGACTGGTTTTAGGCAGCCTGCCACACACCCACATGTTTCTGGACCCCTGGATGGAAAGCCTCTGCTCTTCTAGACCAGAAACAATGCACATCCTGGGCAGAGGTGTCGCACCTCCTCCCCCAGGATGGGCCAGTGCTGAAAGGGGAAGCTTCAAAGGCCTGTTGCCTTTGTAATGCGACCCACAGCCTCTGCTACTAGCTGCAGATGGCACCCTCCCAGTTTACACCCCTACTTTGGGCGGGAAAACTGGCGGGAAAATCTAGAAGAATAGGTTGTGGGCCCACCTCTGCTAGCTCCACCTCGAAGGTGGGGGAGGTGAGGTGAAGCACATCTTTCAGTCCCCGCCATCTTGAAGATGAGGGGACTCCTCCAGTCAGGGCTAAGTCTGTGCCCCCCCCCACAGGAGGGCGGCATAATAGTGGATGTAGTCACCCCAGGTAAGGTGTCCATTGGCCCTACCTACTACTCCCCTAAAACAACCCCTAAATTTAGTATTTAGAGGGCTCCCCCAGATGTAGAAACTAGATTCCTGGAACCTACGAAGGATGAAGAAGCCATGCACCAATGCCTAAAGAAGACTACTGACTTAGCCCCAGCCCTACCGGCCTGTCCCCAGCTTTAAAGACTGTCCTGCAGCTAGCGACTTCCAGAATCCCGAAGAAGCCTTCCTGCTCTTCAACAAAGATCAGATCTCCCGAAGACAGCAGCCCTGTCCAGAAGAATCCAACTCAAAGGGCTCCGGACCCAGCTGGAACCGCGGCTCCTGCCCACTCTGCACCCGAAGCCCACGGCCAGACTGAGTGGCTCACCTGTCCAGGGAAGTCTCCCCAGTGATACTGACCGCGGATCCAGCATTGGCTGACCTCTCCTGAACTGCACAACGACGCCTGCAGACTGAATTCAGAGGCTCCCTCTGACCACGACCTGCTCCTGTAAAAGACTCTGACTTCTAAAGGCACCCCTTACCCGAAACCCCTGCACCTTGGTGAGCTGAATCAGCGGTACCCCTGTGACCCTTTACATCGCTACTGACTGCTTTCATTGATCTCTCTCCCGCTACCTCCGGTGCGACAAAAACCTCAAAAAGAGAGACAAGGTAGTGAGCCTCCTCTAACTCCCCTCACAAAGGCATCGAAACTCACAAAAAGAGACGGACTAAACCACACGACAACGGAGACCCTGCTGCAGTACACTTTGTCCGTGCCTGTATCCTAAATAAGTGGTTAAAGGGTGGAAGAAGAGGGATAGAAGGGAAAATCAATAGAATTTTTAATACTGCCCTCTCCCACTATATAGTGGCATGCTTCATCATAGGGCCGCTAACAACGTCCACGTGCAGAAGCAGATTTTTTTGTGTGTAAGGTAGAGAAAAGGAAAAAAAAGGTAAGGAAAAGTTTCCCTGATGAGGGATCGCTAGTGCAGAAGGAAAGTGAGATAAAACTGCCTAAGGGGGTACCATCTGAACTCCTTTATTATTGGTCCACCTTGACCGGATTAAAAGTCAAAAAGGGTGTGCAGGAGGAATTACCACTCCTTTACCCCATCTGCATTTACCAACCTGTTTCAGCCACTCTTGATTGTCCTACTGGGTCACTGGCCTTCTTCAGGGTATAGATCCCTCTTGAAACTGGTCTATGTCACAATCCGACCAATTTTGGAAGAAGGTTAATTCAACCTTAATTGTTCATCATAACACATTCGCCAATAGCATCTGTAAGGAAGATATTAAAAATCATAAGAAATTCCCTCTAAACCCCTAAGTACATTCAAGATAATTCAAAGTTGCTTTGATTTGTAAAAAAAAGACAAAACACCTCTGTGTATTTTTACAACGGAGGCATGTTATTCCCCCAACGTGGGATATTCCATGTCAGCCTCCGGTGCGACGCTTGCAGCCTGTTTGTCGAAGTAAGAATTTCCTTTGAAAAGCATTGGGTGCCCGATGCTGAAATTGCACCCTGCACCGGCCGCCCCAAAGCCGCTGGTAGTGTTAGTGTGGTGCTGCTTTGTGCCCCCGTGCTGGTCTTAACCCCCAAAGCTTGGCCCCTGCAACCGTTCTACTTACCTGCAGGCAGTGTGGCATCGAGCACCCCAGTCTCCATTAATACGCATTGGGCCGAACTCTGATTTTGACCTCTGCACCAGGCAGCCCCTGTGCCGCTGGTGGTGCGGTTTGGATTCTCAGCTGACCCTTGGTCCCGAAGACTGGAACTGTAAGTATGATATCTGTTTAACCACAATATCGTTTTCCCCTTAGAACAATTTCTGAACAGTTCAATGCTATAAGAAGTTAAAAGCATTTACAAATAAACTGCAAACAAAGCTTATTTTTCTAAAATTGGTGTGATCTCCTTTTTGAGTAATTTGCCCATTATTGGTCAATGTTGTGCAATAAATGTCATACACTCCTCTGTGTTAGGCCTAAGACTGCTCGTCCACACTACCACTAATAGAGCACTTTGGGTTTTACATTGAGCCCTATACACTTTTGGGGAACCCCGGGACTCTGTGCACGGTATAACCACCTAGTGGCATACCATATACGAAACCAGCTTCCTACAACATGTTACAATAAATCCCACACTTGCATCAGTGTGGATTTAATGTAATGAGGAGTTTGTTACCAAACACTCCTGTGTTCAGTGAAGCCATCATGGTGCTGTGGAACTAGAGTTGTCAAGTTTCCAGCCCATATATTCTCTATGGCTTCACTGGCACTTGCAATATTAAGGATTAGATCCCAGTATTTTTGGGGCATGTCTGCTCATGCAGATATGCCCACATCTGGGACATAGTGCACCCTGCCTTAGGGCTGGTAAGGGCTGCTAGAGAGGTGACTTACCTATATCTTAGGCAGTGCTAGCTGGCATGGCATACATGTAGTGTGCCATGTCGACTTTGGCATTTTGTCTGCACCTGGCCAGGCATGCTGCAGTGGCAGTCTGCATTGCCTAGGTGAGGGGTCCCTAGGGGACCCTCTTCAGTCCCCATGCCCTTGGTACCCAGGTATCTTTTACTAGGGGCTGTCCCCATGCCCTTGGTACCCAGGTATCTTTTACTAGGGGCTTGGAGGCCCTGAAGGGCCAATTGAGGAATAGATTTTAGGAAGAAGCACTGGCACTGGGGACCCAGTTGGCAGGGACCCTATGCACTACATTCGAAATCACATCAATACCAGGCAAAAGGTGGGGGCTAACCATGTCAAAAGAGGCACTTCCTCACAGTGGGACTTATCCAATCAGGGCTAGAACTATGTCCCCTCCCACAAGAGGGTGGCATAATAGTGAGTGCAGACACCCCAGGTAAGGAACCCATTGATCTCTACCTGTTAATCCCCTTTAACGCCCCTAAATCTAGTATTTAGGTGGCTCTGCCAGACCCTGAAATCAGATTTTGACGACCTACGAAGAAGAGCCGTGCAGCAGTGATGACTGAAGACACCAACTGAGTTGGCCCCAGCCCTACCAGCCTGTCTTCAGACCTCAAAAACCCATCTGAAGATGATTGACTCGCCCCACAGACAAGCGACCTTCAGAACCCTGGGAGGACTGCCTGCCTTCAAGAAAGACTCCTAATCTCCCGTGGACAGTGGACCTATCCAGAAGAAACTATCTGCAAAGAAAAAGGACTCTGCCCTGAGGAACCGCAAACACTCCTCAGGATCCACCTCTGCACTCGACGCCCACGGCCGGAGTCCAAGTGGCCCACTGGTCCTGCGAAGATTCCCCAGTGCTTCTGTGCCAGAGTCCACTGTGGGCTGACCCCTGTGGGACTCCCACCTCGACGCCTGCAGCCTCCGCTTGAAGACTCCATTGCCTCCCACCCCACCGACCGCGACCTGCCCGGTAAGAGTTTTCCGATGCCCAAGGGCATCCCTGGCCCGGAAGCTCTTGGGCCTTGGGGATCTCAACCTTCGGTGTCTCTACGTCCCCAAGCATCTCTACTTACCTGGGCAGCTGTGGGTTTTCTTCTTCAGGCCTCCTGGCCTGATCCTGCAGCCTTTGTTCAAGCCCGATGTCCCCTTTTTTGGTTAAGATTGTGCACCTGATGCTGTGTTGGCACCCTGCACCCGGCAGCCCCTGTGCTGCTGAGGGTGTAAGTTTGGTGCTGCCTTGTGGCCCACTTGTACTTACCTTAACTCCAGGAGATCGACCCCTGACACCTCTTTACACATCTGAGAGCAGCACGACTTAGAGTACCCCCAGTTTCCATTGGTTAACATTGGGCGCCCAACCTTGAATTGGACCTCTGCACTTGGCTGCCCCTATGCCGCTGGTGGTGCACACTTGGAACTGATTTGAACCCTGCCTGCTGTTGACCAAAGACCCCGAAGACTGAATCTGTAAATCGAGTTCTTACCTGCAAAAACTGCATTATTGTTTTCCCTCCCATAGGTTAACATTGCAAAGCTTGAAAATTGCAGTGTCCACTTTTTAAAGTATAAAGTATTTTCCCTGAAAAACGTACTTACCTTTCTGCGAACATCTTAAATCTTGAAAGAAGCTTATTTTTCCAAAATTGGTGTGGATCTTTTTGAGTCGTGTTTTATTAGTCACTGTGTGCATAACAAATGTCTTAAACTTCTCTGTGTTAGGCGTAAGTCTGCTCGCACCCACAATACCACAAACAGAGCACTTTGGCTTTATATTGAACCCTGTACACTTCTGGGGGAATCTCTGGACTCTGCACGATACAAACACTTAGTGGTATACCATATATAGAGCCAGCTTCCTACAAGAGAATCTTTCCCTAGGAGATGAGAACAGTGTCTCGGGTGTCAGGCTGGCAGAAACCAGTCTGCAAGCACTCCAGAGGCTGGTAGTTTTTCAGGGGGCATCTCTAGGGTGCCCTCTGAGTGCATGGTTTGGTAAATCCATCACTGTAATCAGTGTGGGTTTATCAATACTAGATGTTTGATAACATACCTCCCTATTTTCAGTGAAGCCATCATGTAGCTGGGGAACTAATTTTCACCGGTGTCCAGCACATTTTAAAATGGCTTCCCTGTCCACTTGCACTGGCAGTAATAGGACGGACCAGCACAGGGGCTTATCTGCTCATGCAGGCATGCCCTCACATGTAATATTAAGCACCCTGCCTTAGGGCTGTCAGGCCTGCTGTTGGGGTGACTTACAAATATCACATGCAGTGTTAAGGGACATGGCACGCAGGGATGTGTGACATGTCGAGTTTTCACTTTTGTCTGCACCAGGACATGCAGCCTGCATTGGCAGCCTTTTAATGTGCTTGGTTAGGCCTTAGGGTTCCACAATTTGTGCTGCTGCCCGTAGGGACCCTCTTTAGTACCTCAGGCCCTAGGTACCAGGGGTACCATTTACTAGAGATTTACAGATGGTGCTAAAGGTTTATAGGCTTGGTATGGAACACCACCATTTACATGATCAAGTTTCCTAAGTTGCCTTCTCTTTTATACACAATGAATTTTGACATACATTTGAGTGCGTGAAAATGCAGGATAACACTATCTGAATCGGCGTTGCTTGCATTTCTACTTCGAAGGCACTCTAACGACACCTTGACCATTCAGTACAAGGGATAAATTTCACTGCGCAAATGTCGTCATTATTGTCTGGTAGGCGATGACGCTATCCAACTGGAATAAACAATTACGACTTGACAGGGGTTGCGACATGTGTACAGTTTGTTATATATACAGAACCACTTCCTTGTTTAGAGGAGAGGAGCACTCATCGGACACTGCGAGCTGACTGCATTCCGGAATTCCAGCTCAGTTGATTTCTGTGTACCAACACGAGGGATATTCAGCTCTACACCAAGTTACCTGCAGGTAATGGGGAGTTGGTCCACCCGGACAAGGATTTGGCAGATCACCCACCCTAGGCTAGACTAGGTTAGGGAGCACTAGGTAGGAGTGCGCTATACTCTGTATTTATATGCCAGCATATATTTACTGTTATAGCACAATGGTGAATTGTTTATCCTTTTCACTGTTCTCATAATGCTAATTTCCCTATTCTGTTTCATTCTACTGAATATCACAATGCATGTATTTTATACAAGAATCATAATGCTTCAGTAAATATTGAAATGCCTTGCTGAGACTTTCTTGGGTGTTTCTTTGGGTGGTGGTGGGGTGAATCAGGGTTGTCATGTTCTGAGATTGCACATACATTTGTTATCTTGTAAGGTTAGGGGTGCAGATGGTGCACTGTGGGCTAGCAGGGATACAGGTCAACGTATCCTGAGGGTGTGCATGGAGTCGGTCTGGCACAATCCTTTTGTTGGACACTTATGTTGTCCAACAAACGCACAGTTTTACCTGTGAGGTACAAGCCGTACGACAGCACCTATCTAAAAAGTTTTTTTTTTGTGCATTTTTTTTTAAAAGGGCCAATAACGTAGTCCAAGAATGTAAGATCATTGCCAGTATCTGCCCAAAATCTGTTTTGGACACGGCAGATACAGCCAATAGACAATTATACTCTGCCACAACTCTGTGCCAACATGCCTGGCTAAGAGTATCATGGTTTAAACAGAAAGTACAATCATTATCAACATGCCCTTTACAGGAAAGTCTTTTTGGGGAATGTGTGGATGAGACTCTACAGCGCTTATAAAGACAATGACACACCAAAATCCATGAGGGCATTGCAATACAGAGGGTTGTTTCCATCCGACATGCAGCAGAGGAAAAAAAACACCTCCAAGAGTGGGCATGCACCCAGCCACCTTACATGCCACATTCACAAAACAGACCGCTGCCATAATAGCTCCACTGCAAAGGCAGTACAGATCACCCTCAAGACAGGCCTTTCGAGGAAGGGACAGGGGGTGAAGAGGAAGGAACCATCCATTACAAAGTGACTGACAGAGAAAACTTTCCTACACAAGTGACCTAGGGGAGGAAGAGGATTCAGAAAGAAATGGGGACGAATCATCTGTGGCAAATCAATATTAAACATCATCCAACATGGTTACTGAATAGAATAACAAATGCACCCCCCTCAGTGCCATAAAGGAAAAAGAGTAACGGGGAGAAAGTCACCTACAACAAGAAGCCAATGACCTCTTAAGCAAGAGGGCAATAGAAAGGTGCCACTAAGAGAAAAAAAAAACAGGAGTGTACTCCACATACTTTCTAGTACCAAAGCCAGACAAGACTCTAAGACCTTCCAGGACCTATAGGCACTCAACTGGTCAATGAAAACACAAAAAATCAAGATGACAACATTAAAGGAAATCATTCTTCTAGAAAATGGGGACTACATGGTAACCATAGACCTATGTGCAGGTCTTCCAGTTAGTTCATCAGGGTCTGCACTGGTCGGAGAAATCTTCCAACGTTTTGTTTGTTGAGTCCCTTCAGCCCTCCAAAGAAAAAGAATTGACTTGTCACGGACTATGATTCGCTGAGCTGGGGTGCCCATCTGGACAACATGACTGAGCGAGGCAGCTGGCAGTCTGTCTTTCCATTAGAGGTTTTCTTGTTTCCATCTCGGGGAACACCATCCAGACATGCTAGGCAATACAATCGCCATTCATTATATCAGCGTACATGCAGTGTGAGCCTATTGACTGTGCTAGGAGGTGATCTGTCAGGGCAAAGGGAATGGGACATTTTCCTGGCAGTTGCTCTCCTTACAGAGGACCTCAGTGTGAATGCTTTGTTGCCTCTAAATGGAATACCACATGTGGGAACTGTACCCTGCAGCGAACTAGGAGATCTTTTCCAGACAAGGGTATCTATATATAGATCTATTTCTTGGTTCAGAAAAGGAAATCAATTTGGCTTCTGACGAAGGTCCAGTGTAAAGTGCAGTGTGATAAAGTAAAGCAATTTCTAATCTCCCCAGATTGGGTGAGGAGGATCTGGCATGCTGAGATATTGGAACTCCACATTTGGCTACATCTTTCTTTCCTGCACAGGATAAGACCTGCCCTAGCAAACAGGACAGTCAGATCCTCAGCCCAGTCTTCAAATGATGCACCTGCATGTGTGGAGATAGTGGTTCCCTTTAGCATTCATTTGCCTGCCGGCTGAGATTCCAAACGTCATCTTGCCTGCAGGTAAACTCATTAAACCAGTTTTGCAGCGTGAATCTTTCTGGATTCACTATGCTGTGCATTATTCCGCGGTGTAGTGGTTGGGTCCGGAATCGTAGTCTGTTTTTTTTTTTTTTTTGTGTGTGTAGCCCAGGTGGGCGTTGACGCCCCACCATTTGGTGTCCTCCCGTGACGTCGGCGTGCTTCCTCCGGAAGCTCCCACCCTAGGGCGCCATCTTCAGATTCTTTTTTTTCCGCCGGTGGGTCTGGATCGTCGTGAGGAGCTCCAGAGTTGGAAAAGGAGAGAAGAAGTAAGAGAAAGCAGAAAGAACCGAGAAAAATTGGAGATCTTCATCACAAGACAAAGAACATACTACCGGGACGACGAAGCGGGCGAGAGGTAGAGAAAACTTCGACGTCCAACGGAGAATGCGCACACAGTGGGCTCCCTGAGCACGGGAATGGACAAGACACCATTCAAGTTCTGTCATAACTGCCACCACAAGTTCGCGCAGAAAGACCAGCATCCAGTCTGCAACCTCTGCCTACCGATCGACCATCAAAGCGGCGACTGCAACGCCTGCGCAGCATTCGCTACCAAGACCCTCAGGGTGAGGGACAGACAGAGGAGAGCAAACTACAGCATGCTGGGCCAAGGGCCACCTCCGTCGCTGCGGGACCTGGGCCTCTCCAGTGGGGAAGAGGACAACATCGCCGAGGGACCAGAGGACTGCACGGTCATAGAGACCAATGACACTTCCAGGAAGGAGGTAAGAGACACGTCGACCCAAAAAACCCCGACAGACTCTCGAAAATCCGAGCCAAAGTCCTCGAAAGGAGCACCGGCGTCGAAGCACTCGACGACCGAAGCTGCGTCCATGGACAAACAGCCCAGCGGATCCTTTGAAAAGGACTCCCGGTCGGCGAAAGCTCTTGACGCACCCAGGTCGTCTAAGCACGGTTCCGAGAAGCCGCACTCGACGCCGAAGGGAAAAGAGCAGAAGGCACCTTCGACGTCAACTACAACATCGAAGAGAACTGCCGAAACTCTCGACGCCGATCAAGCGGCGCAGATAGAGAGGAAGAAGAAAAGGCTCGAGGCCGAAATGGCCAGTATCATCCAAAGGAAGAAGGACTTTGACGACCGGATGAGTAGATACACCATCCCTTCGAAGCCCTCGACGGTCGTCTAAGCGGAAACGCAAGAGGAATTCGACACCATCGAGCCGCCGAAAAATCCCGAACCATCGGAACAACAGGACGAAGAGGCCCTGTACTATTATACGGAGGGTGATGACGACCAGCAAACGCACTTTGGCTCGACCCCCTCGGAGGCTCAAGACCTGGAATGGCAGGATCTCGATGCCGAAAACCCGGAGGAGGCCGTGGAAACGTATCCGTCGAGGCCTTCGCCGCCGGACGACATAGGAGTTTATAACATGGTCGTCAGGAACGCGGCAGCCGCCTATAAAGTGGAAATGGAGGAGGAAAAGCCAAGAGCCTGTTTTCTCCTGGAAACACTGCTACCAAAACAAACTAGGAGCCAATTCCTTCCTATGCTCCCTAGTGTGCTAGACCAAGGCAGGGAGGCTTTCAAGGAGCCATCTACCTGCAGATCGGTCACCCCCAGAGCTGAGAAAAAATATAAACACTCTTCAAAGGATCCACCATATATCCAGGGATCTGTGCCAGCTGATTCAATAATAACAGCAACAGCCAGGAAGAGGGCCAACGTACCCACAAACTCCGGTCCGCCCCCAGACAAGGAGAGCAAGAGGATAGACCTCACGGAGGAAAATTGAAAGAAATGCAGCAATACATTGGCGCATCGCCAACTCAAATGCCCTTATAAATATGCACGCCTACCAGCACTGGGAAGAAGTGGGGCAGTTGCTCAAACTGATCCCCACCGAACAACAGCAGAGAGCGGCACACATGGTGGAGGAGGGGAAGAACATGGCCAACACCTGCCTGAAGTCGGCCCTAGACGCAGCTGATACATCAAGCAGGCTGATGATGATCGGGGTGACAGAGGAGACATGCCTGGCTCACGATCTCCGGGTTCAAGCCAGAGGTGCAAAACAACATCCTGAAGTTGCCCTTCAACGGGGAAAAGCTGTTCGGCACGCCCGTGGACGAGACGCTGACGCAGCTCAAAAAAGATAACGAGACGGCAAGGTCCATGGGAGCACTACAGTTCAGGGGTATGAGAAGAGGCACCCCCTCACGAAGACCAAATGGCAGAGGTGGGAACCAGCCAGGAACATCGCACCAGGCCTTCCAGCAAACATTTCAGGGAAGCAGCCAGGCGCAACAGGGTCAGCAGCAACAAGGCTGGCAGAACCAACAGAGGGGCCAGTCCTTTCGAAGCCGACCAAACGGACGAGGCAATACACGAAGAGGTGGTCAGCAACCCGCCCCAAAGTGACTCCACACTACAAAACGTGCCCGCACTCCCAACATCACTAGTGCCGCGGCACACCAAAAGACACGGACCACATTTAAAAATTTACCATCATACAACGCCCGTAGGAGGCAGACTAAAACACTTCTCCCAGGAGTGGGAGAAGATAACAACCGACCAGTGGATACTCAACATCATACAGTTCGGCTACTGCATAGAACTCGTAAAGAGGCCACCAAACAAGAGGCCAACAAACAGGAAACATTCAACAGAAGAGCTGTCACTATTGTGGCAGGAAGCACAAGAACTCCTCCACAAACAGGCTATAGAAAGGGTGCCGTACAGAGAAAAGGGCACAGGAGTGTACTCCAACTACTTCCTCGTACCAAAGGTAGACGAAACGTTAAGGCCCATACTGGGCCTACGGTTCCTAAACAAATACATAAAAACTCAAAAGTTCAAGATGACGTCCTTACAAGAGGTCATACCTCAAATAAGGCACGGGATTTTATGTCCACAATAGACCTCAAGGATGCCTACCTGCACATCCCCATGATCCAAGGACACAAGCATCTGCTCAGATTCACCATCAGCAAGACGCACTACCAGTTCACGGCCCTAGCCTTCGGCCTCAAATCAGCGCCAAGAGTATTCACCAAATGCCTAGCTGCCGTAGCAGCACATCTGCGAAGACAGGGGATACACGTATACCCCTACCTAGACGACTGGTTGGTAAAGGCGAACTCCTACAACCAATGCAAACTACATGCTCAGCATGTCTCTCAAACGCTGACAAAACTAGGTTTCTCCATACACAAAGAGAAGTCATCGCTGGAACCAGAACAAGTGAAGATCTTCCTGGGTGCGAAAATCGACACCATTCAGGGAAGAGTGTTCCCCAGCGAGAAAAGGATCCTCGCACTACTGAAGGAGACTCGCCGCTACCTGAAGGGGCAACGTCTGACAGTGAGGACAGTGAGCAAGCTCATGGGCATGATGGCATCCTGCATACATTTAGTCCCCTATATTCGGCTACACATGAGACCATTCCAGGAATGGCTGCAACAGCAATGGTCACAGGCAACAGGGAGTTGGGAAGATCTAGTGGTTGTAACGCACACAGTGCAGGAAGAGATAGCATGGTGGAACAGGGACAACATAAGGGGAAACCCATTCACACCACCAACTCCAACAGTGACCATCACAACAGACGCATCCCAAATGGGGTGGGGAGCGCACATGAAACTGCTCAAGGTAAGGGGATTATGGACACAAACAGATGCCGTCAAATGCATCAACTACCTAGAACTCAAGACCGTGTTCCTTGCCCTAAAAGCGTTCCAGAAACAGCTGTACGGCCAAAGGGTGTTAGTACAAACAGACAACACCACAACGATGTTCTACATCAACAAGCAGGGAGGAACACACTCAGTGGCGCTCTCAGATCTAGCTCAACAGATATGGAAATGGGCAATTCCATTACAAATAGACCTCCTGGCAATACATCTGCCAGGGAAGGACAATGTGGAAGCAGAAAGACTGAGCAGACAGACATCCATCTCACACGAGTGGGAGCTCAACCCGCAGGAAACGCAAAAACCATTCAAGAAGTGGGGGACCCCACAACTAGACCTGTTTGCAACACACCAGAATGCAAAATGCCAATACTTCGCATCCAGGCAGCCAGGCCATCAATCCCAAGGAAATGCCCTATGGATGAGCTGGTCAAAGACATTTGCCTACGCTTTTCCACTGATACCGCTGATACACAAAGTGCTCAGCAAGTGCAGAACAAGCAACATGACGCTAATTCTGGTAGCACCACAGTGGGCCAGGCAGTCCTGGTTCTCGCAGATCGTGGAGATGGCACCATGACCACCACACAAGTTCCCAAGAAGGAAAGACCTGCTCTCGCTGCAAAACGGAAGGGTACTCCATCCAGAACCAGAAAGCCTCAGCCTAGCAGCGTGGCTCCTGAGGACTTGGAGTTCGCTCACCTCAAGCTTCCACAAAGCACGCTGGCAGTGCTGCGAGAAGCGAGGAGACCCACCACACGGAAATGCTATGCAGCAAAATGGAAGAGATTCACTGAATGGTGCATCAACAAAAAGCTCCACAGGAGAATCACTAAAGAATCAACTGTGCTAAAATACTTAACACACTTACTAAAAAGTAACCTAAGCTGCACTTCGCCAAGAGTGCACCTGGCAGCAATAGTAGCCTATACAAGAGGAGAAACCGGGAAAAGCTTCTTTACATCTCAAGGAGTAAAAAGATTCCTGGAAGGAGCCAAAAGAATAGCACCGCCAAAGAGGATGCCACCGCCTGCATGGAACCTCAATGTAGTTCTAACACAGCTTATGAAAGCACCGTTCGAACCCATCCACAAGGCATCGCTACATATGCTCACAATAAAGACGGCCTTTCTGGTAGCGATTACCTCGCTACGTAGGGTGAGCGAGTTGCAGGCACTCACACTACAAGAACCCTACATTCAGATTCACAATGACAGGGTGGTAATGAGGACGGACCCACACTTCATGCCAAAGGTGGTGTCCAGGTTCCATATAAACCAAACAATACAAATTCCCAGTTTCTTCCAGAAACCATCCACCAGCGCTGAAAGGGCACTGCACACTCTGGACGCCAGAAGAGCAGTAATGCATTACATCGAAAGGACTAAGGATTGTAGAAAGACAAAGCAGTTCTTTGTGTCCTTCGCAAGCAGTTTCCTGGGCAGACCAGTGACTAAGAATACCATCGCACGATGGATCGCACAAACAATTCAATACTGCCACAAACAGGCAGGCCAAGAGCTACAGGGAGCAGCTCAGGCTCACTCAACCAGGAAAAAGGGAGCAACAATAGCCTTCCTAGCAAACACACCTATCCAAGACATTTGCCTGGCGGCAACATGGGCTTCAGTGCACACGTTCACTAAGCACTACTGCGTGGATATACAGATGAACAAGGAAGCACAAGTAGGTCAAAAAGTGCTTCAACAGATATTCAACAACCAACGCTCATCTTCCACCCAGCCGCCACAAATATAGCAAACCGCTACAAAGTCTATGCACAGCATAGTGAATCCAGAAAGATTCACGCTGCAAAACGAATAGTTTCTTACCGGTCGGTATAGTTTTGCAGCTTGAAGACTTTCTGGATTCACTAGCGAACCCACCCGCCTCCGCCAGAAAGATGACAGGAGGAAGATGGGACTAACAAATGGAAAACACCTTCAAAAGGGTAAAAGGATTAATAGCACAAGAAAAAAAAAAAAAAAGAATCCGAAGATGGCGCCCTAGGGTGGGAGCTTCCGGAGGAAGAGCGCCGACGTCACGGGAGGACACCAAATGGTGGGGCGTCGACGCCCACCTGGGCTACACAAAAAAAAACAACAAAAAAAACAGAAAAAAGACTACGATTCCGGACCCAACCACTACACCGCGGAATAATGCACAGCATAGTAAATCCAGAAAGTCTTCAAGCTGCAAAACTATACCGACAGGTAAACTATTCGTTTTTGTTGGTTGCTGGAACAAATTTGTTCAGTGGTGTGAGTCTGAAGACATGAATCCCTTTCAATTCCACCTTTCAGACTTTTTGCAGTTCACGGTCTCTTTCCCAGAAGGGTTTCGCAGTAGAGACAGTGCTTTTTTTGTGTTCCTGGGCACATTCATGTGCCACTTCATCCAGCCATCCTTGTGAGATCACCACTAGCGTGTGCCACCCCACTCCGCTTGTTGTGCCTTGGATCTTAAGTTGACTTTCTTCATGGCATCCCGATGTGAGCAGTTGCACAGGTATCCAGTTCAACTTGTTACTGTATTGTCGGTGGCCATAACGTCAGCCTGTAGGCCCTCTGTTTGTCCACCTTTCACCATTTTCTATCCCCATAAGCTGGTTATTCATACCTGCGCGTCCTTCCTACCCCATGTGGCATCTTCTTTTCACTTGGGCCAATCTGTTAACCCTTCTTTTTCCCTCCTCACCACACCAGAGAGTATGAACTGAGAAGCTGAACCCAAGGTGACGTTTTTCCTGCTACATCAGCCTCATTTGAGATGACCGAGTTGATTATCAACTTTTTGTTTGATCTGCAGGTGCGGTTACAAATAGCTTTGGTGACCAAACACTAATTTTCTCAGTAGGTCATCCATTGTAGCAATATCTGTTACGCCTTAGCCAAAAAAGATCCCATTCTACTGTGCCATGGCTGCTTCCACTGCTCTTGTTAGAGGCGTTCATGTGGCTATATCCTAGGCTGCCACGTGCTCATCCTTTAGCCATTGAGAGGTACTATAGCCTGAACAAACGTTAAGTTATTTGTTTGTCGCAGTCATTGATACTTTCTTGGTTCCTCATGATGCCTCTCCGTACGCCTCGAGCCAGTTTGGAAAAAGTATCATGAACTGACGCCAGTGCCGCGATTGTCCTTTAATTGTGTCGTCACATCCTGTGGACGGAGTCAAAACCCGCACTGCGTGGTGCCATTTGGAGGTGATGGCGAGCAATTGTTTGGGAAAGGTTTTTCCAGAGCAGTCTTGCACTTGGTGGGATATTCTTAAAGTACAGATTCTACTGGAAGATTATGTATCCACCTTGTAATAGTTATTATGGTGAATAACTTTCTCTTCCATTTCTTTATTTTTGTCTTCCTGAATCTTTTTCTCCCAAGTTAAATAAAGATGGCGATTTTCTTTTTTTTTTTTTTTTATACAAAGCTAGATTTTTCCAAATTAAAACACTTACTGTGTCTTTACCACATGCTTTGAGTAACAATGATGTTTTAGATTTTCCCTGGGAAATCTATAAAAATATTATTATTTTTTCCTCTTCATCCTAAGGGTATGGACGATTTGCAGGTCAGATGTGCTGCAACAGATATATTTTCTTATCTGGTTGAATTTAGTCCATCAATGGTCAGAGACTTTGTCATGCAAGAAGCCCAACAAAGTGATGACGTAAGTATCATGACAAATGTAATTTGAATTGTTTTTATATAATATTCAAGCAACTTCTCTATCATTGCATTTTTCTCTGTGTACGTTAATGGTAGACTATTTTGATGTACTTGTGGCATCCCTGGAACACGTTTTTTGTTGTACAATTAAATGAAAATGTAGCCCCTAAAAAGGTTGCAAACATACTGACACAGACAGCCTAATTAACTGCATGTTTAAGGGTTCCTCAAACTGGGGCATACCCCCAGCCTCTACACACACCGAGAAATGGGGCAATTAGAAGTATATCGCTATTTAGAAGAGGTGAGTTGACCAGACACATGTTGTAAAAACTGCCCTCACCCACAAAAATTTGTGGCATGCCATCATAGGGCTGCTACAACACCTTCGTGCAAACCAACGACAGAGGTGGAGCAATGGGGAGGGGGAGACAAGACAAACATCAAGAGAAAAATATATATATGGGATCAATGGAAAAGTGCAGAAAAAACAATGTTAAAACTAACGCAGGGATCTCCTAACTTCCCTTTATTGGTGCATTCCCTGGTTAGATTAAAAAGGTTTTAATCAACCAGTGCATGGTGGTATTCTGGTCCATAATGGACCCACTACCCCTCCACTTCAAACTGTTAACATGTTTTAGCCGGATAATGCATTGTCCCCGGCTTTCATCAGGACTAAAGAGTAGATCCCTAAGAAACTCTCCCTACCTCCTATCTTGAGGAGTAGAGCGTTGTCACAGCCTGTGTAAATGCTCAGGTCATGAAGGTTTCGTAACTCACTCAAAGAGAATATCCTGCAACCAATGAAAAGTTTTACATATAAACACACAACATACAGTAACAATCATGGTGTATGGTTCTATAATAAAAACATTTATAAAGTGAAACCGTGGTCTAGTCCCTCTTGACTATTGTCGCGCGAACCGGCTCATGTTAATGTAAATGTAAAAACCACCGGTGAGTAGGACCAATCGTCCTCTGAGTGTGGGAACATCGCTCTTTAGGTAAAAAGACATTGGGACATCGTTACTCAGTGAGCCATCATAAATGTGCACTCTGTATCCCTTACAGAGTTGACTTGATACTCGTGTTCGAACTGGCGGGGGAGTGAGGACGGCTCCCTGTAGTCACACACTGCATCGGTAAAGATAAAAATGATCATGTAAAGGATGGTTAATATACGGTACGATCGGAAAATGCAGCCGATCGCTCGCCATACTCCGTGACCAACTACAACATAGTAAACTCACGTGTGCCACTGATTCGTATTCTGCCCTGGTGGTTATCGTGGCTAAAAATGGCCAGCATACGTGTTTGGGGCTCAATCGGGCAATCGATCTACTCACTGGTTCATTGCTCTGAGGGCCCCCGACCCCCCCCCACGTACTTCGTCAAGGTGAGCTCGTCACAGACATTTCGTCCCTCCCGGCGCCACGTAGGTACTGGGAACAATGCTTTGCTTCCCAGTTATCACTGGCTTTGCATCAGGCCACGTGACCGCGGACGTGGTGCGCGTGACTCTGGGACGTCAGAGGTGCTGAAAAAACTAGTACGCCGACCTCATGCCTCCATGTTGGAGTGTAGCGGTCGGTGGCCTTACTATAAACTGTACCGGCACCTCGTGAGCATTCCCCCGGGGTTTCTAGATGTCTTTACAACTTTTGGATTTGTCTATTGGGGACTAAGTTGGTTGTTCTTATAGGATACACTCAATCCAAACCCACTCTTTCTGAGATGGTAGTAAGGGTGAAGATAGTCTTACGGTCTAATGGCTGGGTGGTGTGCACTTGGTCCCTGTTTCAGGCATGACTCACGTTGTTTTCCTGGTACCTTTCTGGAATTTCACGCATGTTGGTAACCTGTGTTGGAGAATGTACCTCCCCCCTGGTGGGTGAGAGTAGGATTGGAACTGTCCCGGTTCCTGTCTTCGGAGGTGGGGGCAGAGGTTACATGGCAACGGGAGAAACCCGGTGCGGTTGCTAACATCTAAGGTGTGTATAAGAACACATGGAGAGAAGTCATATCCCTCGGAGGGCATGTCCTATTCTGGATTGTCACCATGTAACTGACACTGTGGTTTATCACAATTTGTTAAGGGTGTTCCAAGGTATGTCATCATTAAGGCCCGTTGTATGACTACGCACTCTATAAATCCATTTTTGTTCCCTTATGAACAGGGCATTTTCTATGTTATGGTCAGTAGGTGGGATATTCGGTTTATTCAATACTGTCCAGAACAAGTCGTTGACAGAGTGCTTTTTTTCTTTGTAGTGCATGGTCAGGCGTGTCGTTGTTTTTTGACATCTGATTGTGGACCTGTGTTCCATAATTCTTATTTTGACTCTGCGTGTCGTCATCCGTATGTACACCAGGCCGCAGGAGCATCTAATCATGTAAATGACATTGCTGGTGTTACAATTTGTATGCCTACGTTGTTCCCAAGGGTAGGTAAGTCCAATGTCAATGCTTTTCGTGTTGTCGGTCAGGTGACACACATCACATGATCCGCACCTTGTGTGTCCGGTCACTGGGGAAAGTTCCCACATATTCTCTTGCCGTTCTGGTGGATTAAGTCTCCCTGGAATAGATATCGGTCTGGTGTGTACCAAAAGGTCCCTTATATTTTGACCTCTTTTGAAGGAGAAGAGTGGTTTCTCCAGATGTAGTCCATTGGAGTTCAGGATCCTCCAGTTCCGCGTAATAATGCGTTTGATACTGTTGGAGGCTGTGTTAAAGGTGGTTACACAGATTTCCTTGTTCGTTGGAGTTTTTTTTCACTGTCTCCAGGAGGGCCTCCCGGTTGCAGTTTAGTGCCCTCTTCTGTGCCCGTCTGATGATTCTCTGTGGGTATTTCCTGTTCTGCAGTTTACTCGCTAGATTGTTAGCTTCCTCCATGAAGTCCCCGGTGTGGGAGCAGTTTCTCTGGAGGCGTAAGAATTGGCCCACCGGGAGGTTGTCCCTTAGTGATTTGGGGTGGAAACTGTCAAACAGAAGGAGGCTATTCCTATCTGTTGGTTTGTGAAACACCCGTGTTTGTAGTTTGCCCTCCCTCATGACAATTTCCAGGTCCAAGAAGGGCAGACATTCCGTTGTCACTGTTGATGTGAAGTGCAGGAGGGGATTTCGGCTGTTGAGCCAGTCTAGAAAATCCGTGTTAGACTGGATATCACACTCTCAAATCAAGAGCACGTCATCTATAAATCGCTTCCACAATTTAATATTTCCACTCCAGGTGCTGGTGGGGGTGAAGATAAACTGTTCTTCAAAAGACGCCACGTAAAGTCCCGCAAGGCTGGGAGCAAACAAACTACCCATAGAAGTACCATGGGTCTGGAGGTAAAAGGTGCCCTGAAATTTAAAAAAGTTCTTCGTAAGTGCAATTTCTGCGAGATGCAGAATAAACGGTCTCGGTGTGCAGAAGGACCACTCTTGGTCAAATAGAATCTCTTCTACCACCCGAAGTGTTTCCCTCTGGGGTATATTTGTGTAGAGAGATTAAATGTCTAATCCCACCAAAATCTCCTTGGTTGGGTCAAACGTGAGGTCTTTCAGAAGGTTGAGAACATCTGTAGTCTCCTTTAGGTAGGCCGTCCTATTCTGTACCAGGGGTTTTAGAAAAAAGTCACTAAACTGTGACAGGGGTTCAATGTTCGAGCCAATCCCAGACACGATCGGTCTGCCTGGTGGTGGTCTGGTTAGTTTATGCAGTTTTGGTAGAGTATAAAAATACGGTGTCACTGGCTCCTCTTGACATAGGAATTTCCCTTCCTTTTCTGTAATCCAGTCGTTGTTCACTCCTTCCTCTACCACAGAGCCTATTTCCTTCTTGATGTCTGGGGTAGGGTCTCTTGAGAGGACACTGTAATTCCTCGTGTATGAGAGCAGTCTCAAGCACTCTGCTTCATAGGTTCTTTTCGTCTGGATAACTATGGCTCCCCCTTTATCTGCTGGTTTTATCTCAATGGGGTTATTCCTCAGTTGGTCCAAAGCTCCCTTTTCACGTTTAGTGAGGTTCTTGAAGGAGAGGGACTCTTTTCTTGCCAAAGTTTCTATTTTTTGCATGACTGCCTGTTCAAACGCTGCTACCTCAATGGGGAGAACTGCGGTTGTGGGTGTGAAGTTAGATTTTGGGCGGAAGTTTGTATCCCCACCCCGGTCATCTGCCTCTGGTCTGCCTTCGAAATAGACTTTGAGCCTAATATTTCGGAAGAAACCCGCCAGTTCTTGGTGGATTTTGAAACCATCCAGAGTGTTTGTTGGGACAAAGCCCAAGCCCTTGTTCAGGAGTGATTCTTGTGGGCCGGTCAGGGATGTGTCTGTAAGATTCATCACCAATGTCATTCCCTGCTCGTTCCGGGGAGGGGTCCCTCGCCATACTCCTAGTCACCCTCTTATTCAAATCCTCCCATTGCACCCCTGGTGTCCCTTTCTGCTTGCCCCTGCCTCTCCCTCTGCCTCTCCCTAAAAAGGATTCTACATGTGTGGATATTTTGGGGTTTGGGGTCCCTGCATTAGTGGGAATTGATGTAACATGGGTGGCCAGCCAAAATTCTGCCCTGGGAAGTTCGAATACATGGGGTTGAATCCTGGGCGTGATCCTGCAAAGTATTCCCTCCCTCTTCTACGGGGTCTTCTCTCGTAGTCACTTCCCTCACTACTAGAGCGCTTTTTCATGGCCTCCATTTTCTTCTGGGCGTACTCCTCTGTTGTGTAAGGATAAGCCTTTTCTTTTGTAAATTTCTTCAGGTCCTTTTGCAGTTTGTCCACCTTCGATTGAAGGAGATAATCTTTGTACTCCCCTAGTTCGCTATTTGTTTCCTCCAGATTTGTTTTGTAAGTAGCCAATATGCTTGTTTTCACGCGTTGCTCGCTTGCCTGGATTTGTATGTAGAGGGTGTCTGCTATTCTTTTGGCTGTATTTATAATTAAAATACGCCAATCCCTCTTACATTTCCAGGCTATAAGAGCCCAATCTTTTCTGAATGTAACATCTTCTAAGAAGATCAGTGGTTCGTTGTTGACGATGAACCCCCATTAATCATACATAAAGATCTTCTTACACAGTCCACATGGAATAGGCGGCACACCACCCAAGATAGATTTCTTACAGATTTAGTATCTCACCATAGCAAGAACAACAAGGCCCCTTGTGCCTTGCTCATCTACTAACCCATTTGTTTCTGTAGGCATCTTGTATGTTGTGACTCAGCAGTGAAAATGGACAGATCTTGAGGTTTGTGTACATAAAGAAACCTTATAAAAATCTTGGAAATTAAGTACATCTTAAATGATTGAAATTCACTGGAAAATGTTTTCTGGGTCTAGTTTAAACCAGTAAAATCACTGAAATTCTCCAGTTACGGCTATAAACGCACACAACATACACCATAAATTACTGTGTTTGCAATGCATAAGACACCTATTTGCCAAAGGAACAGATGGTTAAAAACAGTTAACAGTAGAGCAACATGGCAGGCACCATGAGTTAAGATGGTTTGTGTGCTTTTATAACCCTTTAGAACCCTAACAAGCAAATTCCATTGGTTTTTGCACTTTTGAGTCGCAACCATAAGTAACTTTTATTTAGTGTTTGTGTATGTATGCGTGCGTGTGTGTGTGTGTGTGTGTGTGTGTATGTATGTATATATATGTATATATATATATTTGTAAATGTGTTTTTTTCCGCCATCAGGTTCGAATGTGTACTGCTGCGCTCCAGTTCGGTACCGTTTTCGGACCCCTTCGACGCGCAATCCACTACCCTCGACGGTATTATCGATCGCGGTTCCCCATTCGATGCGCATTCTCACCTCGGAAAACCTTCGATCGGGAAACTCGTGGCAGGCCATCGGGCCTACCCGCGCGGACCGCGCTAGCAGTCGATGGAATGGACTCCTTTCAAGTTCTGTCCCGGGTGTCGTCCTAAGTTTCCACGCACCGACTTGCACGAAGTGTGCAACCTCTGCTTGTCCCCGGAACACGACGAGAACGACTGCGACGCGTGTCGGATCGTTTCGATCGAAAACTACACTTTGTGACCGTCGGGCTCGACGCCACGAGATGAAACACCAGAGCGGCTCCACACCAGACATCTTCGGCGAAGATTCCGACACTGAACATCAAGCTCAAGGAGCCGAAGAAGAACAGATCTCCATGTCCAAGGCCGACTCCGACATGGAAGAAGAGGAGCAGGTTACTCCGGGTCAGCGTACCGTAAGTAAAGATACCCCTTTGCCCCCTCAACATAAAACAAAGGCTCCGGTCCCTCCTCTGCACTTGGGCCACGGTCGGCACTGACAAAAAGTTTCTGACGCTCGGGCCCGGCTCCGAAACAGAAAGAGAAGCCTTCCGGCTCTGGCTCGAGCCGAACCAACACCTTCGGCGCCGAAACACATCCAAGCATGTGTTGGTCACAATACCACAGTTGCCGAAGATTCCACCTTCTACACCCAAAGGCTCGGAGCCGAAACCTTCGACGCCCAAAGGCTCGGAGCCGAAACCGGCACATAAAGAGAGACACTCCCTCTAAAGAGGCTCGGCCCCGCCTTCGGATCTGAAGCTGAAAAAACTGGTGATCAACCCTGAAACAGGACATATTCATGCCACTCTTCCAAAAAAACTGAAGATTGACCTATCAGAGGACTACCACATTCCCCTCAAAAGGAAGTGTGGGGGTACTAACCCTTCTCCCCTTTATATTCCACCTCCTTCTCCCACTGATCCCAACTTGCTCATCTCACCATCAAATTCACCACCACCACTTTCACCTGACCCACAGGATGATGGGGATGAGGATAGGCTACAGGACACTGACCCTTGGGAGGATTATCATACAGACCCAAACACATACAATGACCCTGATTTGTATCCCTCCAGACCCTCCCCACCTGACGACAACATTGGGTACATTGAGCTCCTTAACAGGGCTGCTCAATATCATGGGGTGGAGCTCCATAAGGAGCCTTTAGAAGAGGATTTCCTCTTTGAAACACTTACTTCTTCCCAAAGAGCTACTCATACCTTACCAATGCTCAAAGGCATGTTAAAACACACAGATGAGGTATTTAAAGACCCTGTATGGGCAAGGATAATTACACCTAGGTTGGACAAAAAATATAAACCCGCTCCTACCGACCCTGTTTACATTAGAGGCCAGCTGCCCTTAGAGACTCTTGTAGTCTCCAACGCTCGCAAGAGAGCTAACTCACAAACCACAGGTGAGGCTCCTTCTCCTGATAAGGAGTCTAAGCTTATTGATGCTTCGGGCAAAAGAGTGGCTTCACAGGCAGCAAAATCACTGGCGCATTGCCAACGCTCAAGCTCTGTTGGCTCGTTATGATAGGGCTCATTACGATGAGTTAGAGCAACTCGTACAACATTTACCTGATGAATACAAATCTAAGGCTAATGACCTTATTCAGGAAGGTAAACGTATCACCAATACATCCATTTGGTGTGCCCTAGACGCAGCAGACACAGCAGCTCGTGCAGTCAACACCAGTGTACTCTTACGCAGGCATGCTTGGCTGAGAATATCAGGCTTCAAGCCGGAGGTGCAAACCTCCATCCTTAACCAACCATTCGAAAAGGAGCATCTCTTTGGCCCAGCTGTTGATACTTCGCTGGAAAAGATGAAAAAGGACACAGGTCGCAAAGTCCATGGGCGCTTTGCAGTTACCTGCCACTAGGGTTTCCTTTCGCCGCTCCTTTTACAGGGGTGGTTCAAAAAATGTGTCCACCGAAAATCCCTACTCTTACATGGGCAACAACCAATCCCCCCTCTTCAAGAGGTTATTTCAGAGGAGGTTTTAGAGGAAACAATGGTAAGGGAAGAAGCAAAGGTAACTCCACACGCACTTCCCCCGCAAACAAACAGTGACTTCCTTCCGTTATCCCCTGATCATTCCACCCCTGTCGGGGGACATCTCTCCCATTGCCTACCTGTCTGGAATTCAATCACCTCAGACAAGTGGGTACTACAAATTATCCAATATGGTTACTGCCGGGAGCTTACAGACACTCCCCCCAAATATTCTTCCAAGATCACATGCGATGTCACCAGAGCATCTCACCCTCCTAAAGCAAGAGGTTCTCTCTGACTTGGAAAAACATTCTATAGAGCCAGTCCCATTACAATACCAGGGAACGGGGTATACTCCCTGTATTTTTTAATTCCCAAAAAGGACTGCTCTCTCAGGCCAATACTAGACCTCAAAGAACTAAATCTGTACATTCAGTCGGACCACTTTCACATGGTCACACTCCAACAGGTGCTCCCACTCCTTCAGCAAGGTGACTTTCTCTCCACTCTGGACTTAAAGGACGCCTATTTCCATATTCCCATTCACCCTGCTCACTGGAAATACCTCAGGTTTGTGGTGGATGGACAACATTATCAATTCAAAGTCCTCCCATTCGGAGTAACTACAGCACCCAGGGTTTTCACCAAGTGTCTGGCAGTAGTCGCGGCTCATCTAAGACAGCACATTCACTTCTTCCCCTACCTAGAGGACTGGCTAATAAATGCCAGCTCACAACAGAGCTGCCTACGCCACTCTCGAAAAACAGTCCAACTGCTTCACGACCTTGGGTTCACTGTAAACCTCACCAAGTCTCATCTCCAACCATCCAACACACAAGTGTATCTAGGAGCCACAATAGACACTCAGAAAGCTCTAGCGTGTCCCAACCCAGTCAAGATCCGCAACATGCAGACTCTAATATCGCAGTTTCAGCGTCAACACTCATTACCAGCTCGAGTGTTCATGAAATTGCAAGGAATGCTGGCATCTTGCATTTTAATCGTTCCTTACGCAAGACTCCAAATGCGTCCCCTACAGGAATGCTTAGCACGTCAGTGGAACCAGGCTCAAGGTCAGTTATCAGATCTAGTGTTGGTGGATGGCCGCACCCATCGCTCTCTGCAGTGATGGAACATACAAAACCTTTCCAAGGGGCGGCCATTTGTCGACCCGGTTCCACAGATAGTGCTAACAGCAGACGCATCGCTCACTGGTTGGGGAGCTCATCTTCAAAAACATACCGTTCAGGGCATATGGACTCTGCAACAAAAACAACTCCACATAAACCATCTAGAACTGCTAGCAATTTTTCTAGCATTGAAAGCCATTCAACTTCATCTAGTAGGCAAAGCTGCCCTGATTCGCACAGACGACATGACAGCAATGTACTACATACAAAAACAGGGGGGACACACTCTCTCCAGCTCTCAGCTAGCCCAGAGCATCTGGAGACGGGCCATACCTCAAAAAATATATCTCCTTGCAGAACACCTTCCAGGAGTAAACCACCAGATTGCAGATCTGCTCAGTCGTCAAAGACAGCAGATGCACGAATGGGAACTCCACCCTCAAGTTCTCCTCCCATTCTTCCAAATGTGGGGCTTACCAGAGATAGATCTGTTCGCCACCCAGCTAAACGCAAAATGCCCAAACTTCGCATCCAGGTATCCACACCCATTGTCCAAAGGCAATGCACTATGGATGAATTGGTCAGGGATATTTGCTTACGCTTTTCCGCCTCTCCCACTCGTTCCATTAGTAGTTCGGACAGCAGTCCCTGACACTAATCCTAGTAGCTCCCACATGGGCCCGTCAACCCTGGTTCACAACCCTGTTGGAGCTATCAGTAGTTCCTTGCCAAAAACTACACCTTACTCCCAATCTTCTCACTCAGAGCCATGGAGAGATGAGACATCCAGATCCCAGTCATTTCAACCTTGAGATCTGGCTCCTGAAATCCTAGAGTTTGGCTATCTTAATCTTTCGCCAGACTGCATGAATATTATCAAAGAGGCTAGGCGCCCTACCACGAGAGCATGCTATGCAGCAAAGTGGAAGCGGTTTGTCATTTACTGTAACAACAATCAAATCAATCCGCTAGATGCTTCAATCCAAAACATCATTTGCTATCTATTACATCTACAGAGTTCCAAATTAGAGTACACATCCAAACGCTTACATCTTGCTGCAATAGCTGCATATATACAAAACAGACAGCATTTGTCTCTTTTTAGAGTGCCTGCTATTAAAGCATTTATGGAAGGACTTAAAAGGGTCATTCCCCCCCAGACTTCTACTTGCTCCAGTGTGGAATCTCAACATAGTTCTTACAAGACTCATGGGTCCACCTTTTGAGCTATTGCACAAATGTGAACTACAATTTCTCACTTGGAAGGTAGCCTTCTTCATAGCCATCACATCTCTGAGAAGAGTGGGTGAGCTTCAGGCACTAACCATAGAAGAGCCATTTTTACAAATACACCAAAACAAAGTGGTTCTTAGGACTACCCCAAACTTTTACCTACAGTCATTTCTGCCTTTCATATGAACCAATCTGTTGAGCTGCCTGTGTTCTTCCCTCAACCAGATTCAGTGGCAGAACGTGCTCTTCACACCTTGGATGTCAAAAGAGCATTACTATACTACTTAGAAAGAACAAAACGTTTCAGGAAAACCAAGCAACTTTTTGTTGCTTTGCTCCACCACATAAAGGCAATCCAATATCAAAATCCGGTATTGCAAGGTGGATAGTTAAGTGCACTCAAATATGCTATATTAAAGCTAAACCCACATTAACAATTCCCCCTAGAGCGCACTCTACACGCAAACTGGGGGCTTCTATGGCATTCTTAGGAAATATACCCATAGATGACATCTGCAAAGCTGCAACATTGTCTACACCACACACCTTTACAAAACACTATTGCGTTGATGTGTTAGCTAGACAATAATAGTGTGGGCCAGGCAGTTTTATGTACACTATTTCAGACAGCTGCAACAGCTACAGGTTAGCCACCGCTTTGGGACATAACTGCTATATATTCTATGCATAGCATGTGATCTACAGCTCACATGCCTCGAACGGAAAATGCTACTTACCACAGTATGCATCTGTTCTTGGCATGTAGAGCTGTAGAATCTCATGCGCCCGCCTCCCCGGGTACCTATACCTGTTGCATTACTATCTTACTTAGATACAATATACATGGACATCTCTCTTTACTACTCTTACTAACTCCATCATCACCCTTTACGGCAAAACAATATAAGGATGGAGTCGATGCCCATGCGCACTATCACCGAATGGAGGGGTCACCTACCTCGTGACTGGAAAGACTTCTTCGAACAAAAACAAAGTGCAAACATCCGGACCCAACACTAGATGGCGATGTATGCCCAGCATGAGATTCTACAGCTCTACATGCCAAGAACAGATGCATACTGTGGTAAGTAGCATTTTCCTTTTCTTGTTTGTCATCCACCTTACACCCCCTTTACTTTTCTTACCGCAATTCAAGGATCTAGTAATCTATTTTGTTATTGATAATAAAGTTCCCTGTTATATTTAAATACTTGAATTTTCTTCTCAGTAACAGAGAACCATGTTCTTAATTGTATATCTCTAATCTTCTTTCTGCAGTATGCATCCAATGGTTTGTAGCCCCTCTCCCCCGCTTAATACAGCTCATAGACGTTTTTTTGTGTGTGCTCTGAACAGCATTTCCTCTGTGTAGCTGTGTGCCCTTGAATATCTGTCTGGTCAGACCGCCATTTTTTTTTCTATATTGGCTTAATTAATAACCTACATAAGTGTAATCAATTGTGTATATTTATACAACTATACTATGCAGATGCGTAGAATTTACACAGGTTGACGCACCAGTGACACAAAGTACCAACTTGGGCAAAGCAGCTTGTTTGATTAGTTTAATAAAAACAACCGAACATGCATCATATCTAAGAAAAATCCCTGCCTGTTATTTATATTTCTGTTGCAGTACACCCCCACCCCACTTTTTTCCTGGTATCTGGTGTAACTTCGACTGCTAATCAGGTCCCCAGAACCAGTGTTCTTTCCCTCAAACTGTTCCACAATTGGCCCTTCAGGCCCTCTGTAAGTCCCTAGTAAATGGTACCTGGGGCATTGGGACTGAAGAGGGTCCCCTAGGGACCCCTCACCTATGCCATGCAGACTGCCATTGCAGTATGAATGCTCTGGTGCAGACAAAACGACAGTCGACATCGCACCTGCCTGTGTGCCATGCCAACAAGCACTGCCTATGGTATAGGTAAGTCACCCCTTTAGCAGGCCTTACAAGCCCTAAGGCAGGGTGCACTATATCTCAGGTGTGATATGCGTCTACAATATTTAGGTCTATTCCCCAATATTGTAAGTGCCAGGTAACATAGAGAGTACATGGGCTGGGAGCTCGACAACTCAAGTTCCACAGCACCATGATGGCTTCCCTGAACACAGGAATGTTTGGTACCAAGCTACTCCTCTCAATACACCCACACTGATGCCAATGTGGGATCTATTGAAACGTACTGAATACCTACCAACCCTGGTGTGATCACTGACAGACCTTAGACAGCCTGACAACACCAGACATGTTTTTGGACCCCTGGGTCGAGAGCCTCTGCTCTCTGGGACCAGAAACAAGGCAGAGGTGTCGCACCTCCTCCACCAGGACGGGCACAGTGCTCGAGAGGGAAGCTTCAAAGGCCTGCCGCTTTGTAATGTGACCCCAGCCTCTGCTGCTAGCAGCAGATGGCAGCCCCCGGTTTAAACCCCCACTTTGGGTGGGGAAAACGGGTGGGAAAAACTAGGAAGAATAGGTGTGCCAACCTCTGCTAACTCCACCCCTTAGGTACAGGTGGTGAGATGAAGCACATCTTTCAGTCTTCGCCATCTTGATGATGATGGGACTCCTATCAGGGCTAGGACTTTGTCCCCTCCCACAGGAGGGTGGCATAATTGAGGGTGTAGACACCCCAGGTAATGTGCCCATTGGCCCTTCCTGTTACTCCCTTAAAATGCCCCATAATCTAGTTTTTAGGTGGCTCCCCCAGACCCTGAAACTAGTTCCTGGCTACCTAAGAAGAAAACGTATGAAGACGCTGTGCAGAGAAGACTGTTGACACCCACTGACTTGACCCCAGCCCTACCGCCCTGTCTGCAGCCCTCAAAGATAATGCAAAGAAACCACACCTGTCCTGCAGTCAGCAACCTCCACAGCCCCTGGGAGGACTGCCTGCCTTTGAAGAAAACCAGAACTCCCAAGGACAGCGGCTCTGTCCCCAAGAAACCAACACAAAGGACTTGACTGATTGTGCCCTGGGTCCCTGCCGATCAGGCTCCAGGGCCTGTGTTCTTTCCCAAAACTGTACTTTTGTCTCCACAATTGGCACACCCCTGGGCCACCTATAAGCCTCTTGTAAAAGGTATCCCTGGTACCAAGGGCCTTGTGACCAAAGAGTGCCTCTGAAGGCTGCAGCATGTATCTGAAAGAGACACGTTAGTGACAGATTCCTTACCGTAGAATATCCCCGGGCGTCAGGCTGGATCCGGAAAGTTTTGCGTAGCAGTACCCCTGCGCGTCGGTAGGCGGCGTCGTGCGGCTCCGCGTTTGGCGTCGTGATCGCCGGGATGACGTCGCGGCCAGTACTTAGACGCCGCCCATGCGCGCTGGCGTCAGTTCTTTCTTTTTCCGCGCCAGTAAGCGCAGATCCGGATTGAGCAGTGCCCCAGTCATTTTTTGACTGAATATTTTTGAGACTTTTTGTCCAAGTTTTTCGAGTCGTTTCGACTCAAAAGGTGTTAGTAGGGATGCCCGGCTTCAAGCCATGCGCGGTCTGTAATCGCATGATGTCGATTACGGATCCGCACCGTGAGTGTCTCTTCTGCCTGGGGCGCGGCCACGACCCCCAGTCGTGCCCCGAGTGTCGGTCCCTCGCTCCGAAGGCTTTGCGAGAGCGGTCTCGAAAGCTCCTCGGAAGGCACTCGGCTCCGCGCTGCTCGAGGTCCCGGTCCCGTGAGAGGTCGAGGGGCCGGTCGCGGAGCCATCGTCATTCGTCTGGGTCAAAGTCTTCGTCCTCAGGTAAGGCGAAGTACAAGAGGTCTAAGAAGCGTCGCTCTAAGACCTCCCCTCGCCGGTCTCACGACCCGGCCGAGGGTCCACACTGTGCCGCCCCCGCGGCTCCGGGGGTGCCCGCGCAGCCGACGCCGGCCTACCCGCCTGTTCCGGGTCCGACGTCGACTCCGGCCGAGATACAGGAGTTCCTGTCGGCCATGGCCCGCCTCTTCGGGCCTAAGGGTTCCCCCGGTGCGCCTTCGGGCCCCGCGGGCCCCAATGGGAGTCCTCTCTCGGCACCACCACCGGCGGCTCCGGCGCCGCAGGACCCCCTCGGATCCAGGCCTGGATCCCGGTCGACACCGGTTGACCTAACGACACCTCCACCGGCGCCGACCTCACCGGTACAGTTCACGGCGCCGTCCAAGGCCCCGGACGGCGCCGTCCCCAGGTTCTCCCCGGCACCGGACACGGAGCCAGATCGTCGCTCGACGCCGATGAAACCTTTTGTTCCTTGTGTCCCTCCTCCTTACTTTTCACCTGTTTTGGAGGACGAGGAGGACTGGGAGGGGTCAGAAGACCCTCTCACAGCTCAATGTGAGCCTTATCAGGACTGGGCTGAGGAACTGGGGGATGCCAGTGGTCTGGACACCTCTCCTGACCTTGGCATGCTGTCTCCTCCTTCCGTGGCTACGGAGGAGGGAGCAAGTTATGCAACGGTGTTGCGTAGGGCGGCTGAGGCCCTGCGCCTCGAGCTCCCTACGGTGGATGTCGGGACTAACCTCCTGACGGAAGTGCTTCAGCCGGCAGCTACCTCTTCGGAGCCACTGCTGCCGTTCAACAACGCACTTTCGGACGTTCTTTTGGGCACCTGGTCCAGGCCCACCACAGGGGCTCCTGTGGACAGGAACGTAGCCCGACGCCATCGCCCGGCCCCGGGCGACCCTCTGTTTCTCTCCCAACATCCCACCCCCGAGAGCTTGGTTGTCCAAGCCTCTGCCTCCCCTACCGCTCCACCGGATAGGGAATCCAAAAAACTGGACCAATTTGGGAAGAAGGTTTTTTCTTCCTTCAGTGCTGGCTTGCGGTCTGTGAACACCGCTTGCCTTTTGGGCCGTTACTCCCACTCTCTGTGGGATTCGGTGGCGCAAGTGCTGCCCAAGTGTCCTGAGGAGGTCCAGGCACTTCTCTCCCGTGCTGTTGCGGAAGGGAGAGACGCAGCGAAGTTCACCATCAGATGTGGCCTTGATACCGCTGACTCGCTAGGCAGATCGATTGCTACGACAGTGGCGCTTCGCCGTCACGCCTGCCTGGCAGGACCACTGGTTTCTCGGGCGATGTCCAAAACACCCTTATGGACATGCCCTTTGATGGTATCCGCCTTTTTGGCAATAAGGCAGACAGCGTGCTGGAGCGCTTTAAAGACTCGCGGGCTACGGCCAAGTCCTTGGGCCTCTCCGCCTTGCGCCCTCCGCAGCAGTCTGCTTTTCGCCCCTTTCGTGGCCACGGAAGGGGCGCCCAGTCACGTCCACTGCCCAACCACCGGCCTGCGCAGCAAACGCCTTCGCGCGGCCGAGGACGTGGCTCCCGCCGGGTCGGGTAACCAGCGAGCGGGTCAGGCCACCACCTCCGCGGCCTCCAAACCCTCCTAGTACGTCCTTTCCGGTCCACAGCATGCCAGTGGGGGGCAGGGTCCGCCATCACCTTCCCCACTGGCGCACCATCACATCGGACAGGTGGGTTTTGGACATTGTCCGAAGGGGCTACTCCCTCCCCTTCAAGACTGCCCCTCCAGCCATGCCACTTCAGCACCACCGCATGTCGGGGGACCATTTGGCACTTCTTCGACAGGAAGTTGCGGCCCTCTTGGCCAAGGGGGCCATCGAGCGCGTTCCGACCCCAGAAGTAGGGCATGGTTGTTAGTCCCACTACTTTCTGGTGCCCAAAAAGGACAAGGGGGACATGCGTCCTATCTTGGACCTCCGGAACGTCAATCGCTTCCTCCGGAAGGAGTAGTTCAAGATGCTCAGGTCTTGACTGCCCTCGACCCTGGAGACTGGATGGTAGCGTTGGACTTGCAGGACGCATATTTTCACATCCCCGTCCTGCCGGCCCACCGGCGTTACCTGCGGTTCACGGTAGGCTTCGAGCACTTTCAGTTCACCGTGCTTCCCTTTGGCCTTACCAGCGCCCCTCGGGTGTTCACGAAAGTGATGGCGGTGGTCGCAGCTCATCTGCGCCGGACAGGGGTTCCAGTCTTCCCCTACCTCGACGACTGGCTGCTGAAGGCGGGCTCGTCCCAGGCAGTCGTCTTCCCACCTCCAGACTACGGCCGAACTCCTGCACTCGCTGGGGTTCTACATCAATGTGCCGAAGTCGCATCTGATTCCTTCTCCACAGCTCCTTTTCATCGGAGCAGTTCTGGACACGACGCAGTTTCGGGCCTATCCTCCCGAACGGCGAGTCCGGGATATTCAGGCTATGATTCCGATCTTTCAGCCTTTATCCTGGGTTTCGGTACGGATGACCCTGAGGCTGCTGGGCCTCATGGCCTCCTGCATCCTGCTGGTTGATCATGCCAGATGGCATATGCGGGCTCTGCAGTGGGACCTGAAGTTCCAGTGGGCTCAGCATCAGGGGAACCTGTCCGATTACGTCCAGATCTCGGAGGGAACTGCACAACAGTTGCAGTGGTGGCTCTCGAACCGGCAATGGGTCACGGGCAGATCCCTCTCCCTTCCCCAGCCAGAGCACACAGTTGTGACGGATGTGTCCCTTCTGGGATGGGGCAGTCACATGGGAGATCAGAGGCCTCTGGTCTCCGGCGGAGTCCCGGCTCCATATCCACCTTCTGGAGCTCTGGGCGATCCGACTTGCACTGAAGGCATTCCTTCCCTCTGTCAAGGGGAAGGTGTAGTGCAGGTGTTCACAGACAACACCACCAAACACTAGGAGATGATGGACGGAGCGCTGAAACTTTTCAGACACTCACCCCCAGTCACAGATCTGGGTTGAATCCATCATCGTTCTTTAGCTCACTTCGCCACCTCAGTTCAGACCCAGCTATATGCAAATCAGTCTGACCCTGTGCCTCATGGGAACAGTCCAGCCCGAACTGCCAAGCCAGGTCTTCCCTGAACCGGAAACAAGCATCCTGGGTCCGGTTTCGGGCTAACAGCCCTCATCAGCCAGGCTAGCTTGAATCCAGTGGCAAAGTGAGCAAGGGACCCACGTCTGGGCATACCCTGCCAACTTAGGGCGAACAAAGCAAACACAAGGAGACAACACCACCGCCATGTGGTACTGCAAGAAACAAGGCGGGGTGGGGTCGTGGACCCTGTGTCAGGAGGCTCTGCGTCTCTGGACATGGCTGGAACATCAGGGCATATTCCTGATGGTTCAATACCTGGCAGGTTCCCTGAACGCCAGGGCGGACGAACTCAGCCACTGGTGCATGATGGATCACGAATGGCGTCTTCACTCGGAGGTGGCGCAAGGACTCTTTCTACAGTGGGGAGAGCCTTGGTTAGATCTATTCGCCACCAAAGAGAACGTGCAATGTCAGCAATTCTGCGCATTGGAATTTTCAAGGCGGCACTCGCTCGGCGACGCTTTTCGTCGCGAGTGGAGTTGCGGTCTGTTGTACGCCTTTCCGCCTATATCACTTCTACCCAGAGTGTTGAAGAAGATTCGGCGCGACTGGGCCCAAGTCATTCTTGTGGCTCCGGACTGGGCTCGAAGAGTTTATTATCCCGAGCTACTCAGTATGAGCATCGATCCCCCGATCCGTCTGCCTCTTCGGGAGGATCTTCTGTCGCAGCAGCAGGGGACGGTCCTACACCCGAACCTGTCCAGTCTCCACCTCCTTGCATGGAGATTGAGCGGCAGCAGTTGATTCCTTTCGACTTGCCTCCCGATGTTTGTGATGCGATTCTGGCAGCCAGGCGTCCCTCCACTAAGGTGGTATACGCCTGCAGGTGGAACAAGTTTGTGGCATTGTGCACAGCAAAGGCTGTGAATCCCCTTTCTGCCCCTCTTTCTGAGGTTCTACTGTTCCTCCTTTCTCTGGCCCAACAGGGTTCTGCCCTGGGTACCATCAAGGGCTACCTTTGTGCAATCTCGGCCTTCCTCAGGCTTCCTGATCAGCCCTCCCTTTTCAAGTCCCCTGTTGTTAACAGGTTTCTTAAAGGCATTACACACCTTTTCCCTCCTGTTCCGTTTGTGATGCCTCAGTGGGACTTGAACTTGGTTCTTACCTTTTTAATGTGCGCTCCCTTTGAGCCTCTCCATAACTGTCCTCTTCGTCTTCTGACTCTGAAGACAGCCTTTCTGGTGGCTATCACCTCCGCTCGGCGGGTGAGTGAGATCCAGGCTCTTTCTTGCAAGCCCCCCTTTGTCTGTCCATCCGGACAAGGTTGTTCTTAGGACGCGTCCGTCCTTCTTGCCAAAGGTGGTTACTGCCTTCCTTATTGGGCAGACCATCACTTTGCCCACTTTCTTTCCGCCTCCGCATCCTTCTAGAGAGGAAGAGAGGCTCCATCGTCTGGACCCAAAACGTGCGATTTCGTTCTATCTGAACCGCACACAACAGTTCCGGGTGGACGACCAGCTCTTTGTTGGCTACGTGGGTGCCAAAAAAGGTCGGGCGGTACACAATCGGACCATCTCCCGCTGGGTTGTCTTGTGTATCAAAGCCTGCTATTCTTTGGCTAAGAAGGAGCCCCCTGTTGGGCTACGTGCCCATTCCACCAGGGCGACAGCCGCCACCACTGCTTTAGGACGTGGTGTCCCATTGCAGGACATCCGTCAGGCAGCTACGTGGGCCTCGCTGCACAAGTTTACCAAGCATTACTGCCTTGACAGCCAAGTCCGGAGAGACGGCTTTTTTGGCCGTTCTCTTCTCCGAGACTTCCTCGTCTGATCTTTGTTCGCAGACCCACCACGGGGGTTGGTATTGCTGGGGTATCTATTCTACGGTAAGGAATCTGTCACTAACGTGTCTCTTTCAGATGCACAAGTTACTAACTTGTGTAACGATATATCTGTAAGAGACAGTAGTTAGTGACAGATTCCTTACCGCCCCACCCATCCTCCCTGTTCTGCGAACTGATTTCTAGGGTTAAGGTCATCCCTTTCAGGGCCCTAGTTTTCAGACACCAGTGTCAGTTTCTTGCATGGCTCTGCGTTTCTGGCGCGGAAAGTCGTGTACAGAACTGACGCCAGCGCGCATGGGCGTCGTCTAAGTACTGGCCGCGACGTCATGCCGATGACGGAAGCAGAGCCGCACGACGCCGCCTACCAACGCGCAGGGGTACTGCTACGCAAAACTTTCCGGATCCAGCCTGACGCCTGGGGATATTCTACGGTAAGGAATCGGTCACTAACTACTGTCTCTTATAGATATATCGTTACACAAGTTAGTAACTTGTGCATTATGTCACCCTCTGAGACCTCATCTTAACACCCACACTCTCCATTGTAGGCTGCGTGTTTTGGTGCAGACCAAACTGAAGAGTCGACATGGCACACATCCCTCTGCCATGCCCACCAACCGTGCCTGTGGCATGGGTAAGTCACCCCTGTAGCGGGCCTTAAAGCCCTAAAAGCTGGGTGCACCATACCACAGGTGGATTATAGCTTCAAGAGCAATATGCCTGTACAGTGTCTGTGCTATGCTCAGACACTGTAAGTGCAGTGAAGCCATTTTGAGTACATGGGCTGTGAGGTTGTCAACACGTACTCCACAGCTCCTTGATGGCTTTACTGAAGACTGAGGAGTTTGGTACCAAACTTCCAGCACATTAAACCTACACTGATGCCATTGTTGGATTTAATGAAAAATGCAATCAGCGGGCATCTTGGAGATACCCTCTGAAAAGGGCCTACTCTGGTGTAGTTCCTGAATGGCTACCTGCCATCTGCCACCACCAGACTGGTTTCTGGACCCCTGGGTCGAGAGCCCTCCACTCTCTGGGTCCTGAAACAAAGCACATTCTGGACAGAGGTGTCATGCCTCCTCCCTGGGATGGGCTGGGTGCACGAAGGGCAAGCTTCAAAGGCTTTCTGCCTTTGTTAGCTACACCCAGCCTCTGCTGCTATCAGCAGCTGGCTCCCACCGTTTCTAACCCCCACTTTGGGCAGGAGAATCTGTGGGAAAACCTAGGAAGGGAAGTGTTCCCACCTTAGCCAACCCCACAGGGGTGGAGGTGAAGTAAATCACACCTCAGTCCCCTACATCTTGAAGGTGAAGGGACTCCCCCAATCAGGACTAGGCCTATGCCCCCTCCCACTGGAGAGTGCCATAAGGGAGAGTGTAGACACCCCAGGGAAGGGACCCATTGGTCGCAACCTGCACACCCCTGTCACGCCCCTAAATCCAGGTATTTAGGGGCACCCCCAAACCTTGCTCCTTAGTTACGATGACCTAAGAAGGACTGAAGAGCCAAGCAGCAGTGTAGAAGAATAAGACGACTGACTTGGCTACCGGCCTGTCTTCTCCTCCAGCGACTCTGCTTCCAGAAACCGGAGTGGCCTGCAGCCACCAACCTCGAAAACCCCAGAGAATCTGTGCTGTCTTTGATAAAGACTCCTGTCTCCCGTGGATACTGGATTTGTCCAACAAAGAAACCAACACCAGTCTCTGGATCCGCAACACTGCACCACTCTGCTCCCGCCGCCCACGGCCTGAGTTTGAGTGACTCGCCTATCCTGTGAAGTCTCCCCGGTGATCCTGACCTCATCTGCATCGTGGCTGACCTTTCCAGGACCCCACCCCCTTTCTCAGCCTGCAGCCTTTGTTCGAAGGGTCCCCCCGACCGCAACTGGATCCAGCCAAGGAAACCCGACACCAAAAGACACTGCATCCTCTGCCCCCTGACTTTGGGGATCCTAGCTGACGGTGCCCAGGTGTCCCTCACCTATCCAACTTACCTGACAGCCATTGGTCGTCTTCGTCCAGCCTCCTGGTCCAAGCCTGCAGCCTGTTTCCGAAACAGACCACCTCCATTGAGAAGCATTGGACACCCAATGCTGATTTGCACCCTGTACCCTGCCATCCCTGTGCCACTGGTGGTGTAGCGTTGGTGCTGCTTTGTGGCCTCCCCGTGCTCACTTCAACCCCCGGGGTATTTGCGGACCGTGGATACCTACCTGCAAACTGTGCCTCTTCGAGGTACCGCCCAGCTCAATTGGATAACATTGGGTCCAGTGACCTCTGCACCCGGCCACCCCTGTACCGCTGGTGGTGCAGTACATACCTGGTTTTTAACCTTGCCCTGTGTTGTCCTAAACCCCCAAAGCCTGGGGAAGTAAGTAGAGTACTTGCCGGCAAATCGTATAACATTGTTTTCCTCCAGCGGATTGCATTGTAAGTCCTATCTATTGCATTGAACTGTCTAACCGTATCACTGCAAAAGCATACCACTGTATTTGATTTACAACTATAGAAAGCATTCCAGAAAAGGTTCCTCAGTGATCCGAAGTCTAAGTCCAGCGTTGGCTGACCCCTACTGGACTGCACGACGACACCTGCAGTGTGAATCCAAAGGCTCCCCCAACCGACTCTGGTAAGAGAAACCTGACGTCAAAGGACACCTTTGAACCCAAAGACCCTGGGCCTTGAGGAGCTTGACTGACTGTGTCCCTATGAACTACAACATCCCAGCTTACCTCTGCTATCGCTGGTTTCCTTCGCGCTGTCTCCAGTCCGTCGCCTGCAGCCTGTTTTGTAAACCAAGTTTCTCCATTGAATTGGATTGGGCGCCCGACACCGTGTTTGCACACTGCACCCGGCCGCCCCTGTGCCGCTGGTGGTGCAGTTTTTTTGCTTACCTGAACCCTGCCCTTCTGCTGACCCTGCAACCTGAAGACTGGATTTGTAGGTTGGTTACTTAGCTGTAAAACTGTTTTATTGTTTACCTCCATAGGTTGACTTTGCAAAGACTGAAAATTGCACTGTGGCCACTTTTGAAGCTGAAAATAATTTTTATTTAAAAATGTACTTACATTTTTGCAAAGATCTTCGTCTTAAAATAAATCTTGAATCTGAAAGAAACACGTTAGTTATAGATTCCTTACCTTCGAATTACCCCCAGGCGTCAGACTGGATCCGGAAAGTTTTTTTCGTCAGCAGTACCTCTGTGCGTCGGAAGGTGGCGTCGGTCGGCTCAGTGTCCGTCGTCGCCGGGATGACGTGGCAGCAGATACTTAGACGCCGCCCTCGCGCGCTGACGTCAGTTCTTTCTTTTTCCGCGCCAGCCAGCGCAGATCCGGGAAGAGCGGTACCTCAGTCATTTTTTGACTAACTTTTTCTCGACTTTTGTCAACTTCTTTCTTCGAGTCTCCGACTCCGAAAAGGTGCACGAGGGATGCCCGGTTTAAAGGCCTGCGGTTCCTGTCATCGCATGATGTCGGTGACTGATCCGCACCGCGTGTGTCTTTTTTGCCTGGAGTGCGACCACGACCCCAAGTCATGCTCCGACTGCCGGTCGATGGCGCCGAAGGCTTTGTGGGAGCGGTCCCGAAAGCTGCTTGAACATCGGCAGTCAGCTCCGCCGTTCGAGGTGCCGCTCGAGAGGGAGGTTGAGGGACCGGTCGCAGAGCCACTGCCATTCCGGTTTGAAATCATCGAAGTCTTCGCACTTGGGGTCGGGTAAGTCGAAGCACAAGAAGAAGTCGAAGCATCCTCGCTCTTCGACTTCTCGTCGGTCGGCCGATCCGACGAGGCACGCGGGTGGTGCTCTCCTGCAGCTTCGTGCGCGGAGCCCGAAGGGTCGACTCGGAGTTTCCCCTCCTTTTCCGGGACCCGGAGCGACCCCCGCCCAGCTTCGTACGTTCTACGAGGCGATGCATACCATCTTTGGGCAGACCGACCCTGCCGGCGCGCCTTCGGGCCCCGCGGACTCGGTTGGGGGGCCTAGGTCTTCGCTGCCGGCGGCTCCGGCGCCGCAGGGCCCCCTTGGATCCAGGCCGGTTGACCTCGTTACGCCTCCACCGGCGCCGCTTCCGACAGCACCACTACCGCATCCAACGCCGGTCGGCCCCCCGGCTGGCGTCGATCCCGGCCTCCATCCCGGATCCGGCGCCGGGTGGGGTTTTCATGCCCCTGTTCACTCCTGGGGTCCCTGTTCAACCACAGTGGCACCCAGAGGATGATGACTGGGAGGGGTCAGGTGACCCTTTAACTGACCAGTTGGACAGTGAACCGGACTGGAGAGAGGAACTGGGGGATGCCAGTGGTCTGGTCACCTCCCCTGACCGTGGCATGTTGTCTCCTCCTACCGTGGCTACGGAGGAGGGAGCATCATATGCAGTGGTGTTGCGTAGGGTGGCTGAGGCTCTCAACCTCGAGCTTCCTACGGTGGCGATCAGGACTAACCTCCTGACTGAGGTGCTTCAACCGGCTGCGAGCCCTTCGGAGCCCCTGCTGCCGTTCAATGAGGCCCTCACAGACGTCCTTTTGGGCACGTGGTCCAGGCCCAACACGGGGGCTCCCGTGGACAGGATGATTGCCCAACGCCGGCTCCGGGCGACCCCACTTTCCTCTCCCAACATCCCACCCCTGAGAGCTTGGTAGTTCAAGCTTCTACCTCCAAAAGCGCCTTCCCTACCGCTCCACCGGAAAGGGAATCCAAGAAGCTGGACCACCTTGGCAAGAAAATTTTCTCTTCCACCAGCTTAGGACTGCGGTCCGTAAACACTGCATGTCTCTTGGGCCGTTATTCGCACTCAGTGTGGGATACGGTGGCGCAAGTGCTGCCTCAGTGTCCGGAGGAGGCCCAGGCAGTGCTCTTCCAGGCTGTTGCCGCCGGGAGGGATGCAGCAAAGTTTGATACGTTGTGGGCTGGACACCGCCGACTCTCTGGGCAGGACCATTTCAGCGTCGGTAGCGCTTCGTTGCTATGCCTGGATGAGGTCCACTGGCTTTTCAGGGGATGTCCAGAACACCTTGATGGACATGCCTTCTGATGGCCGTCGCCTTTTTGGCCACAAAGCAGACCACGCCCTAGAGCGCTTCAAGGACTCACGGGCTACGGCCAAGTCCTTGGGCCTCTCCACCCGCCCTGCGCAGTCTGCTTTTCGCCTCTTTCGTGGCTTCGGAAGGGGTGCCCCGCTCCGTCTCACCCAAGGCCGCAGCAAGTTACCCAACCTTCGTCGTTGTTCCGGGGGCCAGTGGGCGGGCCAGTCCACCCCTGCAGCTGCCTCCAAACCCTCCTAGTCCGACCTTTCAGGCCCATCAAACGCCAGTGGGCGGCAGGATTCACCATCACCTCCCCCACTGGCGCACCATCACGTCGGACAGGTGGGTTTTGCAAATAGTCCAAAGGGGCTACTCCCTCCCCTTCGAGACTACCCCTCCAGCCATGCCACCGCGATACCACTGCATGTCGGAGGATCATCTGGTCCTTCCCCAGCAGGAAGTTGCGGCTCTCTTGGCCAAGGGAGCCATCGAGCGCGTTCCTGTCCCAGAAGTAGGTCGTGGTTGTTACTCCCACTACTTTCTGGTTCCCAAGAAGGACAAGGGCCTGCATCCTATCTTGGACCTCAGGGACGTTAATCGCTTCCTCCGGAAGGAGAAGTTCAAAATGTTGACGCTTGCTCAGGTCTTGTCTGCCCTCGACCCGCAAGACTGGATGGTAGCGTTGGACTTGCAGGATGCTTATTTTCACATCCCCGTCCTGCCGTCCCACAGGCGTTACCTACGGTTCACGGTGGGCCACGAGCACTTTCAGCTTACCATGCTCCCCTTTGGCCTTACCAGCGCCCCTCGGGTGTTCACGAAAGTGATGGCGTTGGTCGCAGCTCATCTGCGCAGAACAGGGGTTTGTCTTCCCCTATCTCGATGACTGGCTGTTGAAGGTGGGATCGTCCCAGGCAGTTGTCTCCCACCTCCAGACTACGGCCGACCTCCTGCATTCGCTGGGGTTCTCCATCAACGTGCCGAAGTCGCACCTGATTCCCTCTCAGAAGCTCCTCTTCATCGGAGCGGTTCTGGACACGACGTGGTTTCGGGTCTATCCTCCCGAACAGCGAGTCCGGGATTTTCGGGCTATGATTCCGATCTTTCAGCCTCTATCCTGGGTTTCGGTCAGAATGACCCTGAGGCTGCTGGGCCTCATGGACTCCTGCATCCTGCTGGTCGATCATGCCAGGTGGCATATGCGGGCTCTGCAGTGGGACCTGAAGTTCCAGTGGGCGCAGCATCAGGGGAAGTAGTCCGATTGTGTCCAGATCTCGGAGGGCACTGCACAACAACTGCAGTGGTGGCTCACGAACCAGGATTGGGTCAGTGGCAGATCCCCCTCCCTTCCCCAACCAGACCACACTGTGGTGACGGATGCATCTCTTCTGGGATGGGGCGGCCACATGGGAGAGGCGGAGATCAGAGGCCTCAGGTCTCCGGCGGAGTCCGGGCTTCACATCAACTTTCTGGAGCTCCGGGCAATTCGTCTTGCACTGAAAGCATTCCTTCCCTTTGTCCGGGGAAGAGTGGTGCAGGTGTTCATGGACAACACCACCGCCATGTGGTACTGCAACAAACATGGCGGGGTGGGGTCGTGGACCGTATGTCAGGAGGCCCTCCGCCTCTGGACATGGCTGGAACATCAGGGCATATCCCTGGTGGTTCAACACCTGGCAGGTTCCCTGAACGCCAGGGCCGACGAACTCGGCCGCAGGTGCATGATGGATCACGAATGGCGTCTTCACTCGGAGGTGGTGCAAGGTCTCTTTCAACAGTGGGGAGAGCCTTGGTTAGATCTATTCGCCACCGAAGAAAACGCGCAATGTCAGCAATTCTGCACGTTGGAATTTCGGCTACGCTTTTCGTCGCGAGTGGAGTTGCGGTCTGTTATACGCCTTTCCACCTATACTATTTCTGCCCAGAGTGCTGAAGATCAGGCGCGACCGGGCCCAAGTCATTCTTGTGGCTCCAGATTGGGCACGAAGAGTCTGGTATCCCGAGCTGCTTAACATGGCCATCGATCCTCCGATCAGACTGCCTCTTCGGGAGGATCTTCTGTCGCAGCAGCAGGGGATGGTCCTCCACTCGAACCTGTCCACTCTCCACCTCCTTGTGAGGAGATTGAGCGGCGGCAGTTGACGTCTTTCGACCTGCCTCCCGAAGTCTGTGACGTAATCTTGGCAGCCAGGCGTCCCTCCACTAAGACGGTATACGCCTGCCGGTGGAACAAATTTGTGGCATGGTGCACAGCAAATGCTGTGGATCCCCCTTTCTGAAGTACTCTTGTTCCTTCTATCTTTAGCCCAGCAGGGCTCTGCTCTGGGCACTATCAAGGGCTATCTTTCAGCCATCTCTGCCTTCCTTCGGCTGCCAGATCAGCCTTCTCTTTTCAAGTCCCCGGTAGTTAACCGTTTCTTAAAAGGCTTAACGCATCTTTTTCCTCCAGTCCCCTTCGTTATGCCTCAGTGGGACTTGAATTTTGTACTAACTTATTTAATGTGCACTCCCTTTGAGCCGCTTCATCACTGTCCCTTACGTCTCTTAACTCTTAAGACTGCTTTCCTGATCGCCATCACTTCTGCTAGAAGGGTGAGTGAGCTCTAGGCTCTTTCTTCAAAGCCTCCTTTCCTGTCTGTCCATCCGGACAAGGTGGTTCTCCGAACCAGTCCATCCTTCCTTCCTAAGGTGGTCACTGCCTTCCACATCGGGCAGACCATTACTTTCCCCACCTTCTTCCCGCCTCTGCATCCTTCGAAGGAGGAAGAGAGGCTCCACCGTCTGGACCCAAAACGTGCGCGCTCCTTCTATCTGGATCGCACAAAACAGTTCCGGGTGGATGATCAACTTTTTGTTGGCTACGTGGGCGCAAAGAAGGGTCGGGCAGTGCACAAACGCACCATTTCTCGATGGGTCGTGTTGTGTATTAAGGCTCGTTATTCTCTGGCTAAAAAGGAACCTCCAGTCGTGCTACGCGCCCATTCCACCAGGGCGACCGCAGCCACTACTGCCTTGGGAAGAGGAGTTCCTCTAAATGACATCTGTCAGGTGGCCACGTGGGCATCGCTGCACACGTTCACCAAACACTGCTGCCTGGACAGCCAAGTCCAGAGAGACGGCTTCTTTGGCCGTTCTGTTCTCCAGGACTTTGTTGTGATCTTGGTTCGCAGACCCACCACCGGGGTTGGTACTGCTGGGGTATCTATTCTAAGGTAAGGACTCTATAACGAACGGGTTTCTTTCAGATGCACAAGTTACTTACCTTCGCTAACGATATATCTGTAAGAAACATTAGTTAGTTATAGATTCCTTACCGCCCCACCCATCCTCCCCGTTCTGCGAACTGATTTCTAGGGTTAAGGACGTCCTTTCAGGGCCCTAGTTTTGTGCACCAGTGGTCGGTGTCTTGCATGGCTCTGCGTTTCTGGCGCGGAAAGTCATGTACAGAACTAACGTCAGCGCGCGAGGGCGTCGTCGTCATCCCGGCGACCAAGAGGACGGACGCGGAGCCGACTGACGCCACCTTCCGACGCGCAGAGGTACTGCTGACGAAAAAACTTTCCGGATCCAGTCTGACGCCTGGGGGTAATTCTAAGGTAAGGAATCTATAACTAATGTTTCTTACAGATGTATCGTTACCGAAGGTAAGTATTTGTGTGACAGGCTTATTTTTATAAAATTGGTGTGGAACTTTTTTGAGTTGTCATTTATTGGTCATTGTAGGCACAACAAATGTCTTGCACTCCTCTGTATTAGTGTGGAAGGAATAGGGTTTTTGAATTGTGCGGTAGGTGGTTGCGCCTGAACCGGGTGAACGTAAGTATCTGACTACAGTAGTTATGCGACGGTGCTACAGGTGGGGGATGTCCCTAAACCCCTGGAAACAGACACAAGGTCAACAAAACAAAAGCGGGCCTGTGCACACGTCAATGTATATGGAGCAATTTCTCTGTCAGGGTTCAACAGGTAAGAAACACAGTATTTATACGATAAATTAAACATGTAGAAGAACACTTTGGAGTATTGTTTGTTCTTCTTTTATTGCGTGCGATTACTCAGCCAACACGTGTTTCGTCCGGGGAATACCCCAAGACTTCTTCAGGGCTGTAATGATGTACAAGAGAGCGTAATCAAACACTTTAAACCCACAGGGTCAATGGTGAGTTATTGGTGGCGACCGGTGACAAGGTGAAAAAGCACCCTCCGTTACACAATCCATGTATTTACAAGATCCATTTGATCCACATATGATGGTGCTGGAGCTATGGTGAACTGGTGTATAGTGCCAAGAACGCATTGTATTGTGACATTCGTGTTACACATTTCATATTGGTGCCTGTAACATATAACATTGAGTGTGGTCGTTGTTGCAAACAATTTCAGGAAAGATAAAGTGGTGTGGAGGAGAAGGAGGGTGAAAGCGACAAAACGAGGAGGCGGGAAAGAGAACTTAAGAGGAACATTAAAGAGGAGACGGGAGGGGAAGATAATGGGAGAAGGGGAGGACTGGAATGGTCCGGGTTGGTGGAAACCAATGCATGTTGTGGACCGGTTCCCTGGGCAGGAGAATATCTGCCCTGTGAAATGTTAACCCAGGCATCCTAATATGCATGCCTACCTGATAGGCTCTAGAAAGGGCGTTGCCAGTCTATGGGAAATACGGAAGGGTAGGAGGGGTATTTAGAAATCAGTCCATAGTCAAACAATGGTAAGTATAAAAGTCATACACAGGTAGATGCGGAAGAAAGAGAGGTGTCTCACCTCTCCGCCGGTTGTACTTCATTCCCGGGTCATACGGGTGTGGGTGACTTTCTTAATTAAAGTCTCTGGTTCGGACTCCTGTATTACGATGGTGGAGCCGTGTTTACGGCTGCACTTTAGGAGAAAGGAGTAGGAATATTTCATAGTGGATGCCGGGAGCGCTCGCGGTAGAAGAGCCCTACCGGGCGTAACCCTTCCTGTTCGTGAGAGTACTGCGCGTAGGTGGAGTTATCTGGTGCACGGTGCAGAGGGGAATGGACGCTAACGCGCTGGGGGGGTGGGGGGGGAGTAGGAACATGTAGTATATGGGTCCTGGGAGTACACAAGAGTACATGTGCACAGCCCGGCTTCACCGTTCCAGCTTGTACGCGAGTCATGCGGTACAGGAATTATACATACAGGGTAAAGTTACTACCATCCCCCAGTGCGGTAGCATGGGCTGGGGGAGGTAAATCTAGTTTAGAGTGTCCGTCTGTGTCAAGGGGGCTATGGAAGCTGCAGGTTAAATGGGAGGTAAAGGACAATCGTATGCATCTTATCCGTCTGTGGCGCCAATTATAAGTCACTAGGCACCCCCACAAAAGCCCCCTTACCTTGGAAGAACGGTGTTGGAGCAGCGTGTGCCACCAGGAAATCTTATGCTTTCAAGTGGAAGAGATTCTACCTGTGGTGCAAGGACAACCAGTTTGATCCGACTAAGGGTCGGGAGCAAGTGATCCTTCCCTACTTGTTATACTTGGCAAAGTCAGGCCTGCAATATCCCTCCATCAGGGTTCACCTGGCTGCTATAACAGCTTACAGGAAGTCCCCGACCCAGGGTTCATTCTTCCAGATGCCAGTGGTAAAGGATTTTCTAGAGGGTCTCAGGAAGGTTTATCCCCCAATGAGATCTCCCTCTCCTCCCTGGGAACTTAACATTGTGCTTACGAAACTTATGGGTGCTCCTTTCGAGCCTATTCATAAGGCGTCGTTGCAGCATTTGACCTGGAAGGCTGCTTTTTTGGTAGCCATCACTTCTGCACACAGGGTGAGTGAGATTCAGGCCCTGTGCTGTAAGGCACCTTATACTGTTTTTCATGCCAATAGGGTGGTGCTACGTACACATCCGAGCTTCCTCCCGAAGGTGGTCTCGGATTTTCACATCAATCAGGTTATTACGCTGCCCACCTTCTTTCCTAAACCTTCAACTCCCCCTGAGAGATCATTACACTCTTTAGATCTCCGGAGAGTGCTGAAGTTTTACCTTGACAAAACTCACACACTTAGGAAATCTGACCGGCTTTTTATCAACTACGGTTCTACTAACACCGGTCTAGATGCATCTAAAAGATCCATCTCTCGATGGATTGTCTCTTGTATAGCTTTATCCTACCAGTTAGCTAACAAGACCTTACCAGGCAGACCTAAAGCGCACTCTACCAGAGGGAAAGCCTCTACCACAGCTCTCCTTCGCAATGTTCCAATGTCTGAAATCTGTAAGGCAGCCACATGGCGGTCGGTGCATACCTTCACACGTCATTACTGTCTAGATTCTGATGCACAGGCCGATGCCCAGGTGGGGCAGGCCTCTTTGAAGAATTTGTTTGCATGATTGCAATTTGAATGTAATGTTCTGTATACTCCGTTGCTCGTCCGCGAGGTACTGGGTATGGGCTTGCTACTCTATTCATAGATTATGACTATTGATGAGTATCCCCTGGATGAGAAGGATTAGTTACTTACCTGTAATCCTAGTTCTCATCCAGGGGTATACTCCTCATAGTCATAAGCGACCCTCCCTCCTCCCCAGACGAGCATCACTGGAGTTCTTCTATATTATTGCATCCTCTACTCAGGTGTCTCTACATTCTCTTCCAGGGGATACTCATCAAAGTCATAAGCACTGAATTATCCCCGCCCATCTGCGGGATCCCGGAGCATATAGAAATATACATATATATATGAGTATGTTGGGGGATCACAAGTGCATAGCACTTCCGCGACATACATATATACATGTATATAAATACATAAATATGCAGCCTAACAAATTCCAATAAGGCAAAATGCCAAAATTACAAAGGTTTTCCCTGTACAGACAATCTCCTATATACACTCTGTAATAGAGAACATACACTGTAATAGTGTTATGCAAGAAAAACCTTTATTTTCAGAAAAGAAAACATGTAATAGCAGGCAGTTGGCCCATAGGCTGCATAGCTGAATAAATATCACCGTACAGTAAAACACTGGCACCTTGCCTTTAAGGCTTCCAAGAACTTGGACACTTTGCCTTTAAGGCCTCCAGGAGACCCTCTGCTCCCATCATGCACCACAGGTGACAGTTAGGTCAGTTCTTTTTTCCGGCTCCTTCTATGAGGATCCTGGAGCTTGAGCTCGACAGTTTTTTCTGACTTTTCTGTCAGGAATTGTTTTCTTTAGTTTTTTGCGATTTTCCTGGGCTGGCAGTGTTTTATTATCATTCTCTGACAAAACTTTTTCTGTCAGAATGCCAGCTCTTTTCGAAAATGTCCATCCTGTGGAAAGAAGATGGCCATCTCTGATCCACACTCTGTGTGTATCGCTTGTCTTCCTTCCAGTCACAAGCCTGACACTTGTTACCATTGTAGTAAGTTTTCTACGAGGACTCTTCGCGACAGGGAGAGGATTCGCCTTCAGGCTGTGATCGAGAGAGGAAAAACCCGGCTGGGAAGTGGCCTTGCGTGTCAAGAGCCCTCCTCTCTTCAAGAACATCGACGCCAACATCATTCTGCCTCTTCAACATCGAGGAAACGGCAGATTCCGGACTGTTCACCGTCGACGTCGTTGCCGCCGTCGAAGAAGAGAACGACACAATCTCCGACGTCGAGACGGCGTGAGTCTCCGTCGTCGAGAAAGGTATTGACGTCGAAGCATGCTACCTCGGGCTCGAGGTATAGCCATGGCAAAGACCGATCGACGTCAAAACATCCATCGACGTCGAGACATCCGTCGACGTCAAGGCACTCTCCGTCACCTCCCCGTAGGTCGACGTCGAGAAGTTTGCCGACGGCAAGGGTGCCGCGAGACCAGTCGGCGTCGAAGACGGCGAAGCTATTGACGTCGAGGAGGCGAGTACGTTCGACGTCGAAGTCCCTGAGTAGACGGTCGACTTCGAGGACACCTTTGAGGGAGGTGAGGTCGCCGTCGAGGGCAGCGAAGTCCTTAACTCCTCCTAGACATCATCCCACGTCAAGGGAGAAGTCGACGTCGAGGGAAAACCAAAGGTCGACGTCGAGGCGCTCGACGTCGAGAGCTAAAGAGCCTGCTGTTGCCTCGGATGAGGTTAGAGCTGCATCTCTATCATCAAAATCGGGATCTTCTCCAGGACTGCATATTGTCCAGATCTCCCCGGAAGGCTCTCCGGTGGTTGGTGAAGATGCACGGCGCAGGAAGCCTAGGGCCCTCAGTAGCCCGGGGTCTGATTTTTCCCGTACCTATTCTCCTTCACGCTTGTCATCCCCTAAAACGCCTAGAAGATCAAGATCACCGACTGTGTTTTCTTCCAGAAGGAGGACTCCAAGCAGATCACGATCTTCACATGCTCTGCATGCTAGATCAAGGGACAGATCTCGCTCTTATCATTCTTCTCCGAAGAGGAGGCGGCATAGGTCTCCCACCCGGTCTTCTTCCACCAGGTCCTCTATCAGAGACTATTCTCCAACTTTGACAGCTACACCTCCGTCAAGAGTTTCTCCAATCGATGACATCAGCACTTTTAGTGAAGTTCTCTGTAGAGGAGCGAATAAGCTGAACATTTCTATGTATGTCCCGACTGTTACCTCCTCAGTGATTTTTGAGACTCTTCATCATCGCTCCTCGACTCGGCCTTTGCTTCCTCTTGTCCCAGGCCTTCTCGAACCTGCTATGCAAACTTTTTTGACACCGGCAACGGTGGGAGCTGTTCCTTCCCGAATAGCCAAAAAGTACAAGGCTCCGGACCAAGATCCGTTGTTCCTTAGATCGGATCCTCCTCCGGATTCCATCATTGTGGCGGCGGCTAGAAAGACGCACTCAGCTATGTCTTCCTCCTCAGCGCCTCCGGATAAGGATAGTAAACTGATGGATTCTTTAGGTAGAAGGATGTGCAACACTTCAGCTTCTATCATGAAGGTCTCCAGTTCCTCCGCTCTGCTGGGGAGGTATGATAGATCCTTGTGGGATTCACTGGGACGTTTTGCAGACAAACTCCCAAAAGAGGACCAGCAAGACTTTAGAGAAATTCTACAAGAGGGAGGTCTAGTGGCTAATCAGGTGATTAGTGCTTCCGCTGACTCATCTGATCTGGCTGCCCACGGATACTCCCATGGTATCTGTTCGAGGCGTTCTGCTTGGTTACGATTGACTGGCCTCAAACCCGATGTCCAGCGGAAGATAACCAACCTGCCTTTCAACGGGTCTTCTCTCTTCGGGCCACATGCGGACGAAGAAATGGCAAAGATGAAAGCAGAGCTGGACACGGTGAAAGCTGTGGGTCTCGAAAAACGGAAGGAATTCCGTAGGCGCTCCCGTCCCTATGATAAACGCCCGTTCCAACAGAGGGTTCAAACCCCTCAATGGTCGGCTCAGGGTCAGCAGCAGCAGAGGTCTCACTTCCACCAACGGAGACCAGGAAGAGGAAGAGGGACCAATAGACAGCAGGCCTCTACCTCAAAGCAACCATCAAAACAATGAGGGAGTGCTTCCTCTAGACACGTGTTCCACTCCGGTAGGAGGAAGTATCGCATTACATCTGGAGGAGTGGAGAAACATAACCATCGACAAATGGGTGTTGAACATTGTTCAAGATGGATACTTGCTACGGTTCAAGATCCCACCTCCTTCGGTTCCTCCAGAAGGACGAGTCCGCTTGTGTCATCACATTTTACACGAGGAGGTAAACGGCCTTCTACAGAAAAAAGCCATAGAATACGTCCCTGTTCATCAGAGGCGCCAGGGAATATACTCTCGATATTTCCTGGTCAGAAAAAAAGGTCCGACAGTAGAATTCAGACCAATTCTGGACTTGCGCATCTTGAACAAATACATCCGCAAAGAGAAATTTCGAATGCTTGCCCTTCACCAGATCTTTCCCCATCTACATCAAGGAGACTGGATGTGCTCCATAGATCTGCAGGACGCTTATTTCCACATTCCAGTGTCCAGAAAACATCGAAAATTTCTCCGTTTTCAGGTTGCTCTACGTCACTTCCAGTTCCGAGTCCTACCTTTCGGACTGAAGTCAGCCCCACGGACTTTTTCAAAGTGCATGGCAGTGGTGGCAGCTTTTCTCCGCAGACACAAAATATTTGTTTACCCGTATCTGGACGACTGGCTTCTGAAGAGTGCAACTCCTTCCCTGCTTCAGTCTCATCTCTCCTACAGTCTCCAGTTAATGAACAAGTTGGGTCTACGAGTCAATTTCAAAAAATCGATTCTCAATCCGACCCAGAACATTCACTACCTAGGGTCGTCGCTGGACACCGCGGAAGCAAGCGTGTGTCCTTCGGCGGAGAGGTTTTCATCAATCAGGATCAAATGCAGAGAACTCCTGCGGATTCGCCACCCAACAGTCCGACAAGTGTCCTCTCTCCTGGGTTCGATGGCTTCCTGCATCTTCATAGTTCCCAATGCCAGATTGCACATGCGTCCCCTGCAGCAAGCTCTGGAGGACCAGTGGGTGCAAGCTTCGGGCAGCTGGGAGGATCGGATCACTCTGCCCCAGTCTGCCAGGGACTCCATTGTGTGGTGGACAAGGCGATCACATCTAATGAAAGGTGTTCCCTTCCATCAAGAGACTCCGACTCAAACTATAGTGACAGACGCCTCCCTGCAAGGTTGGGGCTCTCATATGAATCACCTTCAAGTGCAAGGGCTATGGTCGGACAAAGAAAAGGGATACCATATCAATTTTCTGGAGTTGAGGGCTGTCCAACTAGCCCTAAAATCCTTTTTCCTTCTCTTCAGTCCAACTCCCTCTTGATTCAGACAGACAACACCACGACGATGTTTTATCTGAACAAGCAGGGAGGCACCAGGTCCAGAATTCTGTCTCAGGAGGCACAAGCCATTTGGAAGTGGCTTCTGGCACGGCATCTCACCATCACGGCTGTCCATGTGCCGGGCGTCCTAAATGTACAGGCGGACTTCCTAAGCAGAGAGTTCGTAGAAGCGCACGACTGGGTGCTAAACACCGAAGTGGCTCAGGATATCTTTCAAAGATGGGGTGTGCCGGACATAGACTTGTTCGCAGATGCAACAAACGCCAAATGCCCCGTCTACGCGTCCAGGTATCACCAACCAGGTTCAAGCGGGAATGCTCTGTTGATAAAATGGTCTCAGAGCTTACTCTACGCTTTTCCTCCACTGCCTCTCATTCCAGCAGTGATCACGAAGTTCTACAAGTCCAACACCAGGATGATTCTGATCGCTCCGGAGTGGCCACGCCAGTGGTGGTATCCGGATCTTCTACAACTTTCCGAAGTTCCGCAACAGAGATTGCCTTGTCGTCCGGACCTACTATCCAAGAGCCAGGGGAGAGTGTTTCACCCCAACCTTCCTTCCCTCAGGCTGACAGCATGGCTCCTGAAGTCTTGCAGTATGGTCACTTAGACTTGCCAGCGGACTGTATGAACATACTTAAGGAAGCTAAAAGACCTTCTACCAGGGTTTCCTACGCTTTCAAGTGGAAACGTTTTTACTTATGGTGTTTGAATAATGGTCATGACCCAGTTAGAGGGCAGGAACAGGTCATTTTGCCGTATCTCTTACACCTGGCTAAGTCGGGCCTGCAGTTTACATCTATCAAGGTACACTTAGCAGCAATAACGGCATATAGAAAATCACCTTCACAGGTTTCTTTTTTCAAAATGCCAGTGGTGAAAGATTTTCTTGAAGGGTTAAAAAAGGTATACCCACCAGTACGAGCCCCTTCTCCTCCTTGGGAGCTCAATGTGGTCCTTACCAAACTGATGGGCGCACCTTTTGAACCAATACACAAGTCCTCTTTGCAGCACTTGTCTTGGAAAGTGGCTTTTTGGTTGCTATCACGTCGGCTCGTAGAGTCAGCGAGATACAAGCATTATGTTGTAAGGAACCCTACACTGTTTTTCACTCAAATAGGGTAGTTCTCAGAACTCATCCAAGTTTTCTGCCAAAAGTGGTTTCAGATTTCCACATTAATCAGGTTATCACTTTGCCTACCTTCTTCTCTAATCCTTCTACACCTCCTGAAAGGGCCTTACACTCGTTAGACCTTAAGAGGGTGTTGAAGTTTTATCTGGATAAGACCAAGGTAATAAGAAAGACGGACCGCTTGTTTGTCAACTACGGCCCCATTAATACAGGATTGGCATCCTCTAAAAGGTCTATTTCAAGATGGATAGTCTCCTGCATATCTCTAGCCTATCAATTAGCTAATAAGTCTCTTCAGGGAAGGCCTAAAGCGCATTCAACCAGAGGAAAGGCCTCTACTACGGCCCTCCTCAGGAACGTCCCTATAGCAGAAATCTGCAAAGCAGCTACATGGCGGTCTGTTCATACTTTCTCTCGCCATTACTGTTTAGATTCAGATGCTCAGGAGGATGCCCAAGTGGGACAAGCCTCACTGAGGAATTTATTTGCTTAATGTCATGTTAAGATGATCTGTTTTTTAATACTATTTGCTCGTCCGCGAGGTAGTGGGTATGGGCTTGCTACTCTATTCAGTGCTTATGACTATTGATGAGTATCCCCTGGAAGAGAAGGATTAGTTACTTACCTGTAATCCTAGTTCTCTTCCAGGGGTATACTCATCAAAGTCATAAGCAACCCTCCCGCCTCCCCGGACGAGCATTTTTTAGTAATTGTTAAAAGTTAGTACACCGTGCAAAAAGAACTGACCTAACTGTCACCTGTGGTGCATGATGGGAGCAGAGGGTCTCCTGGAGGCCTTAAAGGCAAAGTGTCCAAGTTCTTGGAAGCCTTAAAGGCAAGGTGCCAGTGTTTTACTGTACGGTGATATTTATTCAGCTATGCAGCCTATGGGCCAACTGCCTGCTATTACATGTTTTCTTTTCTGAAAATAAAGGTTTTTCTTGCATAACACTATTACAGTGTATGTTCTCTATTACAGAGTGTATATAGGAGATTGTCTGTACAGGGAAAACCTTTGTAATTTTGGCATTTTGCCTTATTGGAATTTGTTAGGCTGCATATTTATGTATTTATATACATGTATATATGTATGTCGCGGAAGTGCTATGCACTTGTGATCCCCCAACATACTCATATATATATGTATATTTCTATATGCTCCGGGATCCCGCAGATGGGCGGGGATAATTCAGTGCTTATGACTTTGATGAGTATACCCCTGGAAGAGAACTAGGATTACAGGTAAGTAACTAATCCTTATACACCGTCAAAAGAACTGACCTAACTGTCACCTGTGGTGCATGATGGGAGCAGAGGGTCTCCTGCAGGCCTTAAAGGCACGGTACCCTAACCCTTGGAAGCCTTAAAGGCAAGGTGCCAGTTTTTTTGTCTTGGTTTCATTATTGCTCTGCAATGACAAGTTTTCCTTGTGGCAATAAAGCATTGGTATAGGACAATTGTTCTGTGCATGTCCTCTTTTCCTTATGGGTTAGGAGGGTATTTGTCTTACAATGCAAACCTATGTAATTTCGGCAGTTCTGCCATGTTGGAAACATTTTTAGGCTGCATGTATATGTTTCACATATGTATATGTATGTATATGTATATATATATATATATATATATATATATATATATTTTCTATATGCTCCGGGATCCCGCACGTGGGCGGGGATTATTCATAGATTATGACTATGATGAGTATACCCCTGGATGAGAACTAGGATTACAGGTAAGTAACTAATCCTTCTTGATATGTAGTGCTGTAGAGTCACATGTGCCCACCCACCTCCCCAGACACCTGTGGTCTTTGCACTTGCATGGACTTCTCTGTACTTAAACTCACTTAAACTCCATTCTCACACTGTTGTTGGAAAACAATATAACAATGGAGTCGATGCCCATGCACACTATTACCAAAAGGAGCACTCACCTTACCTTGTGACTCGAAAGAACTTTCAAACATCCAGACCCAACACTAGATGGCATGAATATGCAAAGCATGTGAATCTACATCAACACATGCCAAGAACAGATGCTTACAGAGTAAGTAACTATCCTTTTGGGGTTGGATTTTTCATGAAAAAGTTATTCCCATGGCAGGGACATTTCCACTGCTGCTTGGTGCTACAGTGCATGTTTGAGCCTCAGATGCACATGACTGAGCCTGACTGCTAAGGATTTTTCTCCTAATCTGCTGAAGAAATGATCTATCCTTCCAAAGTAAGTAACTTTAAAATGCCGTGTGGTGCAAAGTCAGTGCACCATTTTGTACTTTTTTCTGGTTGCATATATTCCTTATGTAGTGCAGGTAATTGCACAAGATAAAACACTGTCTTTCAACTTTAGTAACCTGATCATGCTTTGCTGTTTTGTAGGATATTCTGCTCATCAATGTTGTGATAGAACAAATGATATGTGATGCTGATCCAGAGCTTGGAGGAGCTGTACAGTTAATGGGACTTTTGCGTACTCTGATAGATCCTGAGAACATGTTAGCCACAGCTAATGTAAGAAAATGCAAATGGGTAAAGAATATTTAATGTTTTAACAAATTTGAGAAAGACTAGATGTACTTTCAATAAGTCTTGCTGTTAAGAAGCTTTTTTTTGTAGTGTTTCTTAAAATAAGTAAAATATTTTGAAATAATATACATACTTGTTGTTATAATTTACTGCAAATGTGTATGTACTGTGGAAATAATTTAGTTGAGCGGTTTTGTTCAGTTGTAAGCTTTTTATGTCATTTTCAATGCTTAAAAATATTATACATTTCTTCGGTGTCTTTCCAGAAAACTGAAAAAAGTGAGTTTCTGAATTTCTTCTACAATCACTGTATGCATGTTCTCACTGCGCCTCTTTTGGCAAATACATCAGAAGATAAAGTGGACAAAGGTAATCAAATTATTCTATTATTTATACCTTGTTATTTTTTATTTTGGAGTTTCAGAAGCTAAACACTAACAATTACAACTTTTTTGTTAGATTTGTCATGTTTAGGTTGTTAAAATCCACCGCGGTGATGAAGTAGTAATGTGGATGTTTCTCAAAGGCTGCTGTTCGCTTGTCATCAGAGAGCATCTCGGTGCGTTTTTGTTGATTACAATTTGACAGATTTTTCTTCTTTTTTAATAGGAGTGTGGAATTCTCTGTACCACTTAAAGTTGTACCAAATATTCTTTAGGATTAATTCTTGTGGGCCTTTCCGTGGAAATGTTTTTTTGATAGGTTATAGAACTGTAAGCGGTTCTCGCTTCTGTGTAGGATTCTTTTTCAAGAACACCTCAATGTCTTTATGAAAATATAGCTAGGTATCTTTCAAAAGCTGACATATAACCAATTTAAAACTGTGTTCTTGGTTTCTTCCCAAGTAAATGTTGAGGCATTTGAGGATTGTGCTGTTAGAAGTATAGATTGAGAGGAAGTGTTGCCTGAAAGGCTATATTTCATTTTGTGACTCAAAGATTTTAAAACCTTCAATTCTTAATCTGAGGCTTTGGAGCAATAAAATTATATGCAGGTTAGAAACAACTGGACATGTTTGTATTTTTCATTAATCTGGGTTAGTTAAATGTGTATAAACAGATATTTTAATTGTTATTTAAAATAAGTTATTTCTGTTTTGCTGCTATTGAGTCTCAAATGTTGGGGAATAAAAATAGTTTTATCCTGCTTTATTTTGTAGTAACGGTGATATACTCTACATCCTGTGATGGAATTTGAATATGGATGTATATCTATTGTGTGTTTATTTGGCAAGGCACCCCTTTTTTAGCCATGGTCTTTTGATTGCATTTTTAGTGATGTCTTAAAAATCAACTCTTCTAAGGCCTTCAAAAATAATTTCTTTTTCTGGCAGCAATTTTGACTGATTGAAAATGTAATGTTTTGTGTTATGTGGAAGAATGGACTGTTGGCTAGCCAGACAATGGCACCTTAGGACCCATATATATGTTGTTAATTTTGTTTTTATCTGACACCAACCTTCGGAATATTTTCATCACTCTAATTTCAACAGACTGAGTTTCGGGTAATTTCTTATTTCACATGAGAACTCGTGACTAAGATTACTTTTGGTGTTAAAGAAAGAAGTGCAACTTTTTCAATTGTGGAATGATTTTTGCAAACTGTGCAAAAATGCCAGGTCTCCATACATCATACCACTAAAATCCACAAGAAGTAAATCATAATTGCTCAGCCTATATATATATATATATATATATATATATATATATATATATATATATATATATATATATATATATATTTATTTTTCTCACCCATTTGCCACTTTATAGTTAGGACTACGTTTCGTAAGGAAATTTATGTTTGAGGCATATGAGCTGCAGATCACACACTATGCATAGATCGCCATCTGGTGTTGGGCCCGGATGTTTGCACTTTGTTGTATTGGAATAAGTCTTTGGAAGTCACGAGATCGGTGACTCCTCCTTTGGACAATAGTGCGCATGGGCATCGACTCCATCTTCAGATTGTTTTTTTCCACCATCAAGCTCGGATGTGTTTGTCGCGCTCCAGTTCGGTGCCGCCACCGTTCTAACTTTCGACGCGCAATCCTTCACCCTTTCGTCAGTATTGTTTTCGACCGCGTTTCCCTTTTTCGACGCGCATCTCTACAACTCCAATCCTTCGATTCCGGTCGTCGACGCAGGCCTTCGGGCCTAACTGCACCATCAGGCCTTCTTGGCTCATGGAAAGGACTCCCTTCAAAAAGTGTCTTCAATGTGGCTTCAAGTTTCCCCACGCCGATCTTCATGAGGTGTATAACCTCTGCCTTTCGCCCGAGCACGAGGCCAAAGACTGTCCAGCTTGCGCCTCTTTCCGCTCCAAGAAAACCATACGGGATCGTCGAGCTCGAAGAAACATGGCTCGATCGTCGACATCCATACCAGACGATATCTTCCAGGAAGGCGTCGATGTACCGGAACAGGAGCACCTCGAAGAGGGCCTAGTCAGCGCCTCTGAAGCCGACGATTCCGACGTCGAAGAAATCACTCCTGGGCAACGGGTCGTAAGTACTGACGTCGACCCCTCCCCACCATCCATTCCGGCAAAGGCTTCGGTAACACCTTCACCTTCGGGCCTAGGTGCACACCGGGACAAAACTTCTTACGCCCCGCCTTCCGGCTCGGCCAAGAAGTTGACAAATAAGCCTTCAGGCCGCTCGAGCCAGCCTGCCCTCGGTGCCAAAACCCCATCCCCGGCACCGAGACCAAAAGACAAGCCACTGTCTACGCCCGCGCCAAAGCCGGGTTCCACATCGGCGCATTCGGCACCGAAACCCACCGGCACTGCGCCTTCGACTCCGAAAAAGCCATCGGAATCGAGCAAACAACCAGTTCCGAGAACCGCTGGAACGCAACCTTCGTAACCGAAAATGTCACCGGTACCGCCTCCGAAGACCCCAACGGAACCGACCAAAACTCCCGTTTCCAAACCTAGGGAGTACAAAACCACTCCAAAATCGGTGCCACACAAACCTTCGGACCCGAAAAAATCGGCGCCGAAACACCATACTTCACAAGAGAAGCTTTTCCAACCGGATCCAACCCAGCAAATCCTGGAAATAGACCCAAATACAGGTCGCCTTGTGGTTAGTCCTTCCAGGAAGAGGAAATTGGACAAACCTACACCAGCTCCACTCCCTCTCAAGAAAAGAGACATTGCCACTTCTCCTCTCAGGATCCCTTCTCCACCCCCTCCTCCACACCACATCTCTCCTGTTCCATCTCCAATACCCTCACAAACTCCTCCAACTCAAAATGATGAGGACCCTTCTGAGTACGAGGGTGATGATCAACCCTTAGGAGAACCTAGCCCTCCTAATATCCCAACTGACCCATGGGACAATTATGGGACACCAGATGTTCCTGACACACCACAGGATGTCTACCCATCTAGACCCCCCCCCCCAGAAGACACTATAGGGTTCACTCAGCTCATACACAGAGCCGCAGAATACCACGGTGTAGATCTACATACAGACCCTATAGAAGAAGACTTTCTTCTGGACACTTTTGCACCATCTCAAAGGTCCACTTCTATTCTCCCAATGCTAAAACGGGTAATCAAACACGCTCCTGAAGTCTTCAAAGATCCTGTCAGGGCTAGAGTCATTAACCCCAGGGTAGAAAAGAAATATAAGTCTGCCCCAGCTGACCCTGTTTACATTAAAGGGCAACTTCCCTTAGATTCCCTAGTGGTTTCTAACGCCTAACTCCCAAACCTCAGGCGATGCTCCACCTCCTGATAAGGAGTCAAAACTCTTGGACGCATCAGGTAAAAGAACAGCGTCCCAGGCAGCTAATATTTGGCGAATTGCCAACACACAGGCGTTGCTGGCTAGGTACGATAGGGCACATTATGATGAACTAGAGACCCTACTACAACACCTTCCAAATCAATACAAACAAAGAGCCAATGATCTCATACAGGAAGGCAAGACTATAACAAACACCTCCATTCGCTGTGCTCTGGATGCCACAGACACAGCCTCACGAGCCATCAATACCAGTGTCCTTTTGCGTAGACATGCATGGCTCCGTATTTCAGGGTTCAAACCCGAGGTCCAAACTGCCATATTAAATCAGCCGTTTGACCAAGAACATTTATTTGGCCCTACTGTGAATTCATCTTTAGAGAAGATGAAAAAAGACACCGACACAGCCAAATCAATGGGAGCATTACAATCCCAAACTCCGAGAAGTTCCTTTCGTCGCTCCTCTTATAGGGGCGCCTCTAGAGGCTTTACCACGGACAACTCCTCCACGTCCTATAAAAGTCCCACACAGACCTCCTCTACAAGAGGTTATTACAGAGGAGGCTACAGAGGTAATAATAAAGGTAGAGGCAAAACCGTCAATACCCGTACTGCCTCCACCTCCAAACAATGACTTCCCTCCGCTCCCCCCAGACCATTCCACTCCGGTCGGGGGAAGATTACTCCAGTTCGTTCCTACCTGTCTGGAACACCATTACCACGGACAGGTGGGTGAGACAAATCATCCAATCCGGTTATTGCCTGGAACTCACTTCAACTCCTCCAAACATACCACCCAGACAGCGTCCAATGTCAGCAGACCATTTAACGCTTCTCAAACAAGAGGTACTTTCCCTCCTACAAAAACATGCAATAGAACCAGTTCCCCTGCATCAGCAAAACACAGGGGTCTACTCACTGTATTTTCTCATTCCAAAGAAGGACGGACCCCTGAGGCCCATCCTCGACCTCAGACCATTAAACCTCTACATACAGTCGGACCATTTTCATATGGTCACTCTTCAATAACTCCTTCCTCTACTGAAACAAGGCGATTTCCTTGCCAACTTAGATCTCAAGGACGCCTACTTCCACATTCCCATTCACCCGGCTCACAAAAAATGTCTTCGATTTGTAGTGGACGGTCAACATTATCAGTTCAAGGTGCTCCCATTCGGAGTCACACAGCACCCAGGGTCTTCACAAAATGTCTGGCAGTCGTAGCAGCCCACTTAAGAAGACAACAAATTCACGTCTTCCCATACTTGGACGACTGGCTCAATAAAGCCAAGTCGCATACCCAGTGTGTAAATCACACACACACCACAATCCAACTACTTCACGACTTAGGGTTCACAATAAACCTCACAAAGTCCCACATCCAGCAATATCTAGGTGCCACAATAGACACCTTAAGAGGCCTTGCATACCCCAATCCAGCCAGGATAGCAAGCATAGCCCTTATAACAAAATTCCAGCCGCAGCACTCCCTTCCAGCTCGGGTGTTTATGCAACTAATAGGGATGATGGCCTCATGCATATTCATAGTCCCACATGCAAGACTCCAGATGCGCCCCTTGCAAGAATGCTTAGCACGTCAATGGAACCAAGCTCTAGGTCAGCTAACAGATCTGGTGTTGGTGGACGGCCGCACACATTGCTCTCTGCAGCGATGGAACACCCAAAACCTTTCCAAAGGGCGACCGTTCCTAGAGCCAGTTCCACAGATTGTATTAACCGCAGACGCATCGCTCACCGGATGGGGAGCTCATCTACTACATCACACCATAAAGGGCGCATGGACACCTCAACAAAAACGACTCCACATCAATCATTTGGAGTTACTAGCAATCTTTCTGGCACTAAAATCATTCCAGAAACAGATATCAGGCAAAGCTGTCTTAGTCTGGACAGACAATATCACAGCAATGTATTATTTACAAAAACAGGGGGGGACGCACTCTCTACAGCTCTCTCAACTAGCTCAGAGCATATGGAGGTGGGCTATTCCTCAAAACATATTCCTCTTAGCCCAACATCTTCCAGGAATTCAGAATCAGATCGCAGATCTGTTAAGTCGTCAAACACAACAAATTCACGAGTGGGAACTTCACCCACAAGTTCTACAACCATTTTTCCAAATGTGGGGGCATCCAGAGATAGATCTCTTCGCCACACATTACAACACAAAATGCCCAAGCTTCGCTGCCAGATATCCACACCCATTGTCCAAAGGCAATGCGATATGGATGAATTGGTCAGGCAGATTTGCGTACGCTTTTCCGCCTCTCCCACTCATTCCATTAGTGGTGCGCAAGCTACAACAGCAGTCACTAACACTGATTCTAGTTGCTCCAACATGGGTCAGACAACCATGGTACACAACATTGCTGGAACTAGCCGTAGTCCCGCACCAAAAGCTACACCTCTCCCCACATCTTTTAACACAGAACCGTGGAGAGATCAGACATCCAGATCCAGCACAGCTCAACCTAGCGATCTGGCTCCTGAAGTCCTAGAATTCGGTTACCTCGATCTTCCACCTGATTGTATGAACGTTATCAAAGAGGCTAGGCGCCACACCACTAGAGCCTGCTACGCAGCCAAGTGGAAAAGATTTGTTATATACTGTACCAATAACACAATGAATCCTCTAGATGCGTCCATTCAACACATCATATGTTACCTGCTGCATCTTCAAAGATGTAATCTAGCATACACATCCATTAGATTGCATCTCGCTGCCATAGCAGCTTACCTACAAAATAGACAACATTTGTCATTATTCAGGGTACCAGCCATTAAAGCATTTATGGAAGGTCTCAAAAGAATAATTCCTCTCAGGGTACCACCCTCTCCAGTGTGGAATCTAAACATCGTCCTCACTAGATTAATGGGCCCTCCATTCGAACCTCTACATAAATGTGAGCTCCAATTTCTTACATGGAAAGTTGCTTTCCTTGTAGCTATCACATCTCTCAGAAGAGTCAGTGAGTTAAAGGCACTAACTATTCAAGAACCATTTTTGCAACTCCATCATAAGTGGTTCTCAGGACAAACCCCAAATTCCTTCCTAAAGTCATTTCTCTCTTCCATCTCAACCAATCTGTGGAGTTGCCAGTATTCTTCTCGCAACCACAAACAGTAGCAGAAAGAGCTCTTCATACACTAGATGTGAAAAGAGCCCTCCTTTACTACATTGACAGAACAAAACCTTTTCGTAAAACAAAACAACTTTTTGTATCCTTCTCACCACCACATAAAGGCAATCCTATATCAAAATCTGGCATTGCAAGGTGGATTGTCAAATGTATACAAATTTGCTACCACAAAGCAAAACGTGCACTATCTATTCCCCCTAAAGCCCACTCTACCCGTAAAATTGGGGCTTCCATGGCATTTTTAGGGAACATTCCCATAGATGACATCTGCAAAGCAGCTACATGGTCTACACCGCACACATTCACAAAACACTATTGTGTAGATGTGCAGGCAAAACAACAAGCTAGTGTGGGCCAGGCTGTACTCAAAACACTATTTCAATCTACTGCAACAGATACTGGTGGTCGCCGCTAAAGGGAGGTACTGCTATGCAATCTATGCATAGTGTGTGATCTGCAGCTCATATGCCTCAAACGGAAAATGCTACTTACCAGTATGCATCTGTTCTTGGCATGTAGAGCTGCAGATCCACACACGCCCACCCACCTCCCCGGCTACCTTTACCTGTTCCAGTATTATCTTAATTAGATACAACATACATGGACATCTCTTTCTGTTTCTCACAAAACTCCATCATTTCCCTTCTTGGCGAAAAAACAATCTGAAGATGGAGTCGATGCCCATGCGCACTATTGTCCAAAGGAGGAGTCACCGATCTCGTGACTTCCAAAGACTTATTCCAATACAACAACAAAGTGCAAACATCCGGGCCCAACACCAGATTGCGATCTATGCATAGTGTGTGGATCTGCATCTCTACATGCCAAGAACAGATGCATGCTGGTAAGTAGCATTTTCCTTTTTGGGTTTGCTAATAACTTTGGCGCTGTTTGACAAATCTTCACAAAACAAGTCTCATCCACCTCAGCTTCTTCCTGGCAAGAGTTGGGGTAATCTGTCAAGTGGAGGCTGAGAGAAAAAAGAGGGGGGATTCCAAAATGTGTTTTCCCCATGCAGTTTTCCATGGGAAAATTGAACAGCGATATCCTAAAATGGTTGGATGGAATTACACCAAGTGTGGTAGAAAGGTAGATCTTGATCCAGAAAGTATGCTTTTTGTGATTTGTTGCAAATACGTTCAGTAGTTTTGGAGACCTTAAGATTCAAAATTAATAAATTTTTCTCACGCAACGGATCTGCAGATCTGACAGATCAAAATATTGTGAGAAGCTGGGATGTTTTTGTTGCAGTAACCCCCCCACTTTTTGCCAGACTACTGATGCACTTTTGACTTGATGTGCCCTGGGTCCCTGCCAATCAGGTTCCCAGGGCCTATGTTCTTTCCCCCAAAACTGTACCCAAACCCAATTGGCATCTCTGGCCACAGGTCAGTCCCTGGTAAATGGTACCACAGGTACCCAGGGCACTGTGACCAGGGAAGACCTCTAAGTGCTGCAGCACTTATTGTGCCACCCTTAGAGGCCCTGTACTTTTACACACACACACACTGCCATTGCAAGCTGCGTGTTTTGGTGCAAAACAAAGTGAAGAGTCGACATGGCACCCATCCCTGTGTGCCATGCTTACAACCCACTGCCCTGGCATAGATCTGTCATCCCTCTAGCTGGGTACCCTATACCAGTGGTGAGGGTACAGGTGCATGAGCCCTGTACCCCTACAGTGTCTAAGTCCATTCTTAGACGTAAGTGCAGTGCTGCCATTAAGAGTGTATGGTCCTGGCAATTTGTCATTACAAACTCCACAGCACCATAATGGCTACACTGAAAACTGAGAAGTTAGGTATCAAACTTCTCAGCACATTAAACCCACACTGATGCCAGTGTGGGATTTAATGAAAAATGCACCCAGAGGGCATCTTAGAGATGCCCCCTGAAAAACGACCAGCCTCTGGTGGGTTCCCTGACTGGTGCACACCAGCCTGCCGCCACAAGACCTGTTTCTGGACCCCTTGGGTGGGAGCCTTCGCTCCCAGAGCCCAGAAACAAAGCCTTTCCTGGGCGGAGGTGTTCACACCTCCCCCAGACCAGGAAGAGACATCTGTGGCAGGGGAGCTTCAAAGGCCTGGCAGCCTTTGTAATGCGACCCCCAGCCTCTCCTGCTGTCAGGAGCATGCCCCCTTCCTGTCTCCCCTCCTTTTCGGTGGGAAGACAGGCGGGAAAAATTAGCTAGCCCAGAAGGTGTGCCCACCTCTGCCAACCCCACCCCTTAGGTGGGGGAGGCGAGGTGAAGTCCACTCTTCAGTGCCCCCCATCTTGCAGATGGCAGGCACCCCCCAATCAGGATTAGGAATTGTGCTCACTCCCCCACGTGGGGTGAGTACACCAAGGGTGTAGTCACCCTAAGGTCAGTAGCCCATTGGCTACTGACCTCTGGACCCCTAAAACGCCCCCTAAATACAGTATTTAGGCGGCTGCCCTGAACCAAGAGCTCAGATTCCCGCAACCTAAGAAGAAAAAGGATGAAAGAAGACTCCCAACAGAGGAGACTGCAGAGAACTGACTTGCCCCCAGCCCTACCTTCCCGGCTGCAGTTTCCAGAGATCCTGAGCCAAAAATAGTCTTGTCCTGCAGCCAGCAACCTCCAGAACCCCTGGGAGGACTGACTGCCTTCAATAAAGACCGGATCTCCTGTGAACAGCAGCTCTGTTCAGAAGAAACACCAGAGAAAGACTCCGAGCCTGCTGAGGAAAAGAAACCCGACGCCTGGAACTACCACTGCACCTGTCGCCTACGGCCTGAGTTCGAGTGGCCTACCGGTCCCAGCGAGGTCCCCCAGCGCTTCAGAGTCCACCGTGGGTTGACCCCTCCAGGACTCCCCGACGTCTCCTGCAGCCTCTGAATGGAGACTCCCCCTCCCACCCCCCCCAACCACCACCACCATGAGTGGCCCGGTAAGGTGCAATCAGACCTCAAAAGACATCCCTGCATCCAGCCGCCCTGTGCCCTGGAGAAAAGAACCCAAGGTGCACCTGTGTCCCCGAGCCCTCCAACTTACCGGCCCAGCTGTTTCCTCCCGGAAGTCTTCCTGGACTGAGCCTGCAGCTAAAAACCAAAACCGAAAATTCCCATTGAAAACGGGGCACCCGACGCCAAAACAGCACCATGCACCCAGCCGCCGCCGCGGGTGCACTTTGTGTGCTAGACCGGATCCCCCTTTGCCTTGAGCCTAACACCAGGAGCTTGGCTCCCAAAACCTTGTAGCCTCCTCGCCAGCAGCCGCCAACCGGAGGCCCCCTATCCCCCATTGGATAACATTGGGCCTCAGCACTCTGCACCCGGTTGCCCTAGTCCCGCTGAGGGAGTAACAAGAGTGCATACTTGAGCCTGGGGGGCCCCTGAGTCCAACCCCAGAACACCAACTCCCTCAACAAAGTACTTACCTTCAAACCGATAACACTATTTTCCTCCATAGTGTGGAGTTGGAAAACCTAAAGAAATTCTTTAAAATTGTACTAACTAACAAAAAAGCTTTTACTTACCTGTTTACAGGAAATGTCGCAGTGCAGTATCCAGGCATACTGCACTGTGTAAGAAAAGTAATCTCAAAAGTAACTTACCTGTAATTTTACTAAAAGTCCTATTCAAAGTATATGTACTGTATTTACAAAGCATTGCATTTCTCAAACACAATACTGTAAGTCAAAACAAAGTGCATATACAATTACAATCCAAACTGTATTAGAACTGTATATTTACTGGAAAGTATTTCACTTACCTGTGCCAGGCTTGCTTGGTTCTAGGAAATAAAATAACTAAAAATATTTTTATACAAACAATTGGTCTGAGTTCAGTCTTTGAGTGTGTGACATCATTTCTTGCCTGAGTGTGTACAACAAATGCTTAACATGGTCCTCTGATAAAGCCTTACTGCTCGACCACACTACTACAAATGGAGAGTGAGGTGCTATCTAGTTTACCTCTGCCTACCTTTTGGGTTCCACTGGACTCTGTGCACACTATACCTCACTTTGGTATAGTATATACAGAGCCAGCTTCCTACAAATATATGATTGAATGCCACAACGTCAACAAAGATGTTGCAGCCATTTTAGTGCTCGAGGACTTAGTCCCATGTCCTGAGAAAAGGTTACAAAAAACATATCGGAGTCACTGTAGGGATACCCTGACCCTCCTCTAGCTTGGTTAAGGGTTCCAAATAAACACTCCCACGGCCACAAACTCAATTTATTTTTTAGCAATTCAGCGATATAACTAAAAATCTATATATCTAAAAGCAAAAGGGCTATCTCCTGCCCTTTACAGTTTTAATCCCTGCCAGTGGGCCAGGGCTGGGGGGGATTGACACATTTGACAGGAGGGGTACATGGGGTGCCCTCCCTGAGCCAATATATGGCCCTGGGGACGATATCCCCCAGGGCCGTATTTATTTTTATTGGGAGAGGGCATGGACCCCCCCCCTCACTGAGCCATTTATCTGAAAGAGACACGTTAGTGATAGATTCCTTACCTTAGAATATCCCCAGGCGTCAGGCTGGATCCGGAAAGTTTTGCGTAGCAGTACCCTTGCGCGTCGGTAGGCGGCGTCGTGCGGCTCCGCGTCCGTCGTCGGCGTCGTGATCGCCGGGATGACGTCGCGGGCAGTACTTAGGCGCCGCCCCTGCGCGCTGACGTCAGTTCTTCTTTTTCCGCGCCAGCAAGCGCAGATCCGGGAAGAGCAGTGCCCTGGTCAATTTTTGACCATACTTTTTGGTGATTTTTTCACTGGTTTTTTTTCACAACTTTAAGGTGTCGTAGGGATGCCCGGCTTCAGCGATGCGGCGCCTGTGCGCGGATGATGTCCGTCACCGACCCGCATTGGGAGTGTCTCTTCTGCCTCGGCCGAGGCCACGACACCGAGTCTTGTCCCGAATGCCAGGCCCTCAACCCGAAAGCTTTGCGAGAGCGGTCTCGAAAGCTCCTCGAGGCCCGGCATTCGGCTCCGCGGAAGCCCCGGTCGCGTGAGAGGTCCAGGGGTCGCTCGCGGAGTGCACACCGGTCGTCGGCTTCTTCGTCCGGTAAGTCGAAGCACAAGAAGTCCAAGAAGCATCGTCGCTCTCGGACTTCGCCTCGCCGGTCTCGCGACTCGGCTGAGGCCCCTCCCGGCACCGTCCCCGCCCCCGCGGCCCCGGACTTGCCTGTGGAGTCGCCCCCGTCATACCCGCCCTTCCCGGGTTCGGGGGCGGATCCGGCCAAGGTACAGGAGTTCCTGTCGGCCATGGCCCGCCTCTTCGGGCCTTCAGGCCCCTCCGGTGCGCCTTCGGGCCCTGATGGGGTTGCTCCGGCGTCGCCGGCGGCTCCGGCCCCGGCGTCGCCCGAGCCTCCAGCCTCGATCCCGGCTCCGGCTTCGGCCCCGGCCTCGATCCCGGCTCCACAACCCCCATCGACGCCGGTCGACCTCACGACACCTCCGCCGGCGCCGATGTCTCCGGTGCCGTTCTCGACGCCGCCCTGGGCTCCGGGCGGCGTCGTCCCCAGTTCCTTCCGGCTCCGGACATGGACCCGGAGCGACGTCGCTCGACGCCGGCTCCGGCGCCGATGGGACCTTGGGTCCCAAATGTCCCTCCTCCTCCTTATTTTGAACCAGAGGAGGACCAGGAGGACTGGGAGGGTCTGATGACCCCCTGACACGCAACTGTCAGTATGATGAGGACTGGACAGAGAGTCTAGGGGAGGCCAGTGGTCTGGATACTTCTCCTGACACTGGCATGCTGTCTCCTCCCGTGGCTACGGAGGAGGGGCCAATTTTGGTACGGTGTTGCGTAGGGCTGCTGGGGCCTTACGTCTCCAGCTCCCTACTTTGACGGTCAAGACTAACATCTTGACAGAGGTGCTTCAGCCGGCAGCCTCCTCTGCGGAGACTGTGCTGCCGTTTAACGACGCCCTCACTGACGTTCTTTGGGCGCCTGGTCCAAGCCCAACACAGGGGCTCCTGTGGATCGGAACGTGTCACGACGCCATCGCCCCGCTCCGGGCGACCCCTGTTTCTTTCTGTCCACCCCACTCCTGAGAGCTTGGTTGTCCAAGCCTCCGCTTCCCAAACCGCCTTCCCTACCGCTCCTCCGGATAGGGAATCCAAACGCCTGGATCAGTTTGGGAAGAAAGGTTTTCTTCCTCCAGTGCTGGCTTGCGGTCCGTTAACACCGCTTGTCTTTTGGGCCGATATACCCACTCCCTGTGGGATTCGGTGGCGGATGTTTTGCCCCAGTGCCCTGAGGAGGTCCAGGCACTGCTTTCCCGCGCCATTGCGGAAGGAAGGGATGCGGCCAAATACACTATCCGTTGTGGCCTTGACACCGCCGACTCGCTGGGCAGGTCGATTGCAACGACGGTGGCGCTCCGGCGCCACGCCTGGCTGAGAACCACTGGTTTTTCAGGGGATGTCCAGAATACTCTCATGGACATGCCCTTTGATGGAGTCGGTCTTTTTGGGTCCAAAGCAGACCATGCGTTGGAGCGCTTTAAGGACTCACGGGCTACTGCAAAGTCCCTGGGCCTTTCTGCTACACGCCCTCCGCTGCCTTCTGCTTTTCGCCCCTATCGTGGCCACGGTAGGGGCGCCCTTCACGTCAGCAGCCCAGCCACCGGCCCGCGCAGCAGGCGTCTTCGCGTGGCCGAGGACGTGGATTCCGCCGTGGCGGATCGGGCAACCAGCGTGCGGGTCAGGCCACCACCTCCAACCCGTCCGCGGCCTCCAAGCCCTCCTAGTCCCTCCTTTCAGGTGCACGGCACGCCAGTAGGGGCAGGGTCCGCCATCACCTTCCCCACTGGCGCACCATCACCTCGGACAGGTGGGTCTTGGACATTGTCCGAAGGGGCTACTCCCTCCCCTTCGAGACCACCCCCAGCCATGCCACCTCAATTCCACCGCATGTCAGGGGATCACTTGGTGCTTCTACAGAAGGAAGTCACGGCCCTCTTGACCAAGAGGGCCATCGAGCATGTTCCGACCCCAGAAGTAGGGCGTGGTTGCTACTCCCACTACTTTCTGGTGCCCAAAAGGACAAGGAGGACATGCGTCCTATCTTGGACCTCCGGAACGTCAATCGCTTCCTCCGGAAGGAGAAGTTCAAGATGCTCACCCTAGCTCAGGTCTTAACTGCCCTCGACCCTGGAGACTGGTTGGTAGCGTTGGACTTGCAGGACGCGTATTTCCACATCCTCGTCCTGCCGGCCCACCGGCGTTACCTTCGGTTCACGGTAGGCCCCGAGCATTTTCAGTTCACCGTGCTCCCCTTTGGCCTTACCAGTGCCCCTCGGGTGTTCACGAAAGTGATGGCGGTGGTCGCAGCTCATCTGCGCCGGGCAGGGGTTTCAGTCTTCCCCTACCTCGACGACTGGCTGCTGAAGGCGGGCTCGTCCCAGGCAGTCGTCTCCCACCTCCAGACTACGGCCGGACTCCTGCACTCGCTGGGGTTCTCCATCAATGTGCCGAAGTCGCATCTAATTCCTTCTCCACAGCTCCTTTTCATCGGAGCAGTTCTGGACACGACGCAGTTTCGGGCCTATCCTCCCGAACGGCGAGTCCGGGATATTCAGGCTATGATTCCGATCTTTCGGCCTTTATCCTGGGTTTCGGTACGGATGACCCTGAGGCTGCTGGGCCTCATGGCCTCCTGCATCCTGCTGGTCAATCATGCCAGATGGCATATGCGGGCTCTGCAGTGGGACCTGAAGTTCCAGTGGGCGCAGCACCAGGGCAACCTGTCCGATCACGTCCAGATCTCGGAGGGGACTGCAAAACAGTTGCAGTGGTGGCTCTCGAACCGGCAATGGGTCATGGGCAGATCCCTCTCCCTTCCCCAGCCAGAGCATACAGTTGTGACGGACGCGTCCCTTCTGGGATGGGGCGGTCACATGGGAGAGGCGGAGATCAGAGGCCTCTGGTCTCCGGCGGAGTCCCGGCTCCATATCAACATTCTGGAGCTCCGGGCGATCCGGCTTGCACTCAAGGCATTCCTTCCCTCTGTCAAAGGGAAGGTAGTGCAGGTGTTCACAGACAACACCACCGCCATGTGGTACTGCAACAAACAGGGCGGGGTGGGGTCTTGGACCCTTTGTCAGGAGGCTCTGCGCCTCTGGACATGGCTGGAACATCAGGGCATGTTCCTGATGGTTCAACACCTGGCAGGTTCTCTGAACGCCAGGGCGGACGAACTCAGCCGCAGGTGCATGATGGATCACGAATGGCGTCTTCACTCGGAAGTGGCGCAAGGACTCTTTCTACAGTGGGGAGAGCCTTGGTTAGATCTATTCGCCACCGAAGAGAACGCGCAATGTCATCAGTTCTGCGCGTTGGAATTTCCGAGGCGGCACTCGCTCGGCGACGCTTTCGTCGCGAGTGGAGTTGCGGTCTGTTGTACGCCTTTCCGCCTATACCACTTCTACCCAGAGTGTTGCAGAAGATTCGGCGCGACCGGGCCCAAGTCATTCTTGTGGCTCCGGACTGGGCTCGAAGAGTTTGGTATCCCGAGCTACTCAATATGAGCATAGATCCCCCGATCCGTCTGCCTCTTCGGGAGGATCTTCTGTCGCAGCAGCAGGGGACGGTCCTCCACCCGAACCTGTCCAGTCTACACCTGCTTGCGTGGAGATTGAGCGGCGGCAGTTGATTCCTTTCGACTTGCCTCCCGAAGTTTGTGATGTGATTCTGGCAGCCAGGCGTCCCTCCACTAAGGTGGTATACGCCTGCAGGTGGAACAAATTTGTGGCATGGTGCACAGCAAAGGCTGTGGATCCCCTTTCTGCCCCTCTTTCTGAGGTCCTTCTGTTCCTTCTCTCTCTGGCCCAACAGGGTTCTGCCCTGGGTACCATCAAGGGTTATCTTTGTGCTATCTCGGCCTTCCTCAGGCTCCCTGATCAGCCCTCCCTTTTCAAGTCCCCTGTTGTTAACAGGTTCTTAAAAGGCATTACTCACCTCTTCCCTCCTGTTCCGTTTGTAATGCCTCAGTGGGACTTGAACTTGGTTCTTACCTTTTTAATGTGCGCTCCCTTTGAGCCTCTGCATAACTGTCCTCTTCGTCTTCTGACTCTGAAGACAGCCTTTCTGGTGGCCATCACCTCCGCTCGGCGGGTGAGTGAGCTCCAGGCTCTATCTTGCAAACCTCCCTTTCTGTCTGTTCATCCAGACAAGGTTGTTCTTCGGACGCGTCCGTCCTTCTTGCCTAAGGTGGTTACTGCTTTCCACATTGGGCAGACCATCACTTTGCCCACCTTCTTTCCGCCTCCGCATCCTTCCAGAGAGGAGGAGAGGCTCCACCGTCTGGACCCAAAACGTGCGCTCTCTTTCTATATTGACCGCACAAAACACTTCCGGGTGGATGACCAGCTCTTTGTTGGCTACGTGGGCGCCAAAAAAGGTCGGGCGGTGCACAAGAGGACCATCTCCCGCTGGGTTACCTTGTGCATCAAGACCTGCTATTCTTTAGCTAAAAAGGAACCTCCTGTTGGGCTGCGTGCCCATTCCACCAGGGCAACGGCTGCTACCACGGCCTTGGGCCGCGGTGTTCCGCTGCCGGTTATCTGTCAGGCGGCTACGTGGGCCTCGCTGCACACGTTTACTAGACATTACTGCCTTGACAGTCAGGTCCGGAGGGACGGCTTCTTTGGCCGTTCTGTCCTCCAGGACTTCCTTGTCTGATCTTTGTTCGCAGACCCACCACCGGGGTTGGTATTGCTGGGGTATCTATTCTAAGGTAAGGAATCTATCACTAACGTGTCTCTTTCAGATGCACAAGTTACTAACTTGTGTAACGATATATCTGTAAGAGACAGTAGTTAGTGATAGATTCCTTACCGCCCCACCCATCCTCCCCGTTCTGCGAACTGATTTCTAGGGTTAAGGACATCCCTTTCAGGGCCCTAGTATTTTTCAGACACCTGTGTCAGCTTCTTGCATGGCTCTGCGTTCCTGGCGCGGAAAGTCGTGTACAGAACTGACGTCAGCGCGCAGGGGCGGCGCCTAAGTACTGCCCGCGACGTCATCCCGGCGATCACGACGCCGACGACGGACGCGGAGCCGCACGACGCCGCCTACCGACGCGCAAGGGTACTGCTACGCAAAACTTTCCGGATCCAGCCTGACGCCTGGGGATATTCTAAGGTAAGGAATCTATCACTAACTACTGTCTCTTACAGATATATCGTTACACAAGTTAGTAACTTGTGCTACGACCTCAGAACCCCATCCCCTGCAGTGTAGTGTTTTTTTATGGCGGGTCGGTGCTTGGGGTCCTTCTCTGTGAGCCATGGCCTTGGTGAACCCATTGCCTGGGGCCAGCTCTCTGTTGGTATCCCGGGGAGGCAGAAAGACTTCCCGGGTGGGAACACAATTTTTCTCCCTGCCTGTGCTCACAGGCAGGGAGTACAATATTCCTCCCGGATGGTGGTTGAGTAAGGGGTGGTAGAAGCAATGGGGGGAGGGGTGGGTAGGAGCAAAGCCAGCTCCCGCCAAACCCTGTGAAGGATGCTGGCAGGGGAGCCATGGTGGAAATGGGTATCCCCTGCAGCCCACAACGTTTTTTAAAGTTGTGGGTGCCCTAGATTGGACCAGGGCACCCACTCGAAAGAAAATGAAGTGTGGCCGGAATCTGCGTGGCCCCATGGAATAGGATGCTTGCAGAGAGCTGGTGGGACAGTTAACTGTGGATGTCCCGTGTTGGATCAGGGCACCCACACTCAAAAAATACAAATAATTCAATAAAGGAGCCGCTCATTTATTGACTGCTCCTGGAAAGGAGTGCCACTATAATGCCCTTCATAGGTAATTTACTTACATTTTACACCATGGTGGTGACCCAGTGTGGGCAGGGGCAACAGCACTATGATTTTTCATGTGTTTTGGAGGGCTACATTGAGTACAGGAGTTCCGCACAAATACTTGAAAAACATAATCCTATGTTTCTTGGGGTCTATTAAATTTGATCCCAGGAAGAGTTGATGATATTTTTAAGCTTTTCCATAGCTCAAGCTTTTGCTCTCCTGCTAGGGAATGCACGAACCCCTTGTGGTTCATCTTATGCCTACATTATTAGGTGTGGAGAATGTAAAAAAAAAAAAACTCCAACATATGGTTAATGTTGTTTTGATTGCAATTGCTTTATTTAAATGTTTGACAGATATTGCAATGATGTCCTGACTACTTGACAAAGCCAATGGGATTGTCTTGTATATTGAAGTTGTAACCCCTTGACAAAACCAATAGGCCTGCCTTTTGTATATTGACAGTGACTCATGTTCAACAAACTCTAAAAATGTGAGTAAAAAAACAAAGGTTAAATTGACTTTATATTTAGATAATGTCTGGTACAAGATAAGATTTTAAACTAATTGACATTCACCAGTTAAAGTTAACTGAATTAACTATAACTCACACCCTGAAGTAACTATAGCTCCTGCCCTCGCCATGCACTGCTTATACCCTCGCATATAAAATCACTCATGACATGTTCAATGACAGTGTTGATAACATCACTGATGACATCTGAAATTACTTAATTTATTACAGCACTGTGCATGGCGGGAGCATGAGTTATAATTAATTCAGCTAACTATAACTGTTGAATTTGTTTTTTTTAAAAATTTAAAACCTTGTTGTACTGACATTGGCACCTAATTATAACATCACTAACTTTTTTCTGTGAATATTGCCTTTGTGTGTCTGAAAATACCAAAGGTTACAGGGACGTTATAGTTAGGCTCAGATTTCACCCGTACAAAACCATTGAAATTCAGTAGTTCTAGTTAACTGAGCTAACTATAACTTATGCCCCCACAATGCACTGCTTATGACCTTACAGATTACATCACTCATGACAGTCATTGACATCACTGATGACATTTCAACTGACATCACTGATGAAATCATCCAGTGAGTGTGTTTGTAAAAGTTTCTGAGATTTAAAGATAGATACTAAGCTACTGCATAAGTTAAATTACTATTCTTTTTGTACTACTGAGTGATACTGTTTCTCATGTATGTCATCTGAGTGTATCACTTTTGGAGTGGGTGTCTGAGTGGTTGTATGGGTATGTGAGTGGCTGTGTGTGTGGCTGTATGGGTGTGTGAGTAGCTGTATGAGTGGCTGTGTGAATGGCTCTATGGGTAAGTGACTGGATGTATAAGTGAATGCATGAGTAAGTGAGTGCCTGTTAGGATGTATTGGTAAGTGACTGGGTGGTGAGTGGCTTTTTTGCATAGTAAGTATTGCGTGAGTGGCTGTTTAGCTAAGTGAGTGGCCGCGTGAGTGATTGTATTGATATGTGAATGGGTATGTAAATGGTTTTGTGGAAGAGTGAATGGATGTATGACTGGCTGTATGGGTGAGTGAGTAGCTCTGTTAGTGATATGGGTGAGTGAGTGGCTGTGTGGCTGAGTGAGTGGCTGTGTGTGTGTGTGAATGGGTATGTGAGTGGTTGTATGAGTCTGAGTGGGTTGTATGGGTCTGTGAGTGGGTGGGTTTGTGGATGTGCGTGGTTCTGTGGATGTCATCAGTGATGTCATTTGAGATATCAGTGATGTATCCGACCATGTCACGAGTGATGTAATAGGTGAGGTCATACGCAGTTCATTGTGGGGAAGTAAGTTATAGTTAGCTCAGGTGACTAGAACTGCTGATTTTCAATGGTTTTGGACACAGTCCTCTACCCTCTGCTGCCTTTGGTTTTGTGCCTCCTCTGCTAGTTTTCTGCCTCTTCTCTGCTCGCTCCTGACCTTTATTTCGCCTCTTTCTGCTAGTTTCGGACCTTTATTCTGCCTCTTGCTGCTTGTTTCTCACCTTTATTTTGTCTTTCTTCCTGTTTTTCCCCGGGAGGGTGGGGGGGGGGGAGCCTTAATGCCCCCACGGTCCCAGCCGGCTCCCCACCTCTTGCGGGAGCTGGCATTTGCTTTTGCACACAGGAAGCTGCTGGAAATGCAGCTCCCTACGAGCGAGAGCAATCTTTCATCCCTATCCCTGCCCGCGTGCCTGCCTGCGACAGATCTCGCTTGCTGGAAGTGAAGTGATTGCTGACTAGCCAAGTAAGAGCAAACTGCTATGTCCTGGGGGTCGGCATCCCGGGCATAGCAGGAGCCGGCCCTGCGGGGTGGCGTTCCCCAGGGCCATTATTGGCTCCAGGAGGGGGCCACGCGGCCCCCCTTCTATTTTCTCCGTCCGGCTTCGTGGAGGTGGTGATCCCCGGTGGCATATGACCCGGGAGGGGGGCCTTGTGGCCCCACTCACTCTTTCATTAAAAATATAATTGGCCCCGGGGAGGTGGTGTTCCCCGGGCTGGGGGGGGGGTTCCATGCGGCCCTCCCCCTATGTATTTTTTACATTGTGGGGGGGTGCCCCCCCTCTTTTAATTTAATAAAGGGTGCCCCCCCCCCCAAGACCTGGCCCACTCGGGCTTAATAAAAAAAAAAAGCCCGGGAGACGACGCTTTTTTGGGGGGTTGTAATCTGCGCAAATATTTGTGAATTTTTTGCAAAACTTGCTGTGAATTAAAAAAAAAAAAAAAAAGTTTTTTTGCCTTGGTGGGGTCCTAACGGATTCCAACCCCGCCCCCTTTTCTTTGTTTTAAAAAAAAAAAAAAAATTTGGGTGGTTGTTTCTGCTGAATGTGAGCCCCAAGATGGCTGCCAACACTTCCTGGTTGAAGTGTTGGCAACAAATCGGAGCTCTGCAGTAACGAGCTTGTCGTTGGTGAAGTCGTCATGATCCTAGATATACAAATTTCGATTTCCTTAAATTTCTCAACAACTACCGAATAGATTTAAACCAAATAAAGTGAAAGCGTGATCTGCATAACCAAATCTAAATTTCTGCCAAATTCGGTGTAATTCCGTCCAACGGTTCGGGCTGAACTATTTAAAGCTCCAATGGGAATTAACATAGGAAACCCACTTTTTTTGACCCTCCCCTGTTCTTGGCCCCCGCTTGACGGATCACCTTGAAACTTTCCATGCACAAGACTCACTATGACACTTGTTTAGGAAAATGTTGTGAAGGTTCGTCAAAAGGCGCTTAAGATATAGGCAAGTCAAAAAACACTTTTCCTACTTTAGGTTGTGTATTTGGGATACTAAATATAGCTACTGATTTCACTTGTGTAGGATAGCCACAATCGCACGTCTCACCAATCCCATGGAAACATTTGAATCCTGCTTATCAAACCACATCCTTTGGCCCTTTCAGTTTCACTTGACCTCTGCTAAACAATACATAACGGACATAAACACTGTTGTTTTTTATATATCACATGCAATGAAGTTAATGATTGGCTCTGTCCTCTTCATACACAACTGTGCACTTTTGGTTCTATTTGCATTTTGCTGGTCTTCCTTTTTGTTAAGTTCTTTCCTGATGAAACCTGCTGCTAACTTTTGAGCATGTTAAATGTTGATATGCTCAGACTTATGCATTGCCTAGAAAACTACCACATGTAGTAATATAGTTGTTCTCTGTTCTTATTAGCCACTTTTGTTAGTCTTTGCTTTTTAAGTTGCACAGCAATGTTTTTAGTAATTTTTTTCAATATGCACATTATTTTATCCTTGTTAGAGCTGCTTGTAGTAGATGAAAAAATCCACAATCACTTTGCATGCGTATCAGTTGCTTGAACAAGTGTAACTATATATGTATATGGGATGTTTTGCTATTTGACAGTTCATTTTTTTCTCACATATATTTGAGATCTTATTGTGAATGGGTTGATGTATTACATATAACTGAAAGCATTTGCTACGAAATGAGGGCTCTGTGCATAATGCAAGTAGTGTTCTTTGTTGCCTCTATTTTTCCTTCTAGTTTATGTTGAAACTGAGGTTCGTTTCATAGACTCCAATGACCTTAACTGCTACTTGGGCAATATTGGTGCTCAAGGGGGAATTGATTCCAGTGGAAATGATATCCAGCAAGATTGCTGTAGCCCACAAACTAGGACCTGCAAACCTTCAACACATTAGGTTAATACTAATTCCAGTGATGATTTGGAATGTACCATTATCTTTCTGACTGTTATTTTTTGACCACTTCTACCAGCCTTAGGTTGACAGAGCATTCAACAAAAGTCGAACATTTTTTTTGTTGAGAACTTTAATCATGATGATGCTGATAAGCTCTCCAACCTTAACAGTGACCCACGAAAAAGTAAATTGGGATACTTTTGTCCCAAAGAGAATTCTAGATATTGTACTTAACTTTTCACACGACAATACATTTTATATTACAGCCCAGGTGAAAGTTGTAGACTACATTTGAACACATGTTCGATTATGGGGCTGCTACAATATCCAGCAAATGTACACCTTCAGGGAATGCTATACGTGATGTTAATTTTTAAGTTAGGCACACTCTTGATAAAACAGTAGTTTGTAAGAAACTGAGGTTTGAATGTTCCTGTTCTCAGTTGAAGATAATGCACTGGTTACATCACTCTGTGGCCTAACAATGTGGATGATGAAGTTCTTGCAGCAGAGGCCTGGCTGAGGCTTGGATATCGTAATAGCACTAATCTTAAACTAGGAATAGTGTCTCCCCTTTGGCACTAGCTGTTGTCCCGGTGGGTTTCTTAATTTAATCCTCGAGTCCAAACTCTTTCATCGTGACGAGTAAACCATTTGTAATTCATTTATAATTAAGGCTCCCTGTTTTCCGTTTTAATGGATTTTTACAGATGAATACAGACAGAAAACAATGTGTTTTCTGTCTGCATTTATTTTTAAAGGTGGATAAATACAGAAAATTGTGCTTCTTTAAGTGAACCTCCGTTCTTTCATGAATTATAGCCCAACAGCTGAGAAGATAGACAGCATGGAAAATGAAGTTAACAGGATGAAATTTCTTTAAATAATGACATGTCAACATACATTTGTGGTATAATGCTAATATTTACCAGTGGATGCATTGCTATGTAATATTTGGTAGCTTGAATAGCGAAACCACGACAGACATCAAAGTATGAGTGCACGTCGATCAGTTAAATAAATATGGAGATGTACAGTTTTACAACTTAATTTTTATGCAAAACGCAAAGTAAATATGGATAAATACAGATAAAATGGCCTAAATAAATATGAATAAATACATACGGAAATGTTAAAAAAATAAATACCATCAAACCGGGAGCCCTATTTATAATCAATTAAATCAACAGAATTCCTTAATATTATTCCATGGTTTTATTCTCATGAATTCATAAACGCATCCAAAAGTGTATTCCAAATTCCCTGTGTGAGGCTTGGATATCGGGTATCCCACCTATATAGCCCCTGCTTTTGTCTTTTTCTTCGATAGGGGGAAGATCTTTTTTATTGAGATGTATAGATAGATCAATAGATGTTTATATTCATTTAAGGTTATGCACGTATTTCTACTGATTTCAGGTAAGTTTTAAAAAAAAAAATTATTAAGGGACTGTTCCATTAAAGAACTGGTAAAATATTACTGGATTTGCCTCTTGATTAAAGCACAATCTTCGTTAAAGTGGAGTTTTGGTCTAAAGATTTTTGCCTTCGCTATTAAGAGGTAGAGACTGGTCTGCTGAAAACAACCAAAAACAATACATTACAACATGTGATACTATGGCATTCAACAGGAGTTCAGAACTCAAAGCTGGATGCTTGTTCTGCTTTAATAGCATCAGAATCTAAGAAGGAGCCTCAGTCATTTGATTTTACTGCAAGTTAGCATCTCTCCAGGAAAAAGTATAGAAATCCCCTGAAAACCAGTGGCATCTCAACCAGTTCAACTTTATTGAAACTTGCTGAACGATACACCTTCACAGATGTTTTACTCTTTATCTTTAGTTCCCGTCACACATCTGATGCTCTGGAAAGTTTAAGTTCTTCTTAGATGGCCTGTTTTCTTCATCTCTGGTTTGTTTGTACGCCACAAGGACAAAATCTGTTTTATGAATAGGGAGATATTCTTAACTAAGGACAATTCTCTTCTTTCCCTTTACCACCTATGATCTGTAACCCTTCTCCACAGCAGCCTTTCTCGGTCCACTTCATTTTCGGGCATTTCAGAGCTGAAATTTTATGCTTGCTGAACGGCATTTCTATTCAGATAAAATTTCCTTAGTCCTAGAAGTGAGTTTGCTGCAGCGGTGATTAAATCATCCACATGACTAGCATAGCAAAAAAAAAATGTTCAACAAGCATCAGAATTTAATATTAAATTTGAGGATTAAGTGAAGTGGATAGGCGCACAAAATGCAGCCCTTTTCCAGATTAGAGTGTGTTCAAACTGCACATCTGTTTAGAGCTGATTATAAGATCCTGCCTTTCAGAGCACCACAAATTGAAATATGGCGTTTTGCTGCCAAGAGCAAACTGCCATCTCTCACTAGTGTACTTAGTCAGGAGAATCTGTGTTTTCTATTTCATGGACACTATTTCATGACATGCATAGTATCTTCTGGTAATGCAAAATATAGTGGCAGACTAGTACTGCAGATACTTCAAAAGATTGCAGCTGTTGGCAGCTACATCCTATTGTGAACAGGGAACTTACTTTTATTTTGACGGTGTTCTCAGTAGAGCACTTTGCTTTGATCTTAATTCATAGTTGGTCCACCTTTTAGGTTTGGCACTAAGCAAGACCTTTAGATTTTACTAAACTTGTATATAACATACTTATGAGCTTTCAGCCAGCCTTCTTTGTCCATTGGTCTGAAGTGTAATATTTTTTTGCTCTTTCACCATGAGCATGTTCTAACAAAAAGTAGTTAAATTCAGCCCCTGGGACTGGAATGACAATGTGTGCTTTTGAGACCAAAACCATGTTGCTAATAGCCAACGCTGTCTTTTATTTTTAAACATGTATCGGTGAGGGCTGGGTAGCTCCCCAACATCAGTGTTTAAAAAGAAAAAAAACAACAAAAAAAACTGAATAAAACAAAGCAAGTTTAAACAAAACCAAAAGGCTGACAGCCAGCACCAGATCTGTTGCCTTTGTTTGTTTCATTTGGAAAAGTGATCTGTTTCGTCTGTGTGATTAGTGTCTGGCGTCAGTTATACTTTCTCCATATTTATGATAATCAGTAAGGTATGTCGTCATGCTCCAAAACAGCTGCTTTAGTGCTTTCTGGTGTGGTTCGTAGTGCTCTTCAACTGTCAATTCAACTGTTGCTGAATCCTTAAGGGGCGTGTCACAGTTTGGTTCTTTCCCAGTTCTAATGACCTGAGTAATTTTGATTTGGCTTGGCTAGTGCTAGACATTTCGGAGGAAGCTGTGAGTGTTGTCCCAGCTCGTTCCTTAGTCTTCCTGGATGACCTACATCCTCATATGTATGAATGGGCCTCCTTTCTTAAATTGTTTTGAGCTATTTGGAAATCCACTGTATGTCCTATCTGGGCTTCAGTGGTTACCAATCAGCTACTTTGTCAGAAAAAATAATCCGGGCCCTAGTAACCCTGCAAGAAACCACCCGCATGTCTGTATTGTTGGTTTGAGTAAAGGGGAGGGGACTTTGATGTGTAGGTGTTTTCCCATCGATGATGGACATCAGTCTATTTTTTTGCCTATTTTTGGACAGACCAACTAATTAGCTAGCATGGTCGACACACACATTTTTCCAAACTAACAATTCTTCCTAGTCTGATTTGTTCTTAGAGGTTTCCAGTATTCAGTCATTGGCTACCTTGGCTAGGCAGTACTTTCCCACATGTGACTTTTTCTGCATCTTGAAGCAAATTCAGTAAGTAGTGAATATTCTTACCATCTACAAAATACTGCACCTTGCAGCTTCTGTTTTGTGAACATCCCAGTCGCAAAGACGGAGTTTTTTTTAAAATCCGGAATACCTTTCCACTGAAAATTCTATTACACACGGAGGCGCAGAAGTCTAATCATTTTATGGATATTTTAGCGCATAACCCTGTGATAAAATCCATGTTGCCATTAATGAGACAGACGCTGGCATGGCTGTCTGGAAGAAACCTCAGGCAATTCCATCTGCTTTTTTTATCTGCATCTTTATCTGTCCATCCTACATCTTGAATCGCTTCAAGGAGTTCACTGAAGTATGATGTGGAAATGGCCTATTGGAAGATGCAGACTCGTCTGGGCACACAGTCGGTGCTTTGGTCAGATCCTTGAGTTTGCCAGTGGTTTTAAGAAGACCTGTGCGGATCATGTTCACCAGCTTTAATTCTTGGGGTATTGGCATGAACTTGGAAGAAAAAAAAGACAAGGAACGTCAGCAAACCTAGCAATTTTGCTTGCCAGTCAAGAGGTTGTTTGTTGCACAGAGGCTGACGGCACATTACATATTCATCTTCAGACATGCTGATAACGTCTAAGCCTCTCTAGGTTTGATGGCTGTTCATGATCAATGCAATCACTTCCTAGTCACCTGAATCTAGTTTCTGTACCTTGGTTGGTGCGGAGCACCCTGGGTTGGTGCTGTTTGTGGGTCAAGCTTTCAGGCCTTGGTGGTGGTTGAAACCGATGCATTCCTCTTAGGTAGTTGAGCTCATCTTGGGAATGCACTATCTAAGTGTGCAATGGTCACATCAAGAAAAACAGTTGTGATATCAAGAGGTTAGAATTAAGAGGTAAGTTAGTTACTAGTTGCTTTTCCTCCAAAGATTTGGGAGAAGCAAGTTGAAGTAGTCAGACAGTACTTTTGCAAAATCAACAGAGCAGATGTTTCCTACTCTGCAGAGAAGTGAGGGACCTTTGCCTTTGGGCCACTAACAGGAAAATGTTGTATTAGGAGTTTTGCAGCGTGAATCTTTCTGGATTCACTATGCTGTGCATTATTCCGCCATCTCGTGGTTGGGTCCGGATTCGTAGTCTTTTCTTTGTTTTTGTGTTTTTGTGTTTTTTTTGTTGTTGGCCCAGGTGGGCGGCGACGCCCCACCATTTGGTGTCTTCGGTGACGTTGCCGCGCTTCCGGCGGAAGCTCCCACCTTTGGTAGCCATCTTCAGATTCTTTTTTCCGCCGTGGGGTCTGGATCGTTGCCGAGAAGTTCCAGAAAGTTTGGACGAAGAATCTCAAAGTCGAAATTTCATCACAGAAGATGTACTCCTGAGACACCGGACGACGACACTAGTACCGGAGAAGAAGGACGACGAGGTAGAAGGTCCACGACCGAAATCTCGACGCCTACAGAGAATGCGCTCACGGGGGGCTCCCTAAGCGCGGTTATGGACAAGACTCCGTTCAAGTTCTGCAGAAATTGCCACCACAAATACGCCCAAAAGACCAGCACCCAGTCTGCAACCTCTGCTTGCCGCTCGACCACGCCAGCGAAGACTGCAACGCGTGCTCGGCGTTCACCCGAAGACCCTCCGGGTGAGAGACAGACAGAGAAGGGCGAACTACAGCATGCAGGGCCAGGGACCAGCACCATCTCTCCGAGACCTGGGTCTCTCGAGCGGAGAGGAGGACAACATCGCAGAGGGACCAGAGGACTGCGCTGTCGTCGAAATCGAAAAGAAAACGTCGAAGGAGGTAAGGGAGTCGTCGACCCCAAAACACCAAAGCGACGCTCGAAAGAGTGAAGCCAGAATCCCTAGCGACACTCCGAGAAGTGTAGCAAAGTCCTCGAAGGAGCGTTGCCGCCGAAACACTCGACGAAAGCAACAGCACCAAGGGACAAACAGCCGAGCGGATCCTTGGACAAGGACTCTCAATCGGCGAAAGCCTCCGAAAAACGAAGGCGTCGAAGGTCGTCCCCGAAAAGGAAACCTCGACACCGAGAAAGGAAGGCCCGGCGTCTGTTTCGACGACCGCGACCACGAAGAGAGGCACTGCACCACTCGACGCCGAAAAGGTCCACGAGATGGCGAAAAGAAGAGGAGGCTCGAGGCAGAGATGGCGAGCATCCTGCAACGCAAAAAGACTTCGACGAGAAGATGAAACAATACGCTATTCCGTCGAAGCAAGCCCACGAGGCAGTCGAGGAGTTCGAGGCCGAAGTCGTCGAGGCCCTGGGGACACCCGAACAGCTCGAAGACCAGGACGAGGAATACTACTACTTCGAGACCGAAGGCGAAGAAGAGATGCTGTCTTACAGGGACTCGGCGTCCTCTGAAGTACAAGACCTAGACTGGCAAGACCTCGACACAGAGTCACCAGAAGAAGGGGTAGACACTTACCCCTCGAGACCTTCGCCGCCAGACGACATCGGAGTCTACAATGAGGTCGTGCAGAAGGCTGCAAAGACTTATGGGGTCGAAATGCAGGAGGAAAAAACAAAAGCAGGTTTCCTCTTGAAACCCTGCTCCCCCAACAGACAAGGAGCCAATTTCTACCCATGTTACCTGGCGTTCTCGACCAGGGAAGGGAGGCCTTCAGGGAACCAGCAATCTGCAAGGCGGTTACCCCGAGGAGCGAAAAGAAGTATAAGCACTCCACAAAAGATCCTGCATACATACAGGGGTCTGTACCAGCAGACTCCATTATCGCTGCAACAGCCAGGAAGAGGGCCGGTGTGCCCACCAACACAGGCCCACCTCCAGACAAGGAGAGCAAAAGAATAGACCTCACAGGACGTAAGGTGGAGAGGAACGCAGCCATACACTGGCGTATCGCCAACTCCAACGCCCTCATCAGCAGGCATGCATACCAGCATTGGGCAGAAATGAGCCAGCTCATTAAGCACCTGCCAGAAGAACACCAACAAAGGGCCAATTACCTAGCGGAAGAAGGCAAGGCCATCGCGAACACTTGCCTAAAGTCAGCCTTGGACGCAGCAGAGAACTCCAGCAGGCAAATGATGATCGGGATGACTGAGAGGAGACACGCATGGCTCAGGATCTCCGGCTTCAAACCAGAAGTACAGAGCAACATCATCAACACACCGTTCGACGGTGAGAAACTGTTTGGAGCAACAGTTGACAACAAATTAACACAACTAAAGACGGACAACGAAACTGCAAGGTCCATGGGAGCGCTGCAGTTCAGGGGAATGAGCAGAGGGAACCCCTCAAGGCGAGCCAGTGGTAGAGGAGGCAATGCACCTACCACTTCACACCAATCACAACAACAAGGGTACCAAGGGAACAACCAGGGCCAAAACCTGCAGGGACAACAGCAGCAGAATTGGCAGTACCAACCCAGAGGACGGTCCCTTCGAGGGCGCGGGTACGGACGGGGAAAGGCCCGAAGAGGGGGCCAGCAGCCCGCCTCAAAGTGACTCCACACACAGAACAAGCCCCCACCGTTAACACCAAGGTTGAGGGGAAGTCCGCAAAAGGAAAAGATAAAGAGCAGAAGCACACAGCAAATAACCACCGAGCATACGACACCAGTGGGAGGAAGAATAGGAAAATTTCTCACACAATGGAGGAAAATTACCACGGACAAATGGATACTAAACACCATACAGCACGGGTACTGCATAGACCTCCAAAAACACCCGCCAGGGAGAAGACCAAGACATCGGTCAATACCCGCAAGAGAACTAGCCGCCCTCCGCCTAGAAGCAGAGGAACTGCTACAAAAAAGAGCAATAGAGCCAGTTCCAAACAACGAAAGGAACAAGGGAATATACTCAACGTACTTCCTAGTGCCAAAGGTAGACGATACACTAAGACCAATACTGGACCTCAGATTCCTGAACAAGTTCGTAAAAACTCAAAAATTCAAGATGACTTCACTTCAGGAAGTAATACCCCAAATCCAAGAAGGGGATTACATGGCGACCTTAGACCTAAAAGATGCATACCTGCACATACCCGTCAACCGCAAACACAAACGGCTATTAAGATTCGTGATAGGCCATGATCACTACCAGTTCACAGTGCTAGCCTTCGGACTAAAGTCCGCACCAAGAGTGTTCACGAAATGCCTAGCAGCAGCTGCAGCGCCCTTCGGAGAAGGAGCATACATGTATACCCCTACCTCGACGACTGGCTGGTAAAAGCAGGATCATACAGACTCTGCAAAAACACATCAAACAAGTCATAGAAACACTGTCCACATTAGGTTTCTCAATACATTGGGAAAAATCGTCAACAGAACCCCAACAAATCAAGATATTCTTGGGGGCACAAATAGACAGCACACAGTCCAAGGTGTTCCCCAGCGACAAGAGAAGTATAGCGCTCCTGAGGGAAACACGTCATTACCGCAAGGTCAAGTTCTGACAGTGAGGACGGTGAGCAGGCTAATGGGAATGATGGCATCATGCATCCACCTTGTCCCGCATATCAGACTGCACATGAGACCGTTCCAGGAATGGATACAACAGCAATGGTCACAAGCCACAGGGAGTTGGGAAGATCTAGTGGTTGTCACACACGCAGTGCAGAAAGAAATAGCGTGGTGGAAAGAAGAGAACATATTACAAGGGAAGCCATTCACACAGCCAACTCCAACAGTGACCATCACAACAGACGCCTCACAGCAGGGCTGGGCGCGCACATGACCAGACTCCGCGTCAGGGGGCTCTGGTCACAACAAGATGCAGTGAAACACATCAACTACCTAGAACTCAAAACTGTGTTCCTAGCCTTAAAAAGCCTTTCAAAAGCAGCTTTACGGCCAGCGAGTGCTGATACAAACAGACAACACAACTGCAATGTTCTACATCAACAAGCAAGGTGGGACACAATCAGCACCGCTGTCAAGTCTGGCACAACAGATCTGGAGATGGGCCATCCCTCTAAGGATAGACCTGCTAGCAATACACCTTCCAGGAATAGACAATGTAGAAGCAGACCGACTCAGCAGGCAGACGTCTGCATCCCACGAATGGTAACTGAACCAACAGGAGGTGCAGCAACTGTTCCAAAAGTGGGGAACACCACGGATAGACCTCTTTGCAACACCCCAGAATGCAAAATGCCAACATTACGCATCCAGACAGCCGGACCAAAGGTCCCTAGGGAATGCCCTATGGATAAGTTGGTCGAACGAATTTGCTTACGCTTTTCCCCGATACCACTGTTACACAAAGTACTCAGCAAATGCAGGAGCAGCAGCATGACACTCATACTGGTGGCACCTCAGTGGGCCAGACAAACATGGTTCTCACAGATAATGGAAATGGCGCAGGAACCAGCACACAGGTTCAGCAGAAGGAAAGACCTCCTCACAATGCAAGACGGAAAAGTGCTCCACCCAGAACCAGACAGCCTCAGCCGAGCAGCATGGCTCCTGAGGACCTAGAATTCGCACACCTCAAACTACCTCCAAGCACCATGGCAGTACTCAGAGAAGCAAGGAGACCCACTACAAGAAAATGCTACATTGCAAAGTGGAAAAGGTTCTCACAATGGTGCATTACAGAGGGACTGCAACGAAAAGTCACAAAAGAATCAACAGTACTGCGATACTTAACACACCTACTACAAAGCGGGCTGAGCTACTCGTCACTAAGGGTTCACCTAGCAGCCATAGTGGCCTACACCAGGGGAGAAGCGGTGAAAAGCTTCTTCACCTCCCAAGTGGTCAAAAGATTCCTGGAAGGGGCTAAAAGAATAGCCCCCCTAAAAGGATGCCAGCCCCAAGCTGGAACCTCAACACTGTACTGACACAGTTGATGAAATCACCATTTGAACCCATACACAAGATCACACTGCACATGCTCACACTAAAAACGGCTTTCTTAGTGGCTATCACGTCACTGCGAAGAGTCAGTGAACTACAGGCTCTCACACTACAAGAGCCCTACTTGCAAATACACAAGGACAGAATTGTCATGAGGACGGACCCACACTTCCTGCCAAAGGTGGTGTCGCGGTTCCATATCAATCAAACAATACAGATACCAAGTTTCTTCCAGAAACCTTCAACACCCTCAGAAAAGGCGCTACACACGCTAGACGCCAGAAGGGCAGTGATGCACTACATAGAAAGGACGAAGGAATGCAGGAAAACAAAACAACTCTTCGTTTCCTTCGCAAGCAGTTTCCTGGGACGACCAGTAACAAAAAATACCATTGCACGGTGGATTGCACAAGCAATACAACTCTGCCACAAGCAGGCAGGACAAGAGTTACAAGGAGCCGCCCAGGCTCACTCAACAAGGAAAAAGGGAGCAACGGTTGCGTTCCTAGCGAACACACCTATACAAGACATTTGCCAAGCTGCAACATGGTCTTCCGTGCACACGTTCACCAAACACTACTGTGTTGATATCCAAATGAACAAAGAGGCACAAGTAGGACAGAAGGTCTTACAGCACATTTTCAGCAACCAATGCTCATCTTCCACCCAACCACCGCAATAACAAAACCGCTACTAAGTCTATGCACAGCATAGTGAATCCAGAAAGATTCACGCTGCAAAACGAATAGTTTCTTACCTGTCGGTGTAGTTTTGCAGCTTGAAGACTTTCTGGATTCACTAGCGATCTCACCCGCCTCCGCCAGGAAGATAACATAGGAGGTTAAGGGTACAACTGAACTACATACAAGGTTAAAGGGATCAAAGAATAATTGAAGGATTAAAGGTTAAAGACATAGACAACAAAAAACTGTAAGAGGAAAAGAAAAAAGAATCCGAAGATGGCTACCAAAGGTGGGAGCTTCCGCCGGAAGCGCGACAACGTCACCGAAGACACCAAATGGTGGGGTGTCGCCGCCCACCTGGGCCAACAACAAAAAAAACACACAAAAAAAACACAAAAACAAAGAAAAGACTACGAATCCGGACCCAACCACGAGATGGCGGAATAATGCACAGCATAGTGAATCCAGAAAGTCTTCAAGCTGCAAAACTACACCGACAGGTAAGAAACTATTCGTTCTCCTGTGGCTCACCGATATACGAAGGGGATGATTTCAGCAGCAAGATTGTGATTTTGTACAAATAGGAGTTTCAGATTGAAGTATTTTACAGAAGTTTTACTAAGTGGCCACAGGTGTTGCCAGCCAGAGCAAGAGGAAGATACTCTAGGATGCACTTAAGATTCTCTGGAACTTCAAGATTGGCTATGCCTTCCCACTGGTCCATTTGAAACCGGGTTGAAGATTTGTCTGCACTGCAGTGGGCAAGACTGCATGGTATCAAGATCTGTTGGAGTGAAATTGCACAATGTTATGGCCTCATGCAATTGATGTAAGATGCACTGCCTGGTGGGAAGGGCAGGTGCTGTGCAATTTCTTCATGCTTGGAACTTTAGAGGCGAGCTCACTCTAGTTTTTCACTTCCTGATGAGGTAATGGAGATATTGTTGGTGTGATGAAGCCATACGCTGGAGCAGCAAATTCCATTTGTTAGTGCATCTTTGAAAAGCAGTGTTCAGAAAAAGGTTTTTGCCCTTTAAAATCTGAGATTCTTTAGCCGAGAGGCCTCTGTTTAGGTATGGTCAAAGGTTGTGTGTCAGGTTTTTCTACCCGGTTGTTTTCTCCTGATCATGTCTGTTCATATTGCCAGTAGTGATGCATATTTTTTAAGAGGGATTACAAAATTTAGATTTGATTTAGTTTATACTTTCCTAATTGGACAAAGTTTTTCCTTTAAGACTGCGTTATTTGTTGCTCCACCATCGGCTGGGAGATTTAGCAAGTTTTTCCTTTTGTCTACAAGTGCCTTCATTGATTTTATTTGCTCTGTACACGTTGACTCAATGTTAAACTTTTTTTTTTTTTTGTATAAACTGTTTTGTATTTTCATCTGGCTCAAATGGTATCTTTACCTTCTTTTAAGCCTTGAGTTGACAGGAAAAAAATCCTACCGAAGGTAAGTAACTTGTTATTTTGTACCTTCTAAAACTTTGTGAAGTTCAAATTATAAGAGTGTAATGGTCCAGGTTGTTTAACTTTCTTCCTCGTCACAACTTACTGAAAATCTTGAGTCCCCTTTTCCAACATCTTGCAACCATTGTGAGGTTCAATAAGTAAACACTGTTTAAAAGGGCTGATTATTTTATTTTTATGTTTTTCCGTCTCCCTCAAGCGCACCTTCAGGCCCTAAGGAACTGCAAGGGCCTCAAGTCATGTTAGCGCTGACGGGGTGCTTCCTTGTACTGTCTCTCCCCTTGGGACCGGTTTCCTGGTCTGTTACAACTGACTCCGGTGCAGCCTTCCAGTCCACCCCAGAGATCCACGCTGGATCCCTTTTGCTGGTGCTGACACCTCTGGCCCATATCGGATCCCAAATCAATGGTGTCGCAAGCTCAATTGATGATGTACTACGAAATCACAAAAGCACAACCAGCCATCATGCAACCTGGCTCTCACCCAGTTCTCCTACTGCGTCGCAGATATTGGCCGAGCGCCCATTATCTTTTGGTTCTGATTCTGATCCTGTGCCCAGAGCAGGGTGCACCCCAGAATATTGATTATGGTGGCGAGGGGGATGGTTTACCTCATTATACTGACAATGCCTTATACCGTGATTTACAGATTGGTCTTGCAAATTGTTCTCCTTTTCTCTTCTCACCCAGGGATTCCCTCCCACACCGGAGTGATTTTCAGATGAGCATTTGCCCATTCGGCTACAGGAGTTTTGTCTGCTATACTCCAGGGGTGCCATAGAGATGGTGCTGAACTCTGAAAAGGGCGTTTTTTTTTTATTCCTGCTGCTTTCTCTTACCAAAAATGACTGATATCTAAGGCTTATCTTGAACCTCCATCCCCTGACACCCTCCTGCAGAAGAGTAGATTCAAAATGATCACATTAGCTCAGATTCTTGCTGTTCTGAACCTGGGGTACTGGATGATGTCCTTAGTCTTACATGGCGCACATTTCAGTTGCTCATCCTGCAGTACCTCAGACGTTGCCGTGATTCAAGATGGACCAGGAGCGTTGTTTTTTTGTCCTGCTTCTATTCTGCCTCACCCTTGCCTTCTGGGTGTTTACAAAAGGGATGGCTTCTGCCCATCTTTCTCATATGTATGCTGTTTGAGCCTATGCACAGCTGCTCGCTGCATCTCCTGGCCTTGTTTCTCATTGCGATTACTTCAGCTTGTTGTGGAAGATCTTCGAAAAGGGAAATTATAGGTTTGCAGTTTTGTTTGTTGCGCATTGTGGCAGAAATTCCTGTCAAAGAGAAGGTGCCCTTAAGGGCGTGTACTACTTATAACCTTAGGAAAATGTTTGAGGGTATCCATTACTTCTAGTTACCCTCTAAAGAATCCATGAGATACATCCCTGCTCACACATCTCCAGTGCAAGTCTTCAACAATATTCCTGAAGCAACCTTTATTAGGAAGATCAACCACAGTGCGCCATGACACTTCAGACAATGCTGTGTTATATGTGAGTGCCGCATATGTCTGAGATGACAGTCCAGGCACATTTTACCTATTATGGTTCGTCCTGAACACCTTTTGTAAATATAGAAGTGTGTTAATGAAGGTTTAGCCGTGGCATGTTCTGTCTCCGCATACAGCCCAGGGCAACTTGGCATCTGCTACTTTTTGCAAGAGGAAGCCCGAGGTTACAATGTTGAACCCAGGAGTGCTAGAAAGAAGGCAGGTGACAATCCTGTCACAACCACATTATCCACCACTGTACTCGTTACAATGCTTAAAGCCACCTAAGCATAAGCTCTGTTGATTTTCTGTTCTCACTTCTAGCTAAGGATGACCCATCTAAATTTGCATAATTTACCCATGTACCATTGCTGTTGGTTTCCACGCCATCTTCCATACAAACACGTCCATTGCCTACTCAACCCATTCTCCAGCCACAAGATCAGTAACCACCTCGGGACACATTTAAGGAGTTTCCACACAAAAAATATTTTGGTTAGGCCAGAAAGCCAGGAGTAGCATGATTGTGGTCCCATGGGAATGAACAAATACTCCAGCCTCAGTACAGTAGATGTTCCTCCAGAAGTCATCTGTGTTTATGCATTGAAGAAAGAGCCTCCAAAAAGTTAAACTTACTCATGGTATTGAAAGAAATTCTGTGCTGCTTATTTGTTTTTACTTAATAAGTCAGGTGGTCTGTGAAGTCTGTATCCATCCTCACCCATTTGAGGGAAACGGGACATAAAATAATCGAGAACCAAACAACTACTCCTGCTGTTGTACTGCAGAGGTTGGAGATGAAATACAAAAGTAAAGTGTTTTGATAGATTTAGTGCTGCACTTCCTGATGCAGTAGTCCTGTTTTTATGCAGGCTTCCTTTCTAAGAGTGTCTGTTTTTTTACAGGCAGATGTGCTTTGGGGTTTTTCTGGTCTTCCAAAGCTTTTTGGCAAATATGTTGACAAAGTTCCCTGTTATCTATACCAATAAATGACTCACCTCTCTCTACAGAAAAATTAAAGCATAATGTCCCTGCTCTTTTTGTGGATCAAAGGGAAGGGCCCAATCATTCAGAGTTGGCTACAAGTTCCATCAGTATGAGGAGCAATACCAGCCATAAGTCGGCTCTAGAGTTCATGTGGAATAGCACAGTAAACTTGCATGCCACTTTTCTCAATTTTAGGCATTAGGATATTTCTTGTGCAGCAGTGTTTCAGATGTAACCCAGTCATTCTGCCGCTTTTCAAGAGGTCATGATGCTATTGAAACGAAGTGCAAAAAAAGTGTGGCTTGACAGAAGTCGACCAGCATCAAAGTGGTCACGTTGGCTTCCTACTGAATAAAGCACTTTTTAGGGCAGAGGGCAAGAGGAACATTTAGTTGGTGGTGCAGGGACCAAGCTGCTGTTAATAAGTAATCAGTGGTGAACCCTGGTTGCAACTTTTTAAGGCCCCTTATTAATATAAGCACCAAATCGATGAGACCTCCGTTTTTATATTTTTTAACTTGTGTGCTTTTAAGATTCTTTTGTGAAGACTGTTTTTTCTGCACTACTACATTAATAACTGCTTGTAAAGCATTCAACAAATTAATCTCATTAAGGGCATTTGTATGTTTGGCTGTATATGTAATGGACAAAACTATACATTTCCTTTCACCTTGTGGAATTGAGCTTAACCACGCTGTAGGAGCCCCTTGTTTGACCATGTTACACCTCCTTATAGTGCTATCCAATTTCAACAATACAAAAAGTGTTTTTGTTGCTATTGCTACGTGAGCCAAAAGTCCTTTGCATTATTTTGGGAATCGGTACTGCCCTGCTTTGAGCTAGGCAGTCGTGCAAACATTCTAGGGCTAATTTTGTTTTTGGTGATATCCGAACTGTACAGCCTAATCCTTCAGTCAAAGACCTGTGTAAGTAGTATGTGTGGAAGGTAGCTAGCACATTCCCTTTGACTCCAGGTAGGAGTCCCCTGCCTTGAGTACAAGTTGCTTATTCCCGGTTTGCTGTGTAGTGGCTATCTTCCACACAGCAGGGGCAGGTGCAGGCTTCAGTAGAATTACAGTGCATATAACTTGAACATTTCAAACTGGTTTTACCATAGATTCTTGGGTCACAAGATAGTTAAGTCTGACCTCGACAAGGGCAGGATGCTTCCCAGAAATGGAGGAAAACACAAAATGTGATTATTGCAGACCCCTATTGCTGACCCCGGTTTCCTGTTTTGACTGTCCAAGGGAGTCTGTACTTGGTTCCTCTTTTTCTTCTTGACATGAACGTCACCTGCACCCCAGTGTTCGTAAAGAGACACTAGACCAGTGTTACTCTCTGCTGTATTGCTAACCTATCTCTAGACTCTCAATAAGTTCAATAAAGTCAGTGCCTTCTCCTTGCTTTTGTGACCTCAAGAGACAAGGATGATTTACCTGCCTATCCAGCAGCTGGACTTGTGCCTGCAGGAGTGACCTGATCCGTGGAAGACCTGTGTGAAGCCCAGCTGACTGGAATAACCTTTGTGAAGACAGCTCAACGGACTGAATCTAAAAAGGATCCACAAAGTCTTCACAGGCTAGCTGACTGGGACGAAGCAAGATCATCTTGGTCGAGGAGCTTCTCCATTGCCTTAACACATCGAGAAGGATGAGGCTGCATCTTCAACAATCGTTCCCCCTACCTTTACGGTCCTAAATCTGTATTTCTTCAGCCCAGAGGAAACAAAGGGTAGGCATTCTTTACAACCTTTTCATGTAGTCCAGTGTCACTGGTTCGAGAAAGTTGCCCCCAATTTGTGCCATTCGATTCGTCTGTCAAGCCTTTGTGGTTCCGGAAATATGCCAATTGAAGCCTGCGTCACGGCTAACCTTAAACTGACCTGTTCCCATGTGGAACTAGTGTCTGAGTGACTGTTTTTTGAGCCCCCAGTCATGTGGTTGACTCCTGCTCCTGGAAAATCTTGACCGCGATTGGTAGATTCCAAAATGCACAGGTATTTAAAGACAGACACTCTTGGATTCTCTATATTAGGAGCTGTAGGGGGATCTACTATTTTCAGTAGTCCCATTACAAGCATCTAAAGACCCATTGTGTCCTTAACTGGTCTCTGGACGTCAGTTCACTTGACATTTACCCTGACTGGACATAGGGTCTCCAGGACATAGCATCCCAGGAGCGCTTCTAGGCTGTGGTGGCTGGGATACTTGTGTGGTGGTGTGTTTTTTGGGCGACTCATCTTTCCAGCCAGAGCAATTTCATGGTTGGGGGGCACTTAGTCCACCCTTCTGGTACCAGAGTGGTACCTAGGATCCAGAACTGGGCTCAGAATATCCACATCTGTACCAATTTGTCCACTTTTAAGCCTCATTGTGAATGTTTAGCCACTTAAAAGAAGTGCTTTCAAAGGTTCCAGAATCAGCTCAAATCAAGCCAGACAGGATCACTTTGGCCATTTTGTCAGTGTTAGCAGAAATTCAGCTTTTAACGTTAAGGAGCTATAACAACATTTGAATATAATTATTCCCCTCTGCATGCTTATCACCCTCCGGATTTTTGTGTGTATTGCCTTACTAACTGAACCATTTACTTGATAAAATATGTTCTGCTAAAGTAAAGCTTTGACAGAATAGTGATATCATTGTGTTTTTTGCTGTCATACTGAATGTAAGTTTCTAGCCCCTCCGTCTCCTGATTAAAACCTTGACTGCTTGCTGTCACTACCCAGAATGTCATGGGCCAAAAGAGAATAACTTGCACCAGTATTCGCCAGCATTGATTTTTCATAGATCCTTATGCATGAATCATTCCTGGTCATCGAAATGGGAGTTTCTCTCTAACTTTAACTTAGCAGTACAAGGCACTGACAGCTTAAAAGGCTTTAGACGTTGCCCACTTGGTTAGCACATCCACTTCATTCTAAAGGAACCAAACTTTAGCCAATGAGGAGAAAGTGCGCTCTGCCTCACCCTCCCAGAGGTCTTCACACCTCAGATTACTACTGCAGGTCACGTGGAAGGGAGTTCCACAGTTTTGGTCTTGCTTCAAGTCAGTTAACTATGAAGCGTTTTTCATGGGCTTTTGAACCCAGCTGCCTCTAGAACAAGCATTGGCATAGCCAATAGGTCTTGCCTTTGGGACCTTATAAGGGATTATTAAAGAGCTGTTCTTGCCTGTACTTTGAGGTGTTGTTTAAGCGTTAGCGCATTTAATACAGCTTCCTTAATCTTAGTTCGGTTCAGACAGAGTCAACAGAAGCCAGTAACTTTGTATCCACAGTTAAACATGAGACCGACAGTGGCACAATCTGAAAAGGTTGCAAGGGTCTCACCGCCAGGCACGCCAAAGAAAACACAAAACATGGCGATATGAGACATGTCTGTAGAGCGGTGATTCCATAAAGATTGTGATGCAGACAAATCATTCTCCTTTTTCTGTGTTTAACATTATTGGCATCTCTAAGCTATTGAATGCTTTTTTTAAAATATATTTTTACATCGCAGCATCATAGGCTGTCTGGCACGAATGTGGCCGCATTAAACAGCCCAGCGTGATTGCGAAAGCCTTCTCTAAGAGTGAGACGAGACTGTCCCAATGCTAGCATTTGGTGCGGAGTATTCTAATCTGGAATGGAGCTACGTGCTTTCTAATTTAAAACTAGCAATAAAGATGCGAGCACATACAGGTTCCTTCAATTCAACAGTGGAGGATGTACACAGTTAAGGTATTGGGACATCATTTCCGCATCTGTATATAGCGACTTTGCGTAATTTCCAGGATACAGTGGCGAACAAACGTATTAATAAGATGCAGGTCAGTAATAGATACATTGTTTATGAGGTACGGTGACCTCTCACCTCTTTTTTTAGGAGTTGATGTAGGCATGTAGCAGCCACAGCTCCTTGCTCTTGTCCTGCCGAGAGGTTAGGATGAGGTGGTGGGCAGTCGAGCACAGGGTTCCCTCTACAGACCTGTCAAAGGGCTGGTGCAGCTGCACGTTATCCAACATCGGGTCTTGATCAACTCGGCGAACTCCATCCTTGAGCCCCTAAGCCAGCAAGCACCTGCCCTGTCCGGACTCAAGACTGTGCACAACCGGTGAAGCAGCATGTTCCAGACACCCAGAGCCCAAATCCACAGCGGTAGAATCAGCTGCAGGATCATGTAGGCACAGTAGATGGACACACTCCCTAGTGTTCTTCCGATACGTGTATGTCAGATAGCGGCAGCCATCTTAGAGGGGTACCACACCTTCATTTACCGCAAGAAATTGCCCAAAAGAATCCCAGGAACATAACTTATGCACACACCTAATATGTGTACTCTCTCAATGGCACTGCTTCATTGGAATTTTGTTTTCCTTCAAGTATTGCTAATATATATGTATGTATGTGTAAAATAGGAATATTTGAATACATAAGTGTGGGAAGCTGGCTCTGTATATACTATACCAAAGTAAGTTATAATGTGCACAGAGTCCAGTGGAACCCCAAAGGTAGGCAGAGGTAAAAGTAGATAATACCTTACTCTCTATTTGTAGTAGTGTGGGCGAGCAGTAAGGCTTCATCAGAGGGTAGTGTTAAGCATTTTATTGTACACATTCAGTCAAGAAATGATGTCCCACACTCAAAGATTGAACTCAGACCAATTTGTTTATATAAAAATAGAACCAAGCCAGGCATGGTACAGGTAAGTATAACAACACTTTGCAGGAATAATGCAGTAAATACAGTTTGAATGCAGTTAAATGCAATAGGATTGGTTACAAGTAAGTCATTTGTTTATAAAGCAGTTTGTTACTTTTCAAGTAACTTTTCAGATTACTTTTCAAGTTACTTTTTCTACTCGGTGTGATATGCCTAGATATCACACTGGGACATTTCCTAGAGAAAAGGTAAGTAAATCACTTTTTGCATATTCGCAGTTTCTTAGAGTTTCATGCAAACCAACTCCACACACAGAACAATTTTCACAAGAAAGCAGTTCAATGAAATCCTATGGGAGAAAACGATGTTATCGACTTAACGGTAATTACTTAGGTTTGGGAGTTGGTTTTCTGGGGTTAGAACCAGGGTTCCCCCTGGGTCAAGGATGCACCCTCAGCTGCGCTAGGGCGGCCGGGTGCAGAGTGCTGAGGCCCAATGGGGGATAGGGGGGCCTCCGGTTTGTGGCTGCTCACGAGCAGGCCACAGGGTTGTGGGAGCAAAGCTCCTGGACTTAGACTCAGGGCAAAGGGGGATCCGATTTAGCACACAAAGTGCACTCACAGTGGCACAAAGGCGGCCGGGTGCAGGGTGCTGTTTTGGCGTTGCGTGCCCAGTTTTCAATGTGAGTTGCCGGTTTTGGATTTTGACTGCAGGCTTGGTCCAGGAAGTCTTCCGGGAGGAACTAACAGCTGGGGAGATAAGTTGGAGGGCTCGGGGACGTAGGTGCACCTCGGGTTCTCTTCTCCAGGGCCAGGGCGGCTGGATGCAGGGGTGCCTTTAAAGATCAGATTTTTTTAGGGGGGGCGTGGCTTAGCCGGCTGCAAAATGGCCGCACTCTGAGTGGGCTCTGCCGGCCAAGCCCAAACATCCTTCATAATCCTGCAGGCATTTCATGAATCGCCACCTTGAACTGGCATCATCGTTACCACCTCGGTGGGCGTGTTTGGAGACCTTTTCCGCCTTCCTGGGCCGCCGCTGGGCTGAGATCCGCTGCTGTGCGAGGCCCGGACCCTGGCCTTGTGGCGCGCACGGCCTTCCTGGCCCTCCCGGAGCCCGCTGCGAGACCCGTACCTGGACCGGAGTATTGTCCGAGGCGGCATCTCCACCCTGCGGACACTGTAGCCGGTAGGTTCACTGCCGCGGGAGCGCTGTGCGGCGGGGCTGGGGGCGTGCTCGTCGTACCGCCCGGCCTACGCAATCCCGGGAGCCCTCGCTCCTTCACTCCTTCTCTGGCGCCCCGGGATCAGGCCTCTATCACCGGGCCTAGCGAGGTGGGCGGTGCGCTCCCCTTGACCCCCCCGCTGCGAGCGGCCCCCCGCCGGTTGCGTTCTCCGGCCCCCAGGTGACGGCGACCATCAGCTCCCGACTTTGCTTTGGAGGCCTCTGGGGCCCTCGCTGCGGTGATTCTGGCTGGCCCTGCTCGCTGCCTATCACTTTGACCCCAGCTGCCTCCTCCCGCTGGGATTGGGGTGTAACTCCAGCGGCATCAGGCTCTCTCCCTGCACCTGCCTGAGGCGCGGCCTCCCGCTCCACATCGGCCGGGCTCTGCTGCTGATCTGCAACGCAGCGGTGCAGCTCCTCGACCTGCCACCGGCCCGGAATCCTCCTGTCGGCCCAGCAACCCGCCGCCTGCTTCCTACTTCTCGCCCCTGGCTTGTCTCCAGCACGGAATCTGCCTGGCCTGGACACTTCTCCTCCTGTGGGCCATCCTGAGCCAGATTCGGCCGCTCCGCCCCTTAATCGGGTGGCCGGTTGTCTGACCGCGGCGGCCACCGGGTTCTGGACCTGCTGGCCCACCGGATCCCTTCTCCCCCCACGAGCAGCCCATTTGAGTTCTGGGCCTCCGCTTGCTGGCTGCACCTTGCGGACCCGGCTCATCTTCTTTTACTCGCGGTCTTTCCTCCTGCTGTTAGGCTGCTCCATCTGCCTGGGCCCGCCGACCATGGGCAGAACCGACCCCAGGCAGCCCAAGATCGCCTTTGACCAGCGCCGCCAGACACGCCAGGAGGGTGCCGGTGCGGACGGAGGTGTCTCACTGGCCACATCCGAAATGGCGCAATCCCGCGAGGATGATCTGAAGGCCATCATGCTTGATGTTAAAACCACGGTCACCACTATAGCGACGCAACTGGATCAATTGTCGGCACGCCTGGACACGGTGAAGGCCCGGGTTGATTCCCACGATGCCAGACTCCTTCATGTAGAGACCAGGGTGTCTGACGTAGAGGACGCCACCACCCAGGATCGCCAAAAACTGCTACAGATGGATAAGCTGCTTGCCGTTATCCGTGACAAAAACGAAGATTTGGAGGCGCGTTCGCGTCGGTCGAATCTTTGCATTACTGGAGTGCCCGAATCCACCAACATCTCTCGCATGGAGGACTATGTGGAACAGCTGGCCCGGGAGCTCTTCGGTGACGTTCTCTCGCCGGTTTTCATTGTTGAGCGTGCCCACCGCTCCCTCGGCCCTCGTCCGGCTCCTGGTTTGCCGGCACGTCCCATCATTGCCAAAATATTGAATTTCAGGGACCGCGACGCCATCCTCCGGGCGGCCAGGGAAAAAGGGGACATCCGCCATCAGGGTAACAACCTCTCGTTTTATCCGGACTACACCGTCACGGTTCTGGCGGCCCGCCGCGAGTTCCTGCCGGCCAAACGGATCCTACAGAAACATGAGATCCCCTACTCGCTAGCGTACCCGCCTAGGCTGCGAGTTAAGCAAGGCACGAAGACTCACTTTCCCGGACCCCAGAGAGGCACTGGCGTTCGCTAAAAAACTCGACAATTCTCACCGCTCCTCACCTGCAAACTCCCAAGTTGCTGCTGCTGATAACCTCAGTGACAATGACTGATCTATTTTCTGTTCTTTGCGGTTGTACCCCTATGATTGCTTGTTCTCCTGGTCTGCAATTCCAATTTAGACCTCTGGTTCAGGTGGCCCTCTGAGGCTGTTTGCCTCTGATGTGTAGTTCTTTTACCCCTTAAAGGTCTTTCCTCCGCCTGCGTACGCATGCGGCTTGGCCACCCTGTCTCTCTGGCAGGGGAGTATGCCGGGCGCTGCCATGCCCCCACGGGATAATTCCCATCATGGTCATGGACTCTCCCTCTCCAAGTTGTGGGTCCCTGGGGTGGGTTTGGGTGGTACCTCAGCCTATTTGGGGGGTTGGTGTGGGTGCGGGGTTGGGGGTGCTCTTGGGGTTTTTTGTTTTTTGGGTGGGCTTCAGGGGATGGGAATTCGGGGTAAGGGGTTCACGGCTACCTTCTGCAGCCTTGTTGTTTGTTTTTGCACAGTCGATTGCCTATGATTTCTCTGTTATTTGGTTTCCTCTTCAGGTTAGGCTTCTTTCGGTTAAGGGGCCAGCTCTGTTTGTATCATTGGTCCACTCCTGGGATTGCCCGATAGGTCTGTTTATAGTCTGTCGAAATGCTCCCTTGATAGACGAACTGCTCCTCTCGCACACTTCCCATTGCACCGCTCATTGGCCATACACGCAGTCTCTACCCACTATGCCTCTGCTCCTGGGCATCCCCCCCCCGATCACAGCATCATGACTGATACTACACTTTGGACCTGGAACGTCTGTGGGCTGAATGACTCCCGCAAGGCCCGCTTGGTGCACGCCCATCTCACCCGTCACAAGGTGGACATATGCTTTTTACAAGAGACCCATTTGATGCAGCCCACGGCTACTAGACTCCTCTCCCGGCATTGGGGTGAAATCCACTCCTCCTTTTATTCCAGCTACTCCCGGGGGGTGTCCATACTTCTGCGTAGGGGGCTCCCATGGCAGACTTCCCAGGTATTCACCGACCCCGACGGGCGTTTTGTAATACTCTACGGCACCTTGCGGGCCCAGCCCCTGATACTCGCGGCAATATATGGTCCCAACTGCGACGACCCTGAGTTCTTTGCTCAAGTCTGGAATCGCATATCATCTCTTGGCCCTGCCGTTCTCCTCTGGGGGGGCGATTTTAATGTGGCTTTGTCCGCCGCTATGGACCGGTCCGGCTCCCATTTCTCCCATCCACGCGTGGCCTCACTTCTTAATTCCATTCTCCTGGCCAACTCACTGTACGACGCGTGGCGCCATTCTCACCCCTCGGCGCGGAGGGCACGTGTGTGACGGGTTCACGGGGCTGTTGGTCCCGGCTGGACCTATGGATCACCACCCCGGACGCTCTGGTCTGGATGACCTCAGTAAACCATATGGCACGCACTCTTTCTGACCACGCTCCCGTCAGCTTATCGCTCCGTTTCCCCCATTCTCCAGCCGCGCTTTCACATGGCGGCTCCCCCCAAACGCACTTCGCGACTCGGTATTTTGTGCCGAGATACAGGCCGCAATTGTGAATTACTTCGAGCTCAATGAGGGATCGGTGGATTCCCCATCCACGCTCTGGGACGGCTTCAAGGCGGTTATCCGCGGGGAATGGATTTCTAAACAATCTGGTGTTTTGCGGTCCATTCGTGTGGTACTCTGGACAAGATTGAAAGGGAGATCAAATTGTTTGACGCCTCCCACGCCCAGCACCCAAACGCTGATTCACTTGCCCAGATACGCGAGAAGCTTACTGAATTCTCGGACGAGGCTAATAGGGAGCTGGCTTTTCTTGGTAGAGAGGAGAGAGCGCGTCGATTCGGCGAGGGCGATCGCCCCGGTAAAACTCTGGCTAATCTTCTTAGTCGGCCTCGCGCAGCATCGTATATTACTGCCCTGCAAGATGGTGGGCCATCCCGCACCACCTCCCCCGAAGAAGTTAAAACTCGCTTCACCGCATTTTATACACAACTCTACACAGCCGGTTCGATCCCGCCTCGCGATGCATTTGACCAATACTTCGGCACTCTTCAACTCCTCTGGCTTGGAAATGCACATCGGGAATACTTGGATGAACCCTTCTCTAAGGAAGAGATACATGCCCCCATAAACAGTATGCCGGGTGACAAGGCCCCTGGCTCCGACGGCCTGCCAGCCTCTTTTTATAAAGCAAAAGACACACAATTGATGGACGGAATGCAGAACAAATCAAAACATTCACCCCCAGTCAAGAGATCTGGGTTAAATCCATCATTCTTTTGCTCACCATGCCACCCCAGTTTAGACCTGGCCATATGCAAATCAGTCTTGACCCTTGCCTCATGGGAACAGTCCAGCCCGAACTGCCAAGCCAGGTCCTCCCTGGACCGGAAACAAGCATCCTAGGACCGGTTTCGGGGTTTCACCCCTCTTCAGCCAGGATAGCTTGATTCCAGTGACACAGTGAGCCCAGGACCCACGTCTGGGCATACCTGGCGCACTTAGGGCGAGAAAGCAAAAGACACACAATTGATGGACGGAATGCAGAACAAATCAAAACATTCACCCCCAGTCAAGAGATCTGGGTTGTTCCCATGAGGCACAGGGTCAAGACTGATTTGCATATGGCTATGTCTGAACTGGGGTGGCGTGGTGAAGCAAAATAACGATGGATTAAACCCAGATCTGTGACTGGGGGTGAATGTTTGCCAATGTGCAGCATTCCGTCCATCTTGTGTGTTTAGCCTCTTTTTATAAGGCATTCACCCCTATACTGATCCCACACCTTGCTGCTATGTATAATGAATCCTTTGAATCAGGCCAGTTCCCCCCATCGTTGCGTGAAGCACTCTTAACACTACTTCTCAAGCCGGACAAACCCCCTGAGCTGAGAGATTCCTATCGTCCCCTTTCACTTATCAACACGGACAATAAAATTTTTGCCAAGTTGCTTGCCTCTCGCTTACTCCCACTCATGCCACTCATTGCCCGCCCAGACCAATCCGGTTTCATTCCCGGCCGTGCCACTTCTCATAACCTTCGGACCATCTTCTCCGTCTTGCATCAGATCAATCCGTCGCTTCCGGCTGTGGCTGCCTTACTCGACGCCACCAAGGCTTTCGACACCTTGGAGTGGCCTTTTTTGTTCTATCTCCTTCCCCGATTGGGTTTCAGTCAGGTCTTCATACGCAAGGTACTACTCCTATACACTCTTCCCACCGCCCGTCTTCGTATCAACGGCCAGATCTCCGAGCCCTTTCTTGTCGGGCGTGGCACCCGACAGGGTTGCCTGCTCTCCCCCATGCTTTTTGCCATCGCAATGGAGCCACTTGCAGCTCGCCTCCGTCAGCATCACACTCAGAGAGGCATCGGCTTCGCGGCGCGAGCTTTACTGGTCTCCATGTATGCAGATGACGTCACCCTTTATGTTCGCCACCCTCAGGAGAATCTCAGTCCTCTTGTCCGGGAGGTGATACGCTTCGGCGGCTATTCCGGTATCCAGGTTAACTGGAACAAATCCGTATTATTCCCGCTCATGGATGCCACGACCCCCTTTGAACCTGACTACCCTTTCGTGTGGGCTTCGGCGCCGACCAGGTATCTCGGCGTCTGGTTGAGCAGGGACGTGGACAAACTCTGGAGAGCCAACTTTGGCCGTGCCGTGGATTGGTTTGAGTCCAAGATTCCCCTCTGGAACAGACTGCCGCTCTCCTTGGCCGGGCGTATAGCGATCGCCAAGATGGTGGTGCTCCCAAAGTTCTTATATCTTTTCGTCAACATCCCCATCCCTCTCACTGCTCATTTCTTTCGCAAGATCCGCTCGCTACTTATTTCCCTGGTTTGGGCGGGACGACAGCCTAGGATCGCTTATAGCGTCCTGACCCTCCCGATGTCGCGGGGCGGGTTGGGAGCCCCGGATTTCAAGCTATACGCTCTCAGCGCTCAGGCCAGTTTCCTTCATTTCTGGCTCCACCCCCTCCGTTTCAACCTCATGTGGCCGTGGAGGCTGACCTCGCTACCCCGTGGCCGCTTACAACTGCACTTTTCGCCCCGGCGAAGCTTCTACGCACTGAGATCGATACGGTCGAAACCCTGCGCTGGGCCTGGGATGGCATTCGTAAGATCGCAGGCTTGGATTTGCTCTCAGCAAACACTATGCCCATTGCCCATCACCCTGCCTTCCCCCCACTCCAGTCGTCGGGGATGGTTAAGCACGCTGCTCGCCTCGGCCTCTCCACAATTTCGGATCTGTACCCTGAGGACACCTTTTTTTCGCTAGCCCCTGACGCTGGCCCCATGGGCACTCTGTTATTCTACCAGCTCCGGGCGGTCTGCAGAAAGCTGCATTCCACCTTTCCCCAACCTCCCCCCTCGCTGACCTCTCTTGATATGCTTTATGCCTCTCCCTCTCCAAAGAAATTGATTACTAAAATTTACGCTCTCACTTTGGCGGCCTCCTCCATCTCTACCGACCGGGCGCGCACTGCATGGGGCAAGGACCTGGGAGTCGAGATCTCTCAGGCGGATTGGCTGTATTGTTGCACTCGGATTAAGCGCCTCTCTCCCAACTACCGCTTGCGTCTGATACACTTTAAATACATACATAGGCTATACCGCACTCCCGCCCAACTCCATAGACTAGGCATTGTGGCGAGTGATAGATGCTTGCGCTGCTCCGCGCCTGCGGCAGATTTTGCTCATCTTGCCTGGTTATGCCCCCGAGTCTCTGCATATTGGCAGAAGTTCTGTGCAATTATTTCCGAAATCACTTTTTCACCACTCCAGCCTGACCCCGTGATCTGCCTCTTGGGCTTCGTTAAGTTTTGCCCGGACGCTTCCCGCTGTTTGACTGCCATGCTGTTGGTTCTATCGCAGGGTCTCCATGTGTTGGGGCTGTAGACCCGCGCCCACGGTATCTCTCTGGCTAGAGGACGCATCCCGCTGCCAAACCCTCCTGTCCGAGTTCTGGGATCTCCTGCCAGCCAAATCCCGTCCACTGGATATATGGGGCCCACTCGTTACTTACCTCTCAAGTCGTGACCCTCAGCAATCTGTGGCCTCTCCCGCGCTCCCCGCCGGCTCCCCGCCCGCCCGCGGCGGCCGCCGGGGTTGGTCCAGGAGCTGTCCCCTTTCCGTCCACTGCCCTCCTATTCTCCCTGCCTTCCCCCCTATAGGTTTGGTGCTCCCCCTGGATCATTCGCTTCTGCCCCCTCACAATGGTTTATGTAAACCCTTCATGGCATTGTCTCTAATATCCTACTAATGTGTAACTGTACTGGCTATGCTACAATGTGTTGATGTGCCTAATCTTTTGATTTTGAGGAACTATGTGATTGTACTGTGCATTCTTGTTCAATAAAGGTTTTTGAAAACTCAAAAAAAAAAAAAAAGATCAGATTTCACCTTACTGGGCCATTCTCGGTTGGGGGGTATCCGTGCAGAGGCTGCAGGTGACTGGGAGTCCTGGAGGGGACAACCCATGGTAGACTCCGATTCTGGCGCGCTGAAGGACCTCGCTGGGACCGGTGGGCCACTCGGGCCGTAGGTGTCTGGTGCAGTGGTGGTTCCAGGCGTCGGGTTTTTGTCCTCAGCAGGCTCAGAGTCTTCCTTTGGTGATTCTTTTGAACAGAGCTGCTGTTCACAGGAGATCCAGTCTTTGTTGAAGGCAGTCCGTCCTCCCAAGGGTTCTGGAGGTCGCTGGCTGCAGGACAAGGTGACTTTTGGTGCAGGATCTCTGGAACTGCAGACGGTCTGGTAGGGCTGGAGCCAAGTCAGTTCTTCTCTGCAGTCTCCTCTGCTGGGCGTCTTCTTTCGTTCTTCTCCGTAGGTTGCGGGAATCTGCCTTCTTGGTTCAGGGCTGTCCCTAAATACGGTATTTAGGGGGCGTATTAGGGGTCTCGAGGTCAGTAGCCAATGGGCTACTCACCTTAGGGTGACTACACCCTTGGTGTGCCCACCCCACGTAAGGGAAATGGGCACAATTGCTCGCACTGATTGGAGAGTGCCTGCCATCTGCAAGATGGCGGGCACTGAAGAGTGGGCTTCACCTCGCCTCCCCCATCTGAGGGGTGGGGTTGCCACACGTCTGGGCTGCCCTTATTTTTCCCGCCTGTCTTCCTGCTGAAAAGGGGATGAGACCGGAATGTGGCCTGCTCCTGATAGCAGAAGAGGCTGTGGTTTGCGTTACAAAGGCGGCAAGGCCTTTTATGCTCCCCTGCCACAGATGGCTCTTCCTGGCCTGGGGGAGGTGTGACCACCTCCGCCCAGGAAAGGCTTTGTTTCTGGGCTCGGGTGCGAAGGCTCCCACCCCAGGGGTCCAGAAACATGTCTCGTGGTGGCAGGCTGGTGTTTACCAGTCAGGGAACCCACCAGAGGCTGGTCGTTTTTCAGAGGGCATCTCTGCCTTCTGAGTGCATTGTATAATAAATCCCACACTGGCATAAGTGTGGGTTTATTATGCTGAGAAGTTTGATACCAAACTTCCCAGAATTAGGTAAAGCCATTATGGTGCTGTGGAGTTCGTATTGACAAACTCCCAGACCATATACTCTTTTTTTTTTTTTTTTTTTTCTTTTTCTTTTTAGCTTTACTGTACTTGGAATGTCTATGAATTGGTTTAGACACTGTATGGGTACAGTGCTCATGCAATTGTACCCTCACCAGTGGTATAGTGCACCCAGCTAGAGGGGTGTCTTACCTATACCATAGACAATGGGTTGCAGGCATGGCACACAGGTATGTGTGTCATGTCGACTCTTCACTTTTCTCTGCACCAAAACACACAGTGTGTTAAGGTAGAGAACCTTTAAGGCTGACACAATATGTGCTGCAGCCCTTAGTCCTTCTCTGGTCACAGTGCCCTTGGTACCCATGGTACCTTTTGCAATGGACTTACATGTGGCCAGAGAGGTGCCAATTGGGGGTACAAAGGTACAGTTTTGGGAAAGAACACAGGTCCTGGGAACTTGATTGGCAGGGACCCAGGGCACATCAAGGCAAAGTGCATCAGAAATCTGGCAAAAAGTGGGGGGTTTACTGCAACAGAAATCCAGCTTCCTACAATAAGGTAAGCACGTATGTAATTTGCCTGTATGAAACATTAAATTACGATTCAAATTATGGCACTGTAATTGAAAGTGTGCATATTGCAGGTTTCACAACAGTTTTATGTCAAATTCTTTTTATTGATTTTAGAAAGCAACACAATTGTAGCTCCACCGAGCACAGTACATATGCCAAGAGTTACAGATGTCGAAAAGAATACACAGCATGTTCACAAGGTCTCGGAATATCTTAAATATATTCAATCATTTCCCTACTATGATAGGCCTGTCATTACGAGGCTTCTGATACAAAGCTTGCATGTTTCAGGAAGAAACTACAATTTGCGCTCGAGAGCCCATAAAAGGCACATACCTTGGAAACAAAACAAAAACAGTTAAACCATACCATGGTGGCTTGTGCTAATGATCCAAATGGGACTGGGGGTGTTACAGGGCGGGCGCCGCCATCCAGGCCCGACAGGTTCAAGGGTCTCCCATTCCGTCCCCGGCGGGATAGTGCAGTAATCCCGCCGGAGGTGTCGGATTCGGGGAGCCCCAACTGCCAGGACAGCCAAGGGTGACATCCAATCTGTTATATCTGAAAGAGATGGCGGGCTCTCAGTCTGGGCCCACCGGCGAACAGGGGCAAACCTTCCGACAGATAGCTCACCAAGGGATTCCAGACATAGTCAAAACCCCTGCGTGTATCCTCAACTATGTCCGTCATTCGTTCGGGCTAGCGCCCGCCAAAGTCGGCCATGCCATTGTGTGAGGGAGGGGGCCTCCGTTTTTTTCCATGCTGCGGCTATTGCCATCTTGGCCCTTCCCAAGCATAGCCACATAACGGAACAATCCCCATGGGTTTGGTATTTCAGACTGGGGTCCCGCACTCCCAGGAGAGTGTGTTCTATGGTGCCTGGGATTGGGTAGCCGAGGAAAAGTTTAATTTGGGAGAGTATTTCTTTCCAGAAAGGTTGGATAGAGGGGCAATCCCACGAGATATGACGGAAGTCTCCCAGCAGCCCACACCCCCGCCAACATTTATCTGAAGCGTTAGGGAATATAGTGTGCAATTTCTGGGGATGTAGATACCATTCATACATAATTTTGTAATGAGCTTCTCTTAAGAACATGGAACGGTTATATTTAGTAATGTCTTTGTACAGGGAGCCCCACTGTTTCTCCCCTATGGAGGTGGGCCGCAAAGCGTCCCAAAATCTTTGGTGCCGTGGACCCGGCTGGGGACCCACCATCAAAATGAGGGAGCACAAAAATGATATGCAGCCTTTAGTTGTAGTGCCGGATTGCACACATTTCTCAATTGGAAGCAGGTCTCTGGTCGCGGCCAGCCGCACCTGGGGTTGTTGCACCCAGTGTTAGAGCTGTAAATAATGATATTCTTCTGTGGGTGGCAACTTAAAAAGGCTTGTGCACTCTGAAAAAGTAAGCAGTTCTCCCCTCTTGAAGAGATCGGCTATTATGAGACATCCACCTTTCCTCCATTTATCGAAGGGACCCTCCCGAAGAGCCGGAGGGGAAAGCTGGATTAAAATGGATGGGGGAATAGGGGGATGGAAAGGTCGTCGGAGGCAGTGTCCTAGTGGCGTCTCATATTTGAAGGGGGTTGCTGTGGGGGTGTTGAGGTATACATTAGGTGGCCTGTCTTGCTTCTGCTTCCATGGGAAGTCCCATATGGTTCTGCCCGCTATCTGCCGATCTATTTGGACCCAATGTTTCTCGGAAGCTTTGAGGGACCATTCAGTCAGCACCCGGAGTTGGGCAGCTTTGTAATACCCCGAGGAAGTCAGGAAGGGCAAGCCCCCCTTCCAGGTGTGTTCAAATCAGTAGCTGCTGGGATAAGCGAGCCCTTTAGTCCCTGCCAAATAATTTTAGTTGTCATCTTCTTCTACTCCGAAAACAATTCTTTATCGACTGTATTCGGAAGGCCCTGTAAGAGACGGGGGGAGGACATTCATCTTGATCATATTTATTCTACCTATCCAAGTAATAAATGCAGATCCCAATTTTTTAAAGTCAGATTTAAGCTGTTGCAGTAAGGGAGGGAAGTTGGCCTTATAAAGATCTGTTCGTTTGGGGGTGATTTTGATGCCCAGGTATGTAATTTCTCCCCGTACGCAGCAGAAGGGGAAAAGTCTCCTCAACCCTAGCCATCATTTCTTGGGGCAGCGTTAGATTGAGGAAAAAGAATTTAGGCAGATTTACTTTGAATCCTGCTGCTCTTTCAAAGAGGCTAAGTTCGGCCTGTATAGCCGGCAGCGAAACCAGCGGGTCGGTAATGGGCAGCAGAACATCGTCCGCAAATAGCGAGATTTTATGTTCGTCTGCGCCGAACATGACCCCTCGGATGTCTGGGTTCGCCCTTATCTGCGCTGCCAGTTGTTCGATGCAGAGAGAGAAAAGCATGGAGGTGAGGGGGGCAGCTCTGTCTCGTGCCCCGTGAGAGTTGAAAAGATTACGAGGCTTCTCCATTTACCAGGACTCGGGATCTGGGAGAGTGGTAATTGGCCTGCACCATTCCTATAAATGATTCACTAAACCCAAATCGGCATAGCGTGCGGTTTAAGGAGGACCAATCGACGCGGTCGAAGGCCTTCTCCGCGTCTAATGAGAGGAGGGCCGCTGGGGTGTGTTTTTTTTTGCACTTTCTCGACTAGGTGCAGAATCCTGCGTAGGTTGTCATGGGTCTGCCGCCCCTTGATGAAACCCGATTGGTTGGGGTGAATTAGTGTGGGTAGTACATTTTCTAATCGACTGGCCAAGATTTTGGAGTAAAGTTTAGCGTCCAAATTCAGGAGGGCTATAGGCCGTATGAGGCGCACAATTGGGGGTCCTTCCCTGCCTTGGGGATTATAGTGATTAAAGCCTCCCCCATGGTACCAGATACCTGTTGTGTGGCCACTATATCATTGAAGAGGTTTGCCAGGTGGGGGGGGATAACTCGGGTGCTAATGTTTGGTAAAACTGGGCATTCAGCCTGTCTGGCCTTGGGCTTTCTGAAGTTTAAGGGTGTCTATTGCCTTCTGGAGTTCTTCTATTGAAATAGGTTTGCTAAGTTCTATGTTGATAGCGGGGGAGACCTGCGGAAGATCCAGCGAGTCCAAGTACCCAGCCTGGTCCTGAACTGTTAGTGTGTCGGCAGTGTAAAGGGAGCAATAAAAATCCCGGAAAGCGTTAGCTTTCCCCTCCTCGCTAAAATGGGAGACGCCAGCTCCTTCAACTATATGTGTAACATATTCTTTTTCCTGTTTCGCTTTGAGCTGACGCGCCAGTAGCGGGCCTATTTGTTACCCCCATCATACCCTCAGGCTTGCAGGCGTAAAATGGATTTTTCCGCCCTGTTGGTATATATGGCCTGGAGCTTCCCCTTTAATGCTTTTACCTTCCGCAGGGTTTGTACCGACTGGGCATCTTTATGCGCTCTTTTGGCCACCCGTAGGTCCCCCTCCAGCAGAAGCCTCTCCCCTGTCTGTTGGTTTTTAAGAGTGGTAGCCAAGGCAGTGCATTTACCCCTTATGATTGCCTTAAAGGTGTCCCAATTATTCATGAGAGGTATCTGAGGGGTCATTCGTGGCAAAGAATTCTTTAATCAACCTGCTCAGTTCATCCCGGAGGAGCCTGTCTCTGCTAAGAGAGTTGGGAAAGTACCACCTAACGTTTTTAGAGCGTGGGGCCGGCCATTTGAATGCTATCACCAGAGGGGCATGATCTGAGAGGCATATCGGGTGAAAATGAGCCCCTGAGAGCGAGTGGTAAAGCGATTTGACTGATAAAATTATAGTTAATCCTGAAGTAAGTTCTATGGGAGTGGGAAAAAAAATGAATAGCCTCGAGTTGCGGGGTTAAGGCCCCTCCATGTATCTATCTGACCCATGCGTTGTGAAGAGGCCTTGAGTGACTTGCTGAAAACCCCTCCTGCTGATCTATGTGGGTGAGTCGTGTCCAGGGATGGGTCCCAGATAAGATTGAAGTCCCCTAGTAGGATTATGTCCCCCGTGGCAAAACTCTCCAGTGTCGATATGAATGTGAGAAGGAAATCCAATTGCCCCATGTTGGTTGTGTATACCGTGGCTATAGTGCACGGTCGTCCCCTCAAGTCTCCCCTGACCATAAGAAACCTCCCCGCTTTGTCAGTTTTAGTGGCGTGGGGATGGAAGTGAACAGAGGAGTGGAAAAGGAGGGCGACCCCATTCTGTTTGGTGGTGGTTGAGGAACGAAAAATTAATGGGTAGGCTTTGTTTCAGACGAAGGTCTTCTCTTTTTAGGTTGAGCCTAGCGCAGCGCGCATGCGCTGCTCTATGGGAGGCTTCTTGTAAGTACTCTAAACTTCTCTGTGTGGGTCTGACTCCTCCCACACATCGAATTGGCTTTTGCGTGTGTCTTTCACTAATGAAAGCACGCAAATGGCTAAAGGCGGGTGCATGTCCCACCTTCTTTTTTTAAAGTTCACTCCCACAGCGTTTTGCTCTCGGGAGCGAGCAGCGGCGCACAGGGTGGCAGCTGCATTCCTAGTCGGATCAGGTTACTAATTAAACTCAACGCGCCGTGCTTTTGTCTCGTCGCATTTGCTGTGCAGGCAAAGACAAAGATCAAATGTCAGACGCTTTCCGAGGGTGCCTGTTCGTGTCCCAACCCCCTCCCCCATGCGGTTTGACGTCAGTTTGCTACACCCACGTTCCTTCCGCCTTACCATGCCTTCACTCTCTCCTAATTAAAGATGCGCTCTTTTTATTCCTCAATCAGTGTGGTTAATTCTTGAGATGGCTTGGATGTGTTTCCGGGTTAGAACATTAGTGAGGTTAAAGAACCTTTGGGAAATGACACCACGGGTCTATTGTTGTTGTCGACGTCTACACAGAGGCCCTTTTCAATTTCAGATGCACGGATACATTCGCCATCTGTGTAGCTGCAGGACTAGAGAGCCAAGAAAACCGGGTGTGTCAGTGTGTTTATAAGACTATCTTGCTTCTTAGGCCGCACCTTAAAAAGTATTTTTTTTTACACCGCAGTACTTGTACCCCAAAATCTTTTTTTTTTTAAAGTGATTCAATGCAGGGGAGGTTGCAGGACTGCCGTTAGTGAAATGTTTATGCACTGGGCCTTGATGTGCAGAGTGAAGGGCAAACAGGGGTCACCCGCTATCGGTAAAATGTTTTTCATGTGTGTGTATAGGGGATTAGTGGGTGCTTCAAATATTATTTATTCTATTTTTGTAAAAAATTGCTTCAGCGGTGTCTGTCCTCGAGTTGGTGGGTAGAAGCCAGAGTGAATATCGATCAGCACCCCTGAACAGAAGACAGTGGAGTTTAGGATTCTCAGGTGCCTTGTGGACTTCAGGGAACGCGGACAAATCCGTTTATTTGCAGCCATCAGCTCTAAAAGGCCCACCCACCCTTGAACCACACGCTATGTGTTTTTGTTATCCTGCTCGCGCCCCTCCCAAAACTGCTTGATTTTAAAGCTCTTTGGCAGCGGGGGGCCGTCAAAGCGCAGATGTCTGGTGACGAAGATTAGGGAAATGTTGATATTGACGTGTGGCTGACAGCAAGGGGCTAGGGATGGGCAAGCGGCAACAGGGTGGACGGGGAGGAGGATTCTGGGAACTCGCTTTGTCCTTGTGACACAGAGGCCTTTTGTTTTAAGGAAACATCTGATTTCGGGTTGTTTCAAAATTAGACACGCCACTTGCACAAGGGCTTCCGCATGTTCCTGCGCCTAGAGAGGGATAGCGCTTGGATATTGGGCCTGTTAGCAAGCACTACCTACAATTGATCAACAGGATTGTTAATCATACGCCTACGGAACGGTCAATGCCCTCATCACGTCCTCTCCTCGACCCTCTGTTATTTAAAACCACAACACAAGACATCAGTCTGCTAAAGAGAATCTGTAGCGCCGTGAGGACATCCAGTTGTGCGGAAAAATTCATAATAATAAAAAAAAGTATATGCTAATAAAGAAGTGCCGTGGGTTTACGCACCAAGTTCATACTTATGTGAACTGCAGTTTACGGGCCCCCCCTGCCGAGATGCCTCAGTAATGCGCTTGCTGTAGAGATGTTGGTCTATAACCTCCAGTCTGCAGGTTTTAAACCATGCAATGCAGTCTCCGCATTTGACGAGTCGGAAGCAGATAAAATGTATAACATTCAGCAAGGTAACAGCCTTCCTTGCCGCCATAGTCGAAGACCCATGCTACAGTGCACTGCTCTGTCCGTAAGTGACCTGCCACAGCACCGTCAGCCCGGCCTGTGTGTGCCTGTCTCGGTACAGCCACGGCAGGCCTCCTGTGAGTGACTTAATAACTATTCAGTACAGTACGCTGTTCTACCACATACTTTTAAAACATTGCCAAAGCCAATAACTCTGGCTGAGCACTTATGAGGTCCCAAAAGCGAGACCTATTGACTATGCCAATGCTTGTTTTAGGTGGGTTTCCTGCAATGCCACTATCCTAATGTGATGATCTCCCAGGAAATTTCCACAGGCGTTGCCTCTTATTGGGGGGAGTTAAGCCCCTTTACATTCCAAGACATGCAATTAACCGCCATTCAACATGGGGCAAGCAAAATCTCCGCTCGGGAAGGCCAGCTAGTGGCTCGCCTCAGGCGCATCTTCCCCCCAACCTCCCCCCCCACCCACCCCACGAACAGTAACTTTGAGCTGAGAAGTCCCCCAAACAATATGAGGACCTCACTTTAGGTAGCTCCAAGGGCGAGCCCCCTTCCGCTCTAAGAGCCCTGTTTGCATACCTTCTGGGACACTTGACGCCTAGCGAATCGTCATCTTTCAGTTTGAACAGGGCAGAGCTATTACCGGGCAATATATGCCAAATGCTCCCCACTATCAGAGTCTCAGAACCCAGGTCTTCGGGTGTGGGGAGACCCCACCACAGTTTTCACAGTTTTCACCCCTTACACCACCTTACAATGTCGCCTGCAAAGTCCGATCCATGGGGCGAACTGAGTCTGGGTTGAAACAAGGTGCCAGAGCCTCTGCGAGTGTCATCCATTTGTCTTCTTGCCGCCTCTCCTGGGTGTCTGCCAGAGGCCGAGTGAGCGTCGTTCTGTCGGCTGACCCATTCTTTAATCTCTCGAGGTTGTCGCCTGTCGCGGTGAGGTGATCTTAAGACCCAGCAGGTCCGCCGCTTCCATTTCTGTGAAGTGGAGTTTATTGTCGAACAGAAAAGCTATGCTGAAAGGGTAGGTCCACCGATACTTAATTTGGCGTTCCCTTATGGCTTCAGTGATCGGGCGGAATTGTTGCCTTCGTGCTAGTGTGGCTTGTGCCACGTCCTGAAAGAGAGAGCATGTCGTGCCTTGGAATGTGATCTTGTCATTGCTTCTCGCGTTCTGGAGGACCAGTTCCTTGACTTTAAAGGAGCTGAATTTGGCGAGAATGTCTCTAGGGCGCCTATTGTCCCCTTGTAGTCGTGGACCCACTCTGTGCACCCGGTCCAGCAGAACCTCCGGACACCCATCTCCCAGGACCATGGAGAAGAGACCCACCATGAATGACTCCAGGTCAGGCCCTTCGCAGCCTTCCTCCAGACCTCTCACCCGCATGTTGTTCACCCGTATGTTGTCTTTGAGGGAGCGGTTTTCAAGGTCTTCGCACTTGAGCGTGGCGGCACGAAGCTAGCTGTACAAGTCGGCGGATCCTTCCTCCAGGGGCTTCATTCGATCTTCTAGTTCCTGGCATTTTGTTTCGAGGTCCAGGGCGCGGGCGCCAACAGAGTCCACGTCCGCTTGAAGTTCCACTAGTTTCACTCCCATCTCCGCTCTGAACGCATAAAACGATGCGCCTATGTCAGCTTTAATGTCCTCTCTCAGTTCTTTCTTAAAGTCCCTTAACGACGCCAGCAGATCCTCTCGGGTGAGTGCCATGCCGCCCCTAGCCTGCACGTCTCCCTCCTTATCCACCCTGGCGCCAGACGGGGCGAAATAGTTGGAGACTCTGTTGCTTAGAGCCTTCTTCGGTGGCATGGGGGCTTCGGTCAGCGCGGAGCCGCCCCAACCCTGTCAGGCGTGAGTCTAGTGTGAAGCGTTGCGGGGTGCCACAGAGCTCTGCACGGCAGTCGAAGGTGACTGGGTCTGAAGGGCACCCGGCGTTTCCTCTGGTGGGCCCAAATCAGTGTGAACGCTCCCCACTGCCCGCAGGATCGCCCTTCTGGAACATGCAGCTGCAGAATGTGGACTACCAGCCCTGGCTTGTCATGTTATGCCCAGATTCCTCTCCATGCTGTGGCAGCTTCAGTTCCTTGCCTTGCGCTGAAGTTGGGGCCTGTCGGGTGCCACCTTAGGGTCAGGCCCTGTCTGTGGTGCCCAGGCGGGGCATGCTGGGGCTCTTCGGTGCCTCGCGCCGGCCAAGCAGCTGCGGTTAGGGGGACCCCGGGAGCTCCTCGCTATTCGCATCACGTGCCCCCACCTGGATGCTAGTAGCTCGGCGGGTCATCCACCCGTGCCGTCTCGCGGGGAGACCCCTGTCAGATCCACCAAGTCTGAATCACGCCTCCGCCCCGCCGCAGCTTTTCCCCCCCGTTCTGGAATGCAGGTGAGTCGCGTTCTGTGCCCCGCGGCGTATGCCCGGTCACATCCTCAATCCCGGGGGGGCAGCACCAGCATTGCTCCTAGTGCTCAGCGGGGAAGCCACCATCTTGGGCGACTCGTCACGTCGCAGGCTCGTCCGAGTTGAGCCTCTGTAGATGTTATCTGAGCAGAAGGCAAGATGTTCGTGTCTTCTTGATGCAGCGCACCTCAAATCATCATTGTGCAAGGTTTTGGCAGCAATTCAATCTCTTTGGAGGCCAAATACCTGGGGCTCGGCGCGGAGCCGAACGGTTTCAGGTCCGTGCGGCCATGATGGTTGGCCACGTCCCGATTTACAATAGTTTTAACTGTACCCACCATTTGGTGCCGGTTATTAGCCACTGTCAGTTCCATTCAATCCAGTTATAGCGGAGACCAGTGCTTCGGATGGTGCCGATCAGGACAGTAAGCGGCGGCCTCAGGTAGAGATTGGTGTACTAAGGCATCTGGTGAGGGCAGGAAGTGGGCATATGTGCCAGTGGCAGCACTGGACAAAGATCCTTTCCCTCTTCCCTCCGGGTCACACATGTGCTTTTGCAGCCATTCCGATGGCTGAACAGATGCGCAATGTGTCTGGTGGTCTATGATTGGAGCACTGGGGTCACCACCGCCAATCCATGTGCACTGCACAGAATTGTGACGTGCCTATTGGCTGTCAAGTCTGCATATGCCTCTGTAGTGTATCAACACTGTGAGAGCTAAAGAAGTTAGTGGTCTGAAAAGGTGTGGCGTAACATACAGAGCTTCTGACTTTGGGACTGGCAAATCGGGTTCGAGTCTCGGTGTTTGCTCTACCGTGCCTACAAAAAACATGCCGATGGAAACAAAATTAAACAATGGCGAATCAAAACAAAATATGAAATGGAAACAAAATAACAAATGCCAATCTGTACTGGCAATGGTTGAACTCCCTTCAGGTGAACGCGTACAGGAGGAAAAGCCCACATTAAAGAAGAAAAGAGTGCGTCAAACGAACCATAAACAAACCAAAGAGAAGCGGGACATGTAACAGGGGCAGTTGCCATGAAAGTGAAAAACACACCCAAAGGCGGGACAAATAGCAACGTTTCACCAATGAAAAAAAAGGCATTTAGAAAGGCACACGAATGAAGAGGAATGGGCGTGATGAAAGCCCAGAGAGTAGATACAGCATGTTTCAAAGAGACAGCGCATGCGCTGCATGCAGCAATCGAAAAATCGAAGAGAAGCATTTTTAAATCTTGTGATTCTTGTGGAAAAGTGAGGGTTTTCGCAGATGGCCCTCATAAGAATATATTTACTGATTCTACCCAGACAAAGCCAAGGGCTAACATATGCAGAGCATTCTCTGCCAAGACCCTCAATGATCATGAGAGGAGACGTCTCTGATGGATTCAGAAAAATAAGGCACCTGAACATTCCTTCTCGGGATGAATTTGATTCTATCTCCTATAAATATGCAGAGAGAAAAAAGAAAGCCTGATGCAGCAGAAACCTCTAAAGAAATAGCCAGGCTGAAGGAAACTTCCTCAGGTGAATCTGAGGAAAAGAGACACAGAAAGGCTCTAAAGAAGTCTGCAGGCAACACATTCTCCAGAGAAGAAGTGTAAACAGTCCTTCTCCAAAATCTATGCCTCCACACTCCTCCCTGTTGACTAAAAAAAAGTTGAAAATCACCACACCATTGACGGATAGCCTGCCGACGACTTTGCCACGATGACCACCAACGAGCCCTTGTCAATGCCACGAAAGGTGAGAAAACAGCAGACGCGCCCACTTAGGCCGCCATCTGTAAAGACTTCGCCAACTTCAGTCAGCAAGAAAAATATTAACGGCTCTGTGTTGAAGACTGGAAAATAGACTGCACTTCTGTCAACAACACTGATTTTAACATCAACTACTTCTTTAACCTTTACGGTTATGACCGGAGCATGCTTCTCTTAAAGTCCAGTTCAGACACTTGCCAAGCTCCTGGAAATGAAACCGAAAACAATTCCATACAACCATATAACCCTTTTGGTGCAGCCTATAATCCAGGATAGTTGAAGTTTATATATTCCACAACACAGAAGAACTAGCATATTCACCTGAACCAGAGCCTGAAGCTTTCCATTCAAAGTTCCCTCCACCACACTTCAAAGAAAGAGTTCCATGGTTACAACTATGACCCTTACGAGTTAGTGTATGAAAACGATGAACAGCATCCCATAATGGTGATGGTAGACTTTATAAAAAACATGACATATGTTGGCAGACTATTAGACAAGATTTGTTTTGGACTCTCAGACATCCTCCAACAACTGCCCCGGCACCAAGGCACAAGAAGGTGGTCAGCATTCCTCTTCAACCCCCCTGTCAACAAATACAACAATTCCTAGATGTGCTTTTAGCACCTATCCAAATCGGTACATTTGATGACGTAGATAGACCAAGGAGCGAAGAGTAGGATGATTACATTCTTCCTATCACAAGCTCACCAAACAAGTTCCATACTTTAGTTGATGGGGCAACCAAGAGAATTTAAATTGCCCGTTTCATTAAATAGACTGACTGTTTCCCATACAATTTTAAGGCACCAGGTTGGAAATCAGTCAAAGCGATTGCTTTGGTGGATCACATTTGGCAGGAAGGAATACAATTGATGCAAGCACCAGCTACAGGGGGAGCGGTGGTTCCCAGAAAAGATTTTTTTTTTTAAATACAAGATTCCTGGGAATTCGAGGGCTGCAGTATGGACATGGCAGGCAAAAGATTCTCCTCTTTGATGGCATTGTCTATCAGAGCTGCTAATGCTGTGGAAGTAATAAACCAATATGACCAAGGTGGTCAGGTATAGCCCGGTATCTGGTCTTACTGCCAGAGGATTAAAAACGAGGGGAAGGCTGTTTTCCCACGAGTGAAAGAAGGCAACAGCTGCACTCGTAGACTCTACAATGAACGTGTCCTGTATTAACTTTCAACAACTTTCCGGAGCCTCTATCTTACACATACAGAGGTGGTTAAGAGCTACTTCTTTCAGGCTGGAAGTCCAGAAGAAAATCAAGGACTTGCCTTTTGATGTAGAATGGCTATTTGTGAAACGTATGGATGACGCTCTGCAGAGTATTAAGGTAGATACAACCAGATCCTTGTGGACTCTGCAGCAAAGAGCCTCAGTACTTTTGAGAAATAGGGAGAATGCAAGCTATACAGTGGAATATAACAAACCTATAAGTATCCAGCATATCAACCACCCTATAACCTCCGATGTGGCCCCAAGATTATGCACCCTGTCATCTACAGCAATACTCATGCAAAGAGGCACCCCGCAATCCTGTGCGTGGCAGCCACAAAAAAGCAAGAGCCAGGAAAAAAGGGCCAGGTCGATGGACGTCACTGACATATTCCAGGCACCAGATACCAGTATACAGATCGCCAGGATGTTGGGCCCTGTGGTGGACAGATTCTCTACCTTCTACAAAAATTGAAAAATAATTACTGCAGACAAATATTAGATGTGATTTGACTTTATACAACATCCCCCAACAGCTCCTCTGTCCTGAATAAAACACAAATACCTAGACTCGTTGAAGGCAGAAATTCGCAACATTCTACAGAAATGAGCCATAGAAGTGGTTCCAAAACATCAAGATGTTTCATTTTATTCCAAGCACTTCCTCATAAAGGAGAAAACCTCAAAAGAGATCTTTCTATAAAACCAGCATCCAAATGGTCACAATCCAGGAGGTATTATCGCTTCTCCTCAGTAACAAATACATGGCATCATTAATTCTGAAAGATACGTACTTCCACATTCCACTTTACAGAAAACATTACAAGTTTCTCAGGTTCGAGATAGCCCGTGATTCGATCTGACTCAGAATCTTCACTGAATGCATGGCTCCAGTCGCAGCCCACCTGCGATATCTAGTACTTCAGGATTTCCCTTACCAAGATGACTATGCTCAAAGGGTTGTCCATATGTTCTGCAAACCGCTCAATATGAGCCTGTATCAGGCTTGTCAAGTCACTAGGTCTTCATCTCAACAGAAGTATTCTCGAATACCTTCAAGGATGATTCACTTCTTAGGAGCCATTATACACAGTGCGAAATCAAAAGCATATCCATCGATAGGGAGACTAATGGCTCTAGCTACACTAGCAAAACAAATACTGAAAAAGGATAAAATTAAAGTATGTTTACTGAAAACACTACTAGGCATGATGTTTTTTTTGCAGACACAAGACCTATCTAGTAGGAATTGGACAAGCAGTGGACTCAAACTTGTGGCTCCTTTGAAGACAGGGTAGCTGTAACTGCAAAAATGAAAGCTGTTTCCCTGGTGGACGTCACAAGAAAATAGAAGTTCAGGACTCCCATTCCTTCAGCTCCAGTCTCAATTAGTGGTCACCTCAGTCTCCTCTATGGAGCAATGGAGAGCTCACCTACAGGAGCTTTTTGTCAGAGGGCATTGGTTTTCACAGGAAAAACATTTGTGTAAACATGCTTGAGTTCAGAGCGGTCACAAAAGTGCTACTATTCTTTCTCCCACGTATTAACCACTCTGTGGTGTTGGTTCAAAGTCCAGGGGCCTCCCCCCTTTTGTCATAAGTGCTACTTATGTTGAGTGAATATTCTCTTGAGCTACTGTTATTACGGTTGTAATAGTGAACATATCAGACCAGTTTACATTAGTGTCAACCCGATTCAAGATTACCAACAGTGATCACCTCGGTGCCTTAGAGTTGTCACCAGTAATGCAAAAAAGGTTTCATCAAGTTCAAATGCCTCTGCACGGGTAATACATAAGTTATAGCTGTAATGCCCCTGGTACCAAGGTAGCAATATAAGTAATGTCTCTCCAGTGCCATATGATTTCTCACTCAAATATCTGCTTTAAATGCATTTTACAAAGTCTGCAATTTTATTTTTCATTTTTTTTCTTCCAAGCATCAGCTTAGGAGTTCTTAAAATACAAACATTTTCATTTTGAATACACGTTTTTTAATTTTGGCATACATATATTAATTCAACCATGCAAAAGATTCTAGTTTAGTAGGCTGGGCTATATGCAGAAGAGCTACTTACAGGTAGCTGAAGAGCTACCAGCAGTTCACGAGCTACTCATTGGAGAAGCCTGGTACAAACAGACAACACCACCACAGTGTTCTGTGTAAACAAGCTGGGTGGAATACGCTTTTAAATCCTGTCATCAGAAGCTCATTAATTGTGGCATGGGCCAATTAGAATATCCCATACAGGAGAACATCTCCCAAGGACCAGCAATGATCCAGCAGATTACTTCATAGAACGCTAGAAGATTGTCACTAGTTGGAGTTGAAGGAGAGTCCTGAAGGAAATATTCCAAATCTGAGTGAACTAAAATTAGATAGCTTGCAAGAATGAGCCTTTTAAGGAAGCATGCGCCCACAACCAAAATAGTGGGGAAATGCTTTTTAAATAGTATGGTGTAAGATGTTTGCTGACGTTTTTCCACTGATTGCCCTTTTACCGTAAGTGATTGTCAAAATGAAACGAGAACCCTGCAGGCTGTTTTTCATAGTCCCCACCTGGCCGCAGTAACACCGCATCACAGATGTGCCACTGCCGCCACAGGGGCTACCCATATCTTCGGAATCAAGGGCAAATCTCTTTTTCAGATTTTGTGGCCAGATTCTTCACCACAACCCACACACTCAAATTTGCAATTTGGCTCCTAGTTCCAATCAGTTTGGAAAGATATATCCCAGAACAAGGTAAAAGCATACTAGCACACGCCAGAGCTGCTTCTACAAACAGGAAGTATGTGACAAAGTGGAAGACGTTTTGTGTGTGGTGTGAGACCAAAGGATTACATTCTTTTCACCTACATGCCCATAAAATACTCCCATACCTTTTAAAACTGGGTAAGTTGGGACTCCAGCATACCTCAATTAAAGTTAACTTGGCAGCCATTTTACATTTTAAAAGAGCACTCACTTAGCCATCTCTGTGTGTCACAATCGCACAGGATTGTAAAAGAGTTTAAGGGCCTGTTAGGGTGTTCACGTCACCTAGAACATCACCAACACTTTTGGAACTAAGTACGGTGCGTTCACAGTTGATGTCATATGTTTGAACCAATTCACAAATCAAATCTAAAACACCTCACCAAGAAAACAGCATTTCTGTTGGGTATAACATTGTTGAAGAGGTAATGAAGTCCAGGCCTTTACTATTACAGAACCTGTCTTACATTTATGAAAAGACAGTAATCCTAAGACTATATCCCAAGTTTATATCTAAAGTACAAACCAGATTTCAACTATATGAACTTATTGTCTTAAAGACATTCTATAGGAATCCGACAAATGAAGCAGAAAGAGCTCTACATTCGCTAGATGTCAGGAGATGTCTCGGGTTCTGTTTTATAGAGCCAAACAAATAAGAAAATCCTTCTCTAGGTCACGTCTTTACGTGACCTAGAGAAGGAGTTTCTTCTTGTTTGGCTCTCTAAACAAGGCTCCTAGTCAAAAAAATGGAAAATCGAGATGGGTAGCTCCAACAATAGCTTTTTAACATATGAAAGCTATAGATGCAGTTTAAGCCCACTCTACGAGGAGCATGGCGGCTTTATCAACACCCTGTGGGAGTACTACTTGTAGGCATTTGCCGGGCTGCAGCGTGGAGGAACAGACACCTTCACGAAACAATTACTTAGAAGCAGTTGCAGACAGGTGCAGCAGTGAGACGGGTAGTTCATGTAGGAAGCTGGCTCTGTATATACTGTACCAAAATGAGGTATAGTGTACACAGAGTCCAGTGGAACCCCAAAGGTAGGCAGAGGTAAAAGTAGATAGCACCTTACTCTCGATTTGTGGTAGTGTGGGCGAGCAGTTAAGCTTTATCAGAGGGTAGTGTTAAGCATTTGTTGTACACACTCAATCAGCAAATTATGTCACACACTCAAAGACTGAACTCCGACCAATTTTGTTTGTATAAAAATATTAAGTTATTTTATTTCTAGAATCAAGCCAAGCCTGGCACAGGTAAGTGAAATAAATGCTTTGCAAAATCTTATGCAGTGTTTTACAATTGAGTGCAGGTTCAAATGTAGTTGATTGAAATACAGGTAAGTTAAAATGTCAGAATTACTTTTCAGATTACTTTTTAAGTTACTTTTTAAGTTACTTTTTCTACTCAGTGTGATATGCCTAGATATCACACTGGGACATTTCCTAGAGAAAAGGTAAATAAAATCAGTTTTGCACAGTTGTAGTTTTTCAGGTTTTCATACAAATCAATTCCACACTTTTCAAGGGAAAACAGTCAATGTATTCCTATTGAGAGAAATGAAGTTATCGGTTAACAGGTAAGTACTCGGTCTTTGGGGTTAAGTTTCTGGGGTTAGAACAAGGGTTCCCCCAGGGTCGAGGATGCACTCTCAAAGCACCCTCAGCGGCACTAGGGCGGCCGGGTGCAGAGTGCTGAGGCCCAATGTTATCCATTGGGGGATAGGGGGCCTCTGGTTGGTGGCTGCTCACGAGCAGGCCACAGGGTTGTGGGAGCAAAGCTCCTGGTGTTAGGCTCAGAGCAAAGGGGGATCCGAGTTAGCACCCAAAGTACACCCGCAGGAGCGGCTGGGTGCAGGGTGCTGTTTTGTCATCTGGTGCACTGTTGGTTTCAATGGGGATTCTCCCGTTTTGACAGACTGCAGGCTCGGGACGAAGATCTTCTGGAGGTGACCACCAGTTGGAGAGGTAAGTTGGGATGCCTGGGGATGCTGGGACACTGTTGGTTGGGCCACCCAAGGCCGTGGGTCTTCGGGTGCAGTGGTGTCTTTAGGCGTCTGGTTTTCTTACCACCTCCGGTCGGGGGGATCCTCCAGAAAGAGACTGCAGGCGTCGTGGAGAGGGTCGAGGCAGGTCAGAGATCACCAGATCTCAGGTCAGGATCGCCGGGGAGACCTTGTGGTGTTGGGCCACTCGGGCCGGGGGCGTCTGGTGCAGAGTGGTGCAGACTCGCTGATTTGGCCGGAGCCAGAGTCTGTGGGTGAGCAAATCCAGTGCTCACGGGAGACAGAGTCTTTTCTGTGGAAGGCAGGGCATGTCCTCTGGGTTCTTGAGGTTGCTGGCTGCAGGACACACCGGGATTTTGCTTCTGCAGGTTCGAGGTGGGGACAGGCCGGTAGGGTTGGGGCCAAGTCAGTGGGTGTCGTCCTCTTCTTAGCTTTGGCACGGCTGCTTCGGTCCTTATTCTTCTTTTCTTCTTAGTCTGTTCTTGTCTGAGGAGGCATGGTTTAGGGGTGCCCCTAAATACTAGATTTAGGGGTGTTACAGGTAAGTAAAGGTTGGGACCAATGGGTCCCTTCCTTGGGGTGGGTACACCCCCTATTATGCCACCCTCCAGTGGGAGGGAGGCATATGCCTCTCTCCGGTTGGCTGGCTCCCCCCATCTGCAAGATGGCGGGGACTGAGAGTTGTGCTTCACCTTGCCTCCCCCACCTGAGGGGTGGAGTTGGCAGAGGTGGGCACACCTCTCTTCCTCACTTGGTTTTCTCTCCGATTCTCCCACCCAAAGTGGGGGTTAGAACAGGCGGGGGCCAGTTGCTGGAAGCAGCAAAAGGTCTGGGGAAGCTCAGAGGCGGCAAGCTTTTGAAGCTTCCCCTTCGTGGATCCTGCCCATCCACCTGGTCCCAGGATGTGCATTGTTTCAGACCCCCCGAGAGCAGCAGGCTCTGGACCCAGGGGTCCAGAAACATGTCTGCTGGTGGCAGCTGGTGAACAGCCTGGACACTGGTGTCAGGTCGTTTTTCAGGGGGCATCTCCAAGATGCCCTCTGTGTGCATTTTTCATTAAATCCCACACTGGCATCAGTGTGGGTTTAATGTGCTGAGAAGTTTGATACCAAACTTCCCAGTTTTCAGTAAAGCCATTATGGTACTGTGAAGTTCGTAATGACAATCTCCCAGCACCATATACTCTTAATGGCATTACTGCACTTACATTGTCTAAGAATTGGCTTAGACATTGTAGGGGTACAGGGCTCATGCACCTGTACCCTCACCACGGGTATAGTGTACCCAGCTAGAGGGCTGGCTGATTTTTGCCAGGGCAATGAGTTGTAGGCATGGCACACAGGGATGTGTGCCATGTTGACTCTTCACTTAGTTTTGCACCAAAACACACAGCCTGCAAAAAAGTGTGTGTGTGTGTGTATATATAAAGGTACAGGGCCTCTAAGGGTGGCACTATAAGTCCTGCAGCCCTTAGAGGCCTTCCCTGGCCACAGTGCTTGTGGTACCATTTACAAGGGGCTGACCTGTGGCCACAGTGCCAATTGGGTTTTGTTTTCAGTGCAGTTTTAGGGAAAGAACATAGGCCGTGTGTACCTGTTTGGCAGGAGCCCAGGGCACACTCAGTCAAAGTACATCAGCAGTTTAGCAAAGTGGGGGCAACCATGCAAAAAGAGGGCACTTTCTTACAGTTCAGTCTGTTCAAATTCAGGTGAGCCTGTCTATTCTATCCTGCCATCCTCTAAGTGTACAAAATGAATTGAAATGTTAATACAGCTTACTATTCTGAGCCAGTGCTGGAGACAAATGAGCCACTTAACTGAAACTGTGGTCTCCAACGTTGGCATCTTTCATAGATTCATATGCAGCTCACCCTCCTCCAAGAATTGAGGTTTACCTCAAGCAGTACATATCTGATTATATATAAATAGAAGCCTTCTGTGAGGGGTGAGGCTGAGATCACTTTCAGCTTATGAAATCATGATTTCAGTTTGCTCTGCGTTTTATTTTATATTGATGGGACGCTCCTTAATGCATAGGCAGTATTTGAAAATTTGTAAAATAGTCTACGTACATGTTTTTTAAAGTAAATGTGTAGATAGATTTACAGCCTGTTGTATTATGTGCTCTTGATTTGAAAATATGTACTTATATATTTTCTGTATCAAAAACTTTAACGGTTTGTATTTGTTTCAGATGCAGTTATTGGATCAGACAGTAGCACGATTTGCCCTGGTAAGTGTTTTTGAACATGGAGAGGCTTCATTGACCTACATAATATAAATGCACAGATTTATTATGTAAATGTTTTTGCACATTGGGACGAAACATCTTACCTGAGCAAATGTGCAAATTATTGAAATGCAAATGGCATTGTATTGAATATATGAATTTGTTTTGTTTCCTCTCTACTTTAGATAACTATCAGACAGCACAGTTGCTTGCCCTTATTGTGGAGTTGCTTACGTTTTGTGTGGAACACCACACTTACCACATTAAAAATTACATTATGAACAAAGATTTGCTGAGGAGAGTGCTAATATTAATGAATTCGAAGCACACCTTTTAGCGTTGTGTAAGTAAAGCATGAAACAGGTTTTTATTGTACCTCTTTTTTCCCCCTCATATTACCCCTGACCTAGCTCAAGAGACATTATAAAATTTCCACATTGCTTAAAGACACTTGATTGACTGTGTACCCAAAGTTTTCACCGTTATCCAAGTATTTTGCAAATAGTCACTCTTGTTTTGTTTGCTAAAAGTTTTATTGGTCTACCAGAAAATCTCTCTCCCTGGAAAGCACACTGCTAATTATTTGGACAAATTCTGTTCTGGACCAGTGTCACTTTTTTTTTTAATGCTATATGATTTCTTGCTTCCCTTTTACTCTAACATACTATATCTGATAGAGGCATCTAGCCGCAGATTCCTTACCTTTGAATTTTCTAGCCGTTAGACTAGATCCGGAAGTTTTTTATTCGAGTAGTACCCTTGCACGCCGGTAGGGGGCGCCGGTCGGCTCCGCCTAACGTTATCCGCTTCTTCTCCGAAGTTGTGACCACCACGTCACCTATGTAGGCGCCACCTCGGCTTGCTGACGTCAGTTCTTTTCTTTCCGTGCCAGCCAGCACAGATCTGCAAGAGAGCTACTCGCTGTCACTTTTTAACAGACTTTTGTTTTGTCAAATTTTTTTTTTGTTGGTGTGTAGGTCTTTCCAACATGTCAGACTTCTGGATTCAAACCATGTGGCGCCTGCCATCGCATCATGTCCGTGACGGATCCACACTTGATTTGTCTTTGGTGCCTGGAGGACGACTCGAAGTCGTGCTCTGACTGCTGGGCCATGGCTCCGAAAGATTTGAGGGAGTGGTCCCTAAAGCTACTTGCGGCCTGGCGGTCGGCATGAGTTCACTCCGAAGGGCTCGTTCTCAGTCGAGAGGAAGGTCCGAGCGCCGCTGCGGGAATCCTAAGTCCTCGTCCTCCCATTCGAAGTCGTCAGGTAAGAGGCATAAGAAACACAAGAAGTCGAAGTGTGCTTTGAATTCTCCCCGTCCGTCTTCCAAAGGGACTGAGGAGTCTTGGCACTCTAGGCCTCGTTCTGTGGCTCCTGCGCCTGGGTTGGCTCCGTGCGACCTTGCCTTCCCGGGAGCCGGAGCGACATCCGCCCAGCTCAAAGAATTTTATAACTCCATGTGCCCCCTATTTGGGCGGCCTGACACTCCTGTCACGCTGTCGGGCTCCTGAGGCTTAGAGAGGGCTCCATCTGGTTCCACGCCGGCAGCACCGGCCCCAATGGATCCATTGGTGGATCCGGACCGATGCTGGCCGCACCTCTGCAACCTGCACAGACCCCTTCGGCAAGATTCCAGAAGCCACCAGCGTCCACTGGCGGCACCAGCCCCATTTTTATCCTAGTCGACCCAGAGCCGGATCAGCGCCTACCGACGCTAATTCCGATGCCAACAGCACCCTTGGATCCTGTGTTGGTTCCTAAGCCTTATTTTGAGGGGCTAGGCATGGAGGAAGATTGGGAGGGGTTTATGGACCCTTTCCAAGACCAGCCTGAACACAAACTGGACTGGCATGAGGAATTAGGTGAGGTACCTCTCCAGAAACTAGCCTGCTTTCTCCCCCTACCGTGGCTTTGGAGGAGGGAGTTTCATGTGCTATGGTGGTAAGGGCAGCTGAGGCCCTGTACCTTTAGCTCCCTTCGGTGGAAGACTAATATCTTGACGGAGGTCCTGCAGTCTGGTATCTCATCCTCGGAACCCCTCCTGCCATTCAACGAGGCCTTGACTGTCCTCCTGGGAACCTGGTCCAAGCCCAGCACAGGGGCTCCTGTGAATAGGGCACTCGCCCGGTGCCATCGCCCTGCACCGGGCAACCCAAATTTTCTCGCCAACCACCCTACCCCCTGAGAACTTGGTGGTCCAAGCCTCTACCTCTCAAAGCGTGATCCCTGTGTACCCCCTGGCAGTGAATCCAAGGGGCTGGATAGTTGGGGCAAGAAAATGTTTTCTTCCGCCAGCCTTGCATTGCCGTCGGTGACCTTGCAGGTCGCCTATTTTCCACATTCTCGTCCTGCCGGCTCATCAGCGCTACCTGTGGTTTACTGTAGGACACAAGCATTTTCAGTTTACGGTGCTCCCATTTGGCCTTACCAGCGCTCCTCAGGTGTTCACCAAGTTAATAGCGGTGGTCGCAGCTCATCTGCACAGATCAGGGTTGCCAGTCTTCCCCCTATCTCGACAACTGGCTGTTAAAGGCGAGCTCGCCCCAGGCTGTCATTTCCCACCTCCAGACTACATCGAACTTCCTGCATTTGCAGGGGTTCACTATCAATGTGCCGAAGTCACACCTGACTCCCTCTCATACACTCCCTTTCATCAGAGCTGTTCTGGGCAGAGCTGTCCTATCCTCCCAAACGAAAGCATTGAAAGCCTTTCTTCCTTCTATCAGGCAAAGCTGGTTCAAGTGTTCATGAACAACACCACTGCCATGTGGTACAGCAACAAACAGGGCGGTGTGGGGTGGTGGACCCTTTGTCAAGAGGCACAGCAGGGCACATCCTTGGTGGTTCAACACCTGGCAGGTTCTCTGAACGCCAGGGTGGACAAACTCAGCTGTCAATGCCTAGCGGATCACGAATGGCCTCTCCAACCTGTGGTGGTTCAAGGTCTCATCAGTGGGGAGAGCTGTGGTTCGATCTGTTCGCCTCCACAGAGACCGTGCAATCTCAGCAGTTTTGCGCACCGAAGTTTCCAAGGCGGCTTTTACTAGGAGACGCTTTTCGTCTCGAGTGGAGCCCAGGCCTTCTATGCGCCTTTCCTCCCATACCACTTGTATTTATTGCCTTCATCCTCTCTTTTCTGGTCGTTTCCCCAGTGTTTCCAAACCTATCCCCATATTCTTTGTCTTCTGTCCTACGATCTGCACACAATTACACTCCACATAATCCCACACCATATAATTCCCCTCCACATAAATCCACTCCAGTTCACGCCACATTGCACTCCACTCAACACAGTTTCACATCATGCTACACAAATCCATGCCACATAATTCCATTCCACGCCACAGAATTCCACGCCACAGAATTCCACTCCATATATTTTCACTTCACACAATTGCACTCCATGCCCCACAATTCCACACTGCACAATCCCACACCAAATAATGTCACACCACAAAATTCCAGTCCACTGCACTTAATTCCATGCCACAAAATTATTACTCCATGACAGAATTCTTCTTCACTGGACAAATCGACTCCAAGCCTCAGAATTTTGCTGGGCGCCTCAGAATTTTGCTGGCGCCACCGAATTCATGTGCCGCAATAATTCCACTCCACGGAACACAATTCCATGCCACTAATTCTACTCCACACCACATAATTCCACTACCTGCCGCATAATTCAACTCCACTCAATTTTTTTATATAGCGCAAACTCGACTCAAAGGTTTCAGAACACTTTACATGAGCTCCAGTTTAGTTACAGACTGACACATTCATTTGGTTTGGTTGAGATTAAGTGATTTGCCCAGAATCACAGGATGTTGAGCTCCCTGTGGAGACTCTAATCCGGTTCCCCAGCTTCGAGATCGACTGCTCTAGCCGTTAGGTAATTGCACACCACACAATTCCATGGCATACAAATCCATACCATATAATTCTATTCCTCCCCAAGTAATTCCATTCCACGCAATTCCATTCCACGCCATGAAATTCCATTCCGCACCACATAATTCATCTCCATTCCGCATAATTCAACTCCATGTCACATAATTCCACTCCACGTAACTCCAATTCATGCCACGTAATTCTACTCATGCCACGTAATTCCAGGCCACACAGTTACACGCCCCGTAATGCCACTCCACGCCCCGTAGTGCCACACCAGGCCCCGTAGTGCCACACCAGGCCCCGTAGTGCCACACCAGGCCCCGTAGTGCCACACCAGGCCCCGTAGTGCCACACCAGGCCCCGTAGTGCCACACCAGGCCCCGTAGTGCCACACCAGGCCCCGTAGTGCCACACCAGGCCCCGTAGTGCCACACCAGGCCCCGTAGTGCCACACCAGGCCCCGTAGTGCCACACCAGGCCCCGTAGTGCCACACCAGGCCCTGCTCTCGGGGCCGCCCTGCTCTCGGGGCCGCCCTGCTCTCGGGGCCGCCCTGCTCTCGGGGCCGCCCTGCTCTCGGGGCCGCCCTGCTCTCGGGGCCGCCCTGCTCTGCTCCTCTCGGGGCCGCCCTGCCCCGCTCCTCTCTGGGCCGCCCTGCCCCGCTCCTCTCTGGGCCGCCCTGCCCCGCTCCTCTCGGAGGCGCCCTGCCCCGCTCCTCTCGGAGGCGCCCTGCCCCGCTCCTCTCGGAGGCGCCCTGCCCCGCTCCTCTCGGAGCCGCCCTGCTCCAACAACAAAGCCAATAGCTCTCACAGAGGCAAGACCTACTGGCTTGGTCAGTAGGTCTCACATGTGAGAGCTATTGGCTTTGGCCATGCTGTACAGCAGGAACAGAAGGTCATACCAGAGGCAATAGTCTCAAAGGTGTGATCTATTTGGCTTTGCCAGTGCTTGTTTTATTTGGAGCCCGTGTCTGATTGACAACTGGAAGCTCAAGGAACATTGAAATAAACTAGAATTCTGATGTTCTCAAACCATCCAAACACATCCCCTTAGGTTAGCAGTAGCTATTGGGCCAGTGTTCTAGCTGCCTCGTTCTAGCAGTTACTTTTTCTTTAAACATGTTTTGAGTTGCGTCTTTGCCCAACTAGGTGCTAGTGCCTTTTGACTTTCAGTGTACATGTTATTTAAATTGTTAATTTTGATATGCTTCTAATTAAATGTTCTGTCTTAAGTATCTGAAAGATACAGGTAGTTATAGATTCCTTACCTTAGAATTACCCCCAGGCGTCAGACTGGATCCAGAAAGTTTTTCGTCAGCAGTACCTCTGCACGTCGAAAGGTGGCGTCCGTCGGCACCGCGTCCGTCGTTGGCGTCGTGGTTGCCGGGATGACGTTGCGGTAGCTACTTAGCGCTGACGTCAGTTCTTTCTTTTTCCGCGCCAGCCAGCGCAGATCTGGAGAGAGCGGTACCTCCAGTCATTTTTTGACTGAACTTTTTGAGCGACTTTTGTCGACGTCTTTTTGAGTCATAACCGACTCCTGGTGCACGTAGGGATGCCCGGCTTCAAGGCCTGCGGTTCCTGTTCCCGAATGATGTCGGTGACGGATCCGCACCGCTTGTGCCTCTTTTGCCTGGAGCGCGACCATGACCCCAATTCGTGCTCTGACTGCCGGACCATGGCTCTGAAGTCTTTGCGGGAGCGGTTCCGAAAGCTTCTGGAGCGCCGGCAGTTGGCACTCTGGGTCAGGTAAGTCGAAGCACAAGAAGAAGTCGAAGAAGCATAGTCGCTCTTCGACTTCTCCCCGTCTGTCGGCTGACTCAACGAGGGATGCGGGCAGTGCCACTCCCGTGGCTCCCCGTGCGGAGCCTGAAGGGCCGACTGAGTTTCCCTCCCTTTCCGGGACCCGGAGCGACCCCGGCCCAGCTTCGTCAGTTTTACGAAGCCATGCATGCCATCTTTGGGCAGCCCGACTATGCCGGCGCGCCTTCAGGTCCCGCGGACTCGGTTGGGGGCCCTAGGCCTTCCCTGCCGGCGGCTCCGGCGCCGCAGGGCCCCCATGGATCCAGGCCTGGATCCGGATCGGTGCCGGTCGACCTTGTGACACCGGTGCCGACTCCACCGGCACCGCGTCCGACGCGGGCTGGCCCCCCAGCCGGCCTCGACCACTGGCTTCCAGCCCGACGTGGACACAGAGCCGGACCGGCGTCGGCTGACGCCGGATCCGGCGCCGATAGGTACTTTTGTCCATGTTCCACCCTAGCCATTTTCAGCCAACATGGCAGCCATAGGAGGGTGAGGAAGTCTGGGAGGGGTCTGGAGACCCTTTATCAGACCAGTTTGAGTATGATCCGGACTGGAGAGAGGACCTGGGGGATGCCAGTGGTCTGGATACCTCCCCAGACCTTGACATGTTGTCTCCTCCTACCGTGGCTACAAAGGAGGGAGCGTCATACGCAGTCGTGTTGCGTAGGGCGAGGCTCCTACGGTGGCAGTCGGGGCTAACCTCCTGACAGAGGTGCATCAACCGGCAGCGAGCTCTTCGGAGCTCCTGCTGACGTTCAATGAAGCCCTGACCGACACCGTTTTGGGCACTTGGTCACGGCCCAACATAGGATGGTTGCCCGACGCCACCCCCCCCCCCCCCGGCCGACCCCACTTTCCTCTCCCAACACCCCACCCCGGAAAGCTTGGTGGTCCAAGCTTCTACTTCCAAGAGCGCATTCCCTAACGCACCACCAGATAGGGAATCCAAGAAGCTGGATCAGCTTGGGAAGAAGGTTTTCTCTTCCAGCTTGGGACTGCGGTCAGTAAACACCACATGTCTATTGGGCCTTTATTCCCACTCGATGTGGGACACGGTTCCGCAAGTGCTGCCTCAGTGTCCAGAGGAGGCCCAGACCATTCTCTCCCAGGCCGTTGCCGCAGGGAGAGATGCAGCGAAGTTTACCATCCGCTGTGGGCTGGATACCGCCGACTCTCTAGGCAGGACGATTTCCACGTCGGTAGCCCTTCGTCGCTATGCCTGGATGAGATCAACTGGCTTTTCTGGGGATGTCCAGAGTGCTCTTCTGGACATGCCCTTTGATGGCCGTCGCCTTTTTGGCGACAAAGCAGACCACGCTCTAGAGCGTTTCGAGGATTCATGGGCTACGGCCAAGTCCTTGGGCCTCTCCACCCGCCCTGCGCAGTCTGCTTTTCGCCGCTTTCGTGGCTACGGAAGGGGTGCCACACTACGTCCCATCCAGAGCCACAGGCCGGTGCAAGCTGCACAACCTTCCCGCGGCCGGGGACGTGGGAACCACCGCCGTGGTTCTGGGGGCCAGTCCACCAACCCCTCCCCGCCTCTGCTTCCGCCTCCAAACCTTCCTAGTCTGACCTTTCAGGCCCATCAATTGCCAGTGGGCGGCAGGATCCGCCATCACCTCCCCCACTGGCGTACCATCACGTCGGACAGGTGGGTTTTGCAGATAGTCCGAAGGGGCTACTCCCTCCCCTTCGAGGCTACCCCTCCAGCCATGCCACCTCAGTACCATCGCATGTCGGAGGATCACCTGGGCCTTCTCCAACAGGAAGTTACGGCTCTCCTGGCCAAGGGAGACATCGAGCGTGTTCCTGCCCCAGAAGTAGGTCGTGGTTGCTATTCCCACTACTTTCTGGTACCCAAGAAGGACAAGGGCCTGCGTCCTATCTTGGACCTCAGGAGCGTCAACCGCTTCCTCCGGAAGCAGAAGTTCAAAATGTTGACGTTAGCTCAGGTCTGGTCTGCCCTCGACCCTGGAGACTGGATGGTAGCGTTGGACTTGCAGGACGCCTATTTTCACATCCCCTTCCTGCCGGCCCACCGGTGCTACTTGCTGTTCATGGTAGGCCACGAGCATTTTCAGTTTACTGTGTTCCCCTTCGGCCTTACCAGCGCCCCTCGGGTGTTCACGAAAGTGATGGCGGTGGTTGCAGCTCATCTGCGCAGATCAGGCTATCTCGACGACTGGTTGTTGAAGGTGGGCTCGCCCCAGACAGTCGTCTCCCACCTCCAGACTACGGCCGACCTCCATTCGCTGGGGTTCTCCATCAACGTGCCGAAGTCACACCTGATTCCCTCTCAGAAGCTCCTCCTTATCGGAGCGGTTCTGGACACGATGCGGTTTCGGGTCTATCCTCCCGAGCAGCTAGTCCGGGATATTCCGGCTATGATTCTGATCTTTCAGCCCTTATCCCGGGTTTCGGTCCGGATGACCCTCCGACTGCTGGGCCTGATGGCCTCCTGCATCCTGCTGGTGGATCATGCCAGGTGGCATATGCGGGCTCTGCAGTGGGACCTGAAGTTCCAGTGGGCGCAACATCAGGGGAATCTGTCCGATTGCGTCCAGATCTCAGAGGGCACTGCACACCAATTGCAGTGGTGGCTCACGAACCAGCATTGGGTCAACGGCAGATCCCTCTCCCTTCCTCAACCAGAGTTCAGGGTGGTGACCGCTGCATCACTTCTGGGATGGAGCGGCCACATGGGGGAGGCGGAGATCAGAGGCCTCTGGTCTCCGGCGGAGTCCGGGCTCCACATCAACCTTCTGGAGCTGCAGGTGATCAGTCTTGCACTGAAAGCATTCCTTCCCTCTGTCCGGGGAAGAGTAGTGCAGGTGTTCATGGACAACACCACCGCCATGTGGTACTGCAACAAACAAGGCGGGTGGGGTTGTGGACCCTATGTCAAGAGGCCCTCCGCCTCTGGACATGGCTGGAACATCAGGGCATATCCCTGGTGGTTCAACACCTGGCAGGTTCTCTGAACGCCAGAGCGGACGAACTCAGCCGCAGGTGCATGATGGATCACGAATGGCATCTTTACTCGGAGGTGGTGCAAGGTCTCTTTCAACAGTGGGGAGAGCCTTGGTTAGATCTATTCGCCACCGAAGAGAACACGCAATGTCAGCAATTCTGCGCGTTGGAATTTCCAAGGCGGCACTCGCTAGGTGATGGTTTTCGTCGTGAGTGGAGTTGCGGTCTCTTGTACGCCTATACCACTTCTGCCCAGAGTGCTAAAGACGATCAAGCGCGACCGGGCCCAAGTCATTCTTGTGGCGCCGGATTGGGCACGAAGAGTCTGGTATACCGAGCTACTCAACATGGCCATCGATCCTCCGATCCGACTGCCTCTTCGGGAGGATCTTCTGTCGCAGCAGCAGGGGACGGTCCTCCACCCGAACCTGTCCAGCCTCCACCTCCTTGCGTGGAGATTGAGCGGCTGCAGTTGACGTAATTTGACTTACCTCCTGAAGTCTGTGATGTAATCTTGGCAGCCAGGCGTCCCTCCACTAAGACGGTATACGCCTGCCGATGGAACAAATTTGTGGCATGGTGCGCAGCAAAGGCTGTGGATCCCCTTTCTGCCCCCCTCTCTGAGGTTCTCTTGTTCCTCCTTTCTTTGGCCCAGCAGGGCTCTGCTCTGGGCACTATCAAGGGCTATCTCTCGGCCATCTCTGCCTTTCTTAGGCTTCCTGATGAGCCTTCTCTCTTCAAGTCCCCGGTTGTAAATCGTTTCTTAAAAGGCATTACTCATCTCTTTCCTCCTATCCTCTTCGTAATGCCTCAGTGGGACTTGAATCTGGTCTGTACCTATTTGATGTGCGCTCCCTTTGAGCTGCTTCACAATTGTCCTTTAAGACTTTTAACTCTTAAGACTGCATTCCTGATAGCCATCACCTCTGCCAGAAGAGTAAGTGAGCTCCAGGCTCTTTCATCCAAACCTCCTTTTCTGGATGTACATCCGGACATGGTTGTCCTAAGAACTCGTCCATCCTTTCTTCCCAAGGTGGTCACCTCCTTTCATATTGGGCAAACCATCACTTTGCCCACCTTCTTTCCGCATCCTTCGAAAGAGGAAGAGAGGCTCCACCGTCTGGACCCAAAACGTGCGCTCTCCTACCTGGATCGCAACAGACAGTTGCGGGTGGATGACCAGCTCTGTTGGCTACGTGGGCGCCAAGAAAGGTCGGGCCGTACACAAGCGGACCATTTCTAGATGGGTTGTTTTGTGTATTAAATATTAAAGCCTACTATTCTCTAGCTAAAAAGGAGCCCTCCTGTGGGGCTACGTGCCCATTCCACCAGGGCGACGGCAGCCACTACTGCTTTGGGACGAGGAGTCCCTCTAAATGACATTTGCCAGGCAGCGACGTGGGCATCCTTGCACACGTTCACTAAACACTATTGCCTGGACAGCCAAGTCCGGAGAGACAGCTTCTTTGGCCGTTCTGTTCTCCAGGACTTTTTGGTGTGAACTTGGTTCGCAGACCCACCACCGGGGTTGGTATTGCTGGGGTATCTATTCTAAGGTAAGGAATCTATAACTAACTGTTTCTTTCAGATGAACAAGTTACTTACCTTCGGTAACAATATATCTGTAAGAAACATAGGTTAGTTATAGATTCCTTACCGGCCCACCCATCCTCCCCGTTCTGTGAACTGACTTCTAAGGTTAAGGACATCCTTTCAGGGCCATAGTTTTGTGCACCAGTGGTCAGTGTCTTGCATGGCTCTGCTTTTCTGGCGCGGAAAGTCGTGTACAGAACTGACGTCAGCGCGCGAGGGCGGCATCTAAGTAGCTACCCGGATGTCATCCCGGCGACCATGACGGACGCGGAGCTGACCAACGCCACCTTTCAACGCGCCGAGGTACTGCTGACTAATAACTTTCCGGATCCAGTCTGACGCCTGGGGGTAATTCCAAGGTAAGGAATCTATAACTAACCTATGTTTCTTACAGATATATCGTTACCGAAGGTAAGTAACTTGTTCTATAGCACTAACTGGGCAGTGATAAACGATATGTTCGAGGCATATGAGCTGTAGATGTTAATGTTACTGGGCACTTGTAAAGCGCACGGCTACTCCATGGAGTGTCCCGGCGCTGAGAAAGAGAACCAGTGACAGAGCAGTACAGGCACCCACCCGACAGCTGAATTACTGTGAGAAAAGCCAGGTTTTTAGACCTCGCCCAAAACTGAGGAGATCCTGAGCCTGACGTAAGGCTGGCGGCAGGCTGTTCCAAAGCTGAGAGGCTACCACCTGAAAGGAACGGCCACCCAGGCGAGAGCGGGAGAACCTAGGAATCAACGAAAGCTGCTTTAGCATAGATTGCCATCTGGTGTTGGGCCCGGATGTTTGCACTTTGTTTTTCTTCGAAGAAGTCTTTGTAGTCACGAGGTAGGTGACTCCTCCTTTCGGTGATAGTGCGCATTGATATCGACTTAATCGCTAGATTATTTTTTTCCGCCATCGGGTTCGAATGTGTATTGCTGCGCTCCGGTATCGTTTTCGAACCCCTTCGACGCGCAATCCTCTACCCTCGGCGGTATTGTCTATCGATCGCCGTTTCCCATTCGACGCACATCGTGTAAATTGTGAAAACCTTCGATCGGGAACTTCGAGGCGGGCCGTCGGGCCTACCTGTGCCGACCACGCCAGCCGTCGATGGAACGGACTCCATTCAAGCTATGTCCCTGGTGTCGTGCTAAGTTTCCACGCACAGACTTGCACGAGGTCTGCAACCTCTGCTTATCCCCGGAACATAACGAGAAGGACTGTGAAGCGTGTCGATCATTCCGATCGAAGAAGACCATTCGTGATCGTCGGGCTCAACGCCACGAGATGCAACGCGGCAGCGGCTCCGTACCGGACATCTTCGGCGACGATTTAGAATCCCACCGTCCAGCCGCAGAAGCCGAGGAAGAAGAACTGGTCTCCGTGTCCGAAGCCGACTCCGACATGGAGGAAGACCTGAACGTCACTCCGGGTCAACGTACCGTGAGTACAGATCCCCATGTGCCCACGCAACCAAAATCTAAGGCTCCGGTATCGCCCTCGGGTCGACACCGGGAAAAAATTTCAGATGCCCCGCTCCCCAGCCCGGCTATGAAACATAAAGACAAGCCTTCTGGCTCGGGCTCGAGCCGGCCCCATTCCGGTGCCAAAACAACACCTTCAGCACCGAAACATAAGACAAAACATGTGCCAGTCCCTACACCGTCGGCACCAAGGACACCTTCGGCACCGAAGGCCTCGGATCCGAAATCTTCCAAACCAAAAGCTTCGGAGCCGAAATCGTCCAAACCAAAATCCTCTGAGCCGAAATCCTCGACACCTAAAAGCTCGGAGTCAACACTCTCTCGGCGCCGAAACCTTCAGACCCTAAACAGGCTTAAAACTAAGCACTTGGATTCCAAACATTCGGCGCACAAAGACTCAGCCCAAATCTTCCACGCCGAAATCCACTCCTAAAGAGAAAGATACTCCTTCCAAGGAGCCTCCATCTGAAGACAGTTTTGGATCCAAAACAAAAGAGACTTAGTATTGACCCTGCAACTGGACACCTTCTGGCCACTCTTCCTAAAAAACGGAAGCTGGATCTCTGAGGATTCTCCTATACCTCTGAAGAAAAAGGACATGGGTACTAACCCTTCTCCCCCTTACATACCTCCCTCTCCTCCTCTTAATCCCAATTTACTGATTACACCATCAAATTCACCTCCACTTTCACCTGACCCACATGATGAAGATTATGAGAATGGGGATGAAGATCAGGATATACCACAAGACCAGGACATACCACAGGACACTGATCCCTGGGAAGATTATAATAAGGATCCAGATCAAAATAATGACCCTGACCTGTATCCCTCCAGACCCTCCCCACCTGATGACATTGGCTTTGCGCAGCTTATCAACAGGGCTGCTCAATATCACGGGGTAGAGCTACATACAGACCCTCTAGAAGAGGATTTCCTTGTGGAGACATTTACGCACTCACAAAGGTCTACTAATACTTTGCCAATGCTCAAGGGCATGTTGAAACACACAGACGAGGTATTCAAAGACCCAGTTAGAGCCAGAATACTCACACCTAGAGTGGATAAAAAATACAAGCCCGCTCCTACAGACCCTGCATATATAAAAGGCCAGTTGTCCCTGGACTCTCTTGTTGTATCTAACGCCCGCAAGAGAGCTAACTCTCAAACTACAGGTGACACCCCTCCTCCTGATAAGGAGTCTAAACTCATTGATGCCTCAGGCAAACGGGTGGCTTCGCAGGCTGCTAACCATTGGCGTATTGCCAATGCTCAGGCCCTGTTAGCACGATACGATATGGCTCACTATGATGAGTTGGAAAAACTCATGCAACACTTGCCTGATGAGTATAAGACCAAAGCTAACGACCTCATTCAGGAAGGTAAGCTTATCACCAACACTTCCATAAAATGTGCACTAGATGCAGCAGACACAGCATCTCGTGCCATCAACACTAGCATACTGCTGCGCAGGCACGCTTGGCTTCGAATCTCTGGATTCAAGCAGGAGGTCCAATCCTCCATACTTAATCAGCCCTTTGATAAGGAGCATCTTTTCGGGCCAAAAGTCGATACTTCACTAGAAAAAATGAAGAAAGACACCAACTGCTAAGTCCATGGGGGCCTTACAATTGCCTTCTAACAGGGGTTCCTTTCGCCGCTCCTTTTACAGGGGTGGCTTAAAAACAGTGTCATCAGAAAATCCATCCTCCTATTATAAAAATAACAACCAATCTACCTCCTCCAGAGGTGATTTTCGAGGAGGCTACAGAGGAAATAATAATAAGGGAAGAGGCAGAGGTAACTCCACCCGCACTTCCCCTGCCAATAAACAGTGACTTCCCTTCACTACCTCCCCCCCCCCCCGATCATCCCACACCTGTCTGGGGACGTCTCTCACAGTTCCTGTCTGGAATTCAATCACCTCAGACAAGTGGGTAATACAAATTATCCAGTATGGTTATTGCCTGGAACTTACCTGCCCTCCCCCAACTATCCTTCCAAGAGAACGTGCAATGTCACCAGAACATCTCACCCTCTTAAAACAAGAGGTTCTCTCTCCGTTACAAAGACAGGCGATAGAACCAGTCCCATTATATCATCAAGGGACAGGAGTGTACTCCCTATATAGTTTTTGATTCCAAAAGAGGATGGCTCTCTCAGGCCCATACTGGACCTCAGACAGCTAAACCTCTATATTCAATCAGCCCACTTCCACATGGTTACCCTACAACAGGTGCTCCAGTTGCTTCAGCAAGGTGACTTTCTTTCCACTCTGGATTTAAAGGACGCCTACTTCCATATTCCCATTCACCCGGCTCACAGGAAATATCTCAGGTTCGTGGTGGACGGACAACATTACCAATTCAAAGTTCTCCCGTTCGGGGTAACTACAGCACCCAGAGTCTTCACCAAGTGTCTGGCAGTAGTCGCAGCTCATTTAAGAAGACAACACATTCACGTCTTCCCTTACTTGGACGACTGGCTAATAAAAGCCAAGTCACAACACGGCTGCCTACACCACACTCAGAAAACAGTTCAGCTGCTTCACAACTTGGGATTCACTGTGAACCCCACCAAGTCTCAACTCCAACCCTCCAACACGCAAGCGTACCTAGGAGCCACAATAGACACTTGCAAAGCTCAAGCATACCCCAACTCAGTCAGGATACGCAACATGCAAACCCTGATATCACAATTTCAGCCTCAACACTCATTACCAGCCCGAGTGTTCATGCAATTGATCGTAATGATGGCTTCTTGCATTCTAATTGTTCCGTACGCAAGACTCCAAATGCGTCCCCTACAGGAATGCTTAGCACGTCAGTGGAACCAGGCTCAAGGTCAGTTAACCGATCTGGTGTTGGTAGACGGCCGCACCCATCGCTCTCTGCAGTGGTGGAATACACAAAACCTTTCCAAAGGGCGGCCATTCGTCGACCCGGTTCCACAGATAGTGCTAACAGCAGACGCATCACTCACTGGTTGGGGAGCTCATCTTCAAGAACATACCATTCAAGGCATGTGGACCCTACAACAAAAACAACTCCACATAAACCATCTGGAGCTGCTAGCAATTTTTCTGGCATTGAAAGCTTTTCGACTAAATCTAGTAGGCAAAGATGTCCTAGTTCATACAGACAACATGACAGCAATGTACTACACACAGAAACAGGGGGTGACACACTCTACAGCTTTCACACCTAGCTCAAAGCATATGGAGATGGGCCATACCTCAAAAAATATATCTCCTTGCAGAACATCTTCCAGGAGTAAACAATCAGATTGCAGATCTGCTCAGTCGTCAAACACAACAGATCCACAAATGGGAACTACATCTTCAAGTTCTCCTCCCATTCTTCCAGATGTGGGGCTACCCAGAAATACATCTGTTCGCCACACACCTCAACGCAAAATGCCCAAACTTCGCATCCAGGTTTCCACACTCATTGTCCAAAAGCAATGCACTATGGATGAATTGGTCAGGGAAATTTGCATACACTTTTCCACCTCTCCCGCTCATTCCATTAGTGGTTCGGAAGCTCAAGCAACCTTCCCTCACAATGATCCTAATTGCTCCCACATGGGCTCGACAACCATGGTTCACAACCCTGTTGGAACTATCAGTAGTTCCTCATCAAAAGTTACACCTCTCCCCCAAGCTTCTCACTCAGAACCATGGAGAGATAAGGCATCCAAATCCCAGTCAACTCAACCTTGCGATCTGGCACCTGAAATCATAGTTTGGCTATCTTAATCTCCCGCCAGACTGTATGAACGTCATTAAAGAGGCTAGACGCCCTACCACAAGAGCATACTATGCAGCAAAGTGGAAATGATTTGTAATTTATTGTACTAACAATCAAATCAATCCGCTAGATGCTAAAACTCAAAACATCATTTGCTATCTGTTAAACCTACAGCGTGCTAACTTAGCATATGCATCTATACGATTACATCTTGCCGCGATATCGGCTTACCTACAAAACAGACAACACTTGTCTTTGTTTCGTGTACCCGCTATCAAAGCCTTTATGGAAGGACTCAAAAGAATCATTCCTCCTAGACTTCCACCTTCTCCCGTGTGGAATCTTAATATAGTCCTTACAAGACTCATGGGCCCACCATTTGAGCCTTTGCACAAATGCGAACTACAGGTTCGAGGCATATGAGCTGTAGGTTGTACACTTTAGCATAGATCGCCATCTGGTGTTGGGCTCGGATGTTTGCACTTTGTTATTGTAGAAGTCTTTGTAGTCACGAGATAGGTGACTCCTCCTTATAGTGACAGTGCGGTTCGGATATGACTTGCTGCGCTCCAGGCCGGTGTCGTTATCGAAACCCCCTTCGACGCGCAATCACCCTTTACTCAAGGGTATTGTCTCGATCGCGTTCCCTTCTCGACGCGCATCTTCGACACACTATAAAACTTCGATAAACTTTCAACGCGGGTCGTGGGGCCTACCCGCGCCGATCCAACGGAAGTCAATGGAACGGACTCCCTTTAAGAAATGTCCACAGTGTGGTGCTTAATTCCCACACTCTGACCTACACTCTGTGTGTAATCTCTGCCTCTCTCCAGAACATCGAGAGGATACCTGCGAGGCTTGTCTCTCTTTCAAATCTAAGAAGACCATTCGTGACCGTCTGGCTCGACGCCACGAGATGTCCCGAGGAAGCGGCTCTATTCCGGACATTTTCCATCCAGGTCCCGACAGCCTTCCGGAACCAGAACAGGAGGACCCGTCTCAGTTTCCACAGATGACTCCGAAGACGAAGTCACCCCAGCTCAGTGGGTCGTGAGTACTGAGACCCCTGCCCCACCCAAGCCCATACCAAAGGCTCCGGTAGCACCTTCGCCACAAGGCCCAGGTCCACACCGATCCACTATTTCAGATGCCCCGCCCTCCGGCCCGGCAGTAAAAACTAAAGAAAAGCCTTCAGGCTCGGGCTCGAGCCAGCCGCACTCCGGTACCGAAAAATCACCTTCGGCACCGAAACCCAAGGCTACCGATAAGCCACGCCTTCCCCCATCGGCACCGGAAGTCCCTCCGGCACCGAAACAGCTCAGGGAAAAACCCTCGGAACCGAAACAAACGGGGAAACCTTCGGCACCGAAAACCTCGGAGCCGAAACAGTCTAAGGACAAACCTTCCACCCCAAAACCACCGAAGCAAATCGCTCCGTAACCGAAGCAAACGCCAAAATCTTCGGAACCACAAAAGACTGCTAGACCGGACACTGTCCATATACCTAAACAGTCTAAACCCCCTCACAAAGAGAAATCTTCGGTACCGACAAAGGACACTGGCTCCGAATAACTTTTTCAGCCCGATCCCACCCAGAAGACCACCTATATACATCCAAACACTGGTCATATCCTCTCCAAACAACCTAGAAAGAGAAAACTGGACCATTTGCAAGATCCACAGGTCCCAGCTAAAAGGATGGACATGGGCACTAATACCTCCCCACCCCCTACACCTCCTCCTCCTCTTAATCCTAATTTACTTATCTCTCCACTACACTCTCCACAACACACTTTTCCACTCTCACAACCAGAGGATAGTGATACTGGAGACGGGGATGGGCAAGGAGATGATAATATTCCACATAATTATAATGAGGACGACCCCCCCACAGGACCCGGATCCATGGATGGACTATAACACAGATCCCGATCTTACAGACCCAGATCTTTATCCCTCTAAACCATCCCCACCAGACGATAATGTCAATTTTGCCCAGCTGATCACTAGGGCCGCAACATACCACGGGGTAAAACTACATTCTGACCCTGTAGAGGAGGATTTTTTGTTAGCGACTTTTGCTCAACCACAAAAAACCACGCACATCCTACCAATGTTGAAAGGACTCACTAGACCTGCACCAGAGGTGTTTAACGACCCAGCTAGAACTAGGGTTCTTAATCCAAGAATTGACAAAAAATATAAGGCGGCTCCTAGTGACCCCGTATACATTAAGGGTCAACTACCTTTAGATTCCTTGGTGGTAGCTAATGCACGTAAGAGGGCCAATTCTCAAGGTTCAGGGGATGCCCGCCCCCAGATAAGGAATCCAAATTAATTGATGCCTCAGGTAAACGTATGGCATTGCAGGCTGCCAACTATTGGAAAATAGCCAACACACAAGCTCTCTTGGCAAGGTACGATAGGGCTCACTACGATGAGTTGGAGAAACTCATCGAACACCTACCAGACCAATACAAACAAAAGGCCAATGACCTTATACAAGAAGCCAAATTGATCACGAACACATCTATCAAATGTGCCTTAGACGCTGCGGACACTGCGTCCCGCGCAATCAATACTAGCGTATTGTTACGCAGACATGCTTGGCTCAGAATATCTGGCTTTAAACAGGAGGTACAAACCAGTATACTTAATCAGCCTTTCGACCAACAGCACCTCTTTGACCCTGCGGTGGACACATCTTTAGAAAAGATGAAGAAAGACAACGAAACCGCAAAGTCTATGGGAGCCTTGCAGTTATCCTCCCCAGAGGCTCCTTTCGGCGTTCCTTTTATAGAGCGGGCTCAAAAACTAACACAACAGAGCACCCATCCTCATCTTACAAAAGCCCCAATCAGAGTTCCTTTTCCAGAGGATACTTTAGAGGAGGTTACAGGGGTAACAACAACAAGGGTAGAGGCCGGGGTAGCAACACCCGCAGCTCCCCTACCACCAAGCAGTGACTTTCCTGCGCTTCCCCCGTGACCACTCCACACCTGTCGGGGGACGCCTTTCACAGTTCCTACCTGTCTGGAATTCCATCACCACAGACTGGTGGGTGAGACAAATTATCCAGTATGGTTACTGCCTGGAACTCACGTGCACTCCACCACACATTCCTCCCAAGCACCGTCCAATGTCCACTCAACATTTGACTCTACTAAAACAGGAAATCCTCTCTCTGCTGCAAAAAATCGCAATAGAACCGGTTCCCTTATCCCAGCAGGGCACAGGGGTTTATTCACTCTACTTCCTGATTCCAAAAAAGGACGGCTCTCTCAGGCCAGTATTGGACCTCAGACCCCTAAACTACTACATCCACTTGGACCATTTCCACATGGTCACTCTCCAACAGGTGCTCCCACTACTTCAACAAGGCGACTTCCTCTCCACTCTGGATCTAAAAGACGCCTACTTCCATATTCCTATTCACCCTTCTCACAGAAAATACCTCAGATTCACAGTGGACGGACAGCACTATCAGTTCAAAGTACTTCCATTCGGGGTAACCACGGCACCCAGGGTGTTCACCAAATGCCTCGCAGTCGTAGCGGCCTATTTAAGGCGACAACACATTCATGTGTTCCCTTATCTGGACGACTGGCTCATAAAGGCCAAATCCAACCAAAATTGTGTGCAGCACACACACAACACTATCCAGCTACTTCACGGCTTGGGTTTTACAATAAACTTCACCAAGTCTCACCTTCAGCCATCCAACATAAAACAGTATCTAGGGGCTACTCTGGACACCTCAAAAGCTCTAGCATACCCAAATCCAGGCAGGATTCAATCTATGCAAGCGCTAATATTACAGTTCCAACCTCAACACTAGTTGCCAGCTCAAGTGTTTTATGCAGTTAATCGGGATGATGGCCTCTTGCATTCTCATCGTTCCTTATGCAAGACTCCAAATGCGTCACTTACAGGAGTGCTTGGCACTTCAGTGGAACCAGGCTCCGGGCCAGCTAACAGATCTGGTGTTGGTGGACGGCCGCGCACATTGCTCTCTGCAGTGGTGGAACGCACAAAACCTTTCCAAAGGGCGGCCGTTCCTCGACCCGGTTCCACAAATAGTGCTAACAACGGACGCATCGCTCACCGGCTGGGGAGCTCATCTACAAAGTCAAACTGTCCAGGGCTTATGGACCTCCCGACAGAGACAACTCCACATCAACCACCTGCAGTTACTAGCAATCTTTCTAGCGCTAAAATCTTTCCAACTTTTGATACTAGGCAAAGCTGTCCTCATACGTACAGACAACATGACAGCAATGTATTACATTCAAAAGCAGGGGGGGACACACACACTCCAAATCTCGCGCCTAGCGCAAGCTATATGGAGATGGGCTATTCCACAAAAGATATACCTCCTTGCAGAACATCTCCCAGGAGTACACAATCAGATCGCGGATCTGCTCAGTCGACAAACACAACAAATCCACGAATGGGAACTTCATCCTCAAGTTCTTCTTCCATTCTTTCGAGTATGGGGACATCCAGACATAGATCTGTTCGCCACACACCACAACGCAAAATGCCCAAACTTCGCCTCTAGGTATCCACACCCATTGTCCAAAGGCAATGCGCTATGGATGAACTGGTCAAGCAAATTTGTTTACGCTTTTCCACCTCTCCCGCTCATTCCGTTGGTGGTTCGGAAACTCAAACAACATTCTCGCACAATGATCCTGGTTGCTCCAACTTGGGCCCGACAACCATGGTTCACAACCCTCTTGGAACTATCAGTAGTCCCACATCAAAAACTACACCTATCACCCAAACTACTAACGCAGAACCATGGAGAGACAAGACATCCAGATCCCAATCAACTCAATCTTGCGATCTGGCTCCTGAGGTCCTAGAGTTTGGCTACCTCAATCTCCCACCGGATTGTATGAACGTCATCAGAGGCCAGACGTCCTACCACAAGGGCATGCTATGCAGCAAAATGGAAAAGATTTGCTGTTTATTGTGCAAATAACATCATCAACCCACTAGATGCTTCCATTCAAAACATTGTTATCTCCTGCATCTACAGCAATGTAATTTAGCGTATACCTCTATACGTTTACATCTAGCTGCAGTAGCAGCTTACCTCCAAAATAGACATTTGTCTCTCTTTCGAGTTCCTGCTATCAAAGCGATCATGGAAGGACTAAAAAGAATAATTCCACCTAGAGTTCCACCCTCCCCAGTCTGGAACCTTAATATTGTTCTTACCAGGCTTATGGGGCCTCCATTTGAACCTCTACACAAATGTGAGCTACAATTCCTCACTTGGAAGGTAGCCTTCCTAGTAGCTATCACATCTCTCAGGAGGGTTAGTGAACTCCAGGCATTAACCATACACGAACCATTTTTACAGATTCATCATAGTAAAGTGGTTCTTAGAACTAACTCAAAGTTTCTACCCAAGGTAATTTCTGCCTTCCATCTTAATCAGTCGGTTGAACTTCCAGTTTTTTTCCCTCAACCAGACTCCGTGGCAGAACGTGCTCTTCACACACTAGACGTTAAAAGAGCATTACTATATTATATAGAGAGAACTAAACCTTTTAGAAAGACTAAACAACTTTTTGTATCTTTTTCACCACCTCACAAGGGCTATCCCATTTCAAAAACAGGGATTGCAAGATGGATTGTCAAATGCATCCAAATATGCTACCTCAAAGCTAAACGCACACTAACCATTCCCCCTAAAGCTCATTCCACATGCAAACTGGGGGCTTCTATGGCATTCTTAGGAAATATTCCACTAGATGACATATGCAAAGCAGCAACTTGGTCTACACCACACACCTTCACTAAACACTATTGTGTAGATGTGCAAACAAAGCAACAAGCTAGCGTGGGCCAGGCTGTACTAAAAACACGATTTCAGACCACTACAACGGATACAGGTCGCCACCGCTAAGGAGACAAACTGCTATATAGTCTATGCTAAAGTGTACAACCTACAGCTCATATGCCTCGAACGGAAAATGCTACTTACCAGTATGCATCTGTTCTTGGCATGTAGAGCTGTAGAGTTGTACACGCCCACCCGCCTCCCCGGATACCTTTACCCGTTGCAGTATCATCTTACTTAGATACATCACACATGGACATCCTTTTCTACTTCCTACTAACTCCATCATTACTCTGTATGGCGAAAAACAATCTGGGGATGGAGTCGATGCCCATGCGCACTGTCACCTATCTCGTGACTACAAAGACTTCTACAATAACAAAGTGCAAACATCTGAGCCCAACACCAGATGGCCGTTATACATTCAAGATGGATACAATGGGCTAATTCTCTCACCGCAACAGATGTAGAATACAGATATGACCTGACCCTAGTCTAAAAACACAAGGTCTCCTGCAACATGAACAAGAATATCCTCTACCATCTTCATGAGATCAATGCCTCTAGATCGGTATGAACAGATTATTTATGCTCAGACGGATCTGCGTCAACCGGCCACGGAGTAAACAACAATACAGCGCGGCATGCGACCATTGCATGTAGGTTTGGCAAGTGCAGGCCGGCAGAGGTCGTCCCAAGCTGTACAAGCGCAGTCTCTCCAGGATCTGCACGGCTCAGCTCGGCAGAATCAAAAGCACTATTGTCGGCAACTGGATTGCATACGTGATCCAGGAATTTCCCACACTAATATTACATGTGGCGATTCCTTTGCACCGTGTCCAGTCGCATAATTCGACTGCCTCCACTGTCGAGGGA